>OX451215.1:191595098-191720412 GCA_949628195.1 Phasia obesa
GCGTAGACTATCGCCCTTATTATGGTCATATCACAATAAATAGCAATATATAGGATATGGAAAACCTGTTCTAACCATTTATTTAGGGGTCTAAGAGACTACTAAACTAACCTAACTAAACTAATCCCGCAAAGCGGATTTCGTGTCAAAAAATTGGACAAATTCCTGTCGAAAAATAATCATAATTTTTAAAATTTTGTTTAAAAGATACTAAGGTACCTCCTTACAATATTTTTTTTAAATCCAGCCAGTAGATTTTACGAACATTGGCAAACAGAAAGACAGGCATGAAATGAGTTACTTTTTTATTATATGTATAGATGATTTTATGTAAAATACATGACGATTTCAATATAAGTAATTAATATTTGGTCATTATTTTAAAACAGACCTGAACATGACGCCACCCGATACACAATGCCTTCAGGTGTTTATAACAAATGCCTCCGCAAACTCTTGCGGATTTTCTGGCCTGTAACAATATCCAACCTGTAACAGTAGCCAACTCTGGATGAAGGCAAACCAGCAGCCTATTAGCAAGGAAATAAGTAAGCGGAAATGGAGTTGAGGATATGGCCTACTCAACTCCATTTCAAAAGCTAAATTAAGCACCTCGCGACGTGGCCACTAGCTTAAAACAATCAATTTGTAGATTTATAATAATTTGGGTTAATAGCATGCTATTAAATTAAAACTAAAGAAATATTTTAATTCGAAAAAATTATTACAAATATTTTTATTTTAAAATATATATATATATATATATATATATATATATATATATATATATATATATATATATATATTTGTGAGTTTCCTTCAGTTTGCAAAAAATTAAAATGACAACAGACTAAAAGACAATATTAAGAAGCAAAACATAAAGGAAGAATTAATTTTATTAATGTTTATAATTCCAGAAATTATTCAGGTGATATTATGCCTTTAAATATTACTATACTATTAATCTCTAAACAATTTTGAATGCTATAGTTTAGCACTTTGTAAAATTAATATTAATTAACTTAATGTAGTAAATTCATTCATTAACATGTTTATTTATTATTTCTTATATTTAATATGAGTTAAAAGTTAAGATCTGTTACACTACCAATATCTTTCTACATAGAAGTGTGTATGGATGTATGGAAGTATGTATGTATACATACATGTTAAACAAACAGTAATGAATTGCGGTTAATGGTTTTATTTGGGAAAATATTTATATGCCTGTGTTTGTAAACGTAAAATTATTTTTGCCAGCACAGTAAAATTCTTAAACTTTTGTGGTATTGTTGGTTTTTTCCTGATATTGTAATTGTTTTATTTTTCTTTTTTTTTTAGCATATTATTTAGCATATAATGCATGTATTAGATGCCAGTAGTTAATTTATAAATGTTTTGTGCAAGTAGTTAAAGTAAATAATTGTGGTTACCATTAGTTGAGTGTTTACATGTTTATTCAATATTAAACATACACATTTTCAGAAAGCATTCATATGTATGTATTTGTGTGTAAGTAAATGTATGTAAAAACACAAATTATTTTACAATGCCTATTAATATTTCGGTTTCTATTGATAAGCCTTTAATTATTTAAGATTTTATAGGTTTTATTAATTAAACTAATCGAAAGAACTTTTGTTAAATGGAATTATAATGCAATTTATTATTTTTTGATTGTCGAATGAAAATGGTATAAGTTCAAAAGCACATTTTGATATATTCTAATTCTATTCAATTTTAAAATAGGAAATATAATGTAAAAGAAAATAAAAAGCTTATTTAACTTTGTTAAAAGATAATAGCACATCATATCATAATAAATACATATTAATATAAACAAATTTCGAAACAATGATTCATTGTTAACGAACTTTAACAGAGAAAAAAAAAATGGTAAATAATAAAGATTTTCTTTTTCTTTAGATTAAATTTAGTGTCAATCTATAGTTCCTTCTTCTTCAAGTCCATCAAGAAACCTTTAATTCTGAAAATAGGCTGATTTGGATAGTCTTTTTCAAGATTTAAAATGCCTCTGCCTGGGGTCTTACCATCTACTGAATATAAATGGGTTTTATTTATGCCTATATTTTTTAACTCTTAGAATGAAAAACAAAACTCTTATGCATTAAGTGTATTGGTTGTACCGATAACCACAACATAAAACGCCATTTTTATTAAACTCAGATACCTTCAATTAATTGGGCATCGTGTTTGATGAAATATGACTTATTTGATTTACAACTAGAAGTCCCCTCGACTTTTTCAGCGCTCTGAAAGTATTTTGTTAAAATTTGCCTTTGGTTTTGAAAGTAATCCACAGATATAGTTATATACATATTAACCTTATAGTTATATAAAGAGTTACCCATCTAAGGATATCAGGATGTTGCAACATAGGTCATAGCCTTTCTATAAAAAAATCAGGAGGGTACCTATTGTGGGTCAAAAAATAAGATAATATTCGTGAAAAACGTGTCACTGACGGAACAGCCTTTAATTTTCTTTTTAGTAATTATTTATTATTTAATAATTATTTTAGTACTATTATAGCGGCAGTGGGAACATATCTTCTGTATAAAATTTCGAGGGTCTACCTATTACGCTTCAAGAAATAATGCGTAACACATGTAAAAGACGTCATCGCCGAAAAACCCTTTAATTTTTATTGTTTTTTATAGGGTTCATATTAATACCCATCTGTAAAAATTTCAAGAGTCTACCTATTATGGTTAAAATATGAGGCCACATTCATGCAAATCACGTCACTGTCGGAACACCCTTTAATTTTTACTATTTGTTAAAGTGACCATAGTAATACACCTCCTCTAAAAATTTCATGATTCTACCTATTATCTTTTAGAACTTAGGCCATATACTTGCAAATCACGTCACTATCGGAACACCCTTTAATATTTAGGTTCAATTTGGTATACTTGTTTATTAAGCGAACATAGTTTTAATTACTGTCTGCAAATTGTAAGTGGTTGCCTCCAACAGCTCAAGAAATACAGACATAATCGTAAATAACACGTCACTTTCGGAATTCCCTGTAAGTTTTAGTATTTGTTACTATAGCGGCCACAGTTATACGCTTTCTGTGAAAATTTCAAGAGTCTACCTATTATGGTTCAAAACTTACGCCATATACATGCAAATCACGTCACTATCGGAACACCCTATAAGTTTTAGTATTTATTGCTATAGCGGCCACAGTTATACGCTTTCTGTGAAAATTGCAAGAGTCTACCTATTATGGTTCAAAACTTACGCCATATACATACAAATCACACCACTATCGGAACACCCTTTAATTTTTAAGTTTATTTTTTGATACTTATTTATATTTATATGTAATTTTTAAGGGTATACCTCCTACAGTTCAGGAAATAAACACATATACGTGACTAACAAGTCTCTATCAGAACTCCCTGTAATTTTTAGTTTTTGTTGCTATAGCGTCAACAGTTATATATCTTCTGTGAAAAATTCAAGAGTCTACCTATTACGGTTCCAGAGATAAAAGGCGCTGACAAAACGGACAGACATTGTAGTGAAAACAATAGGGTGTCGTTTTTAACCTTTGGGTGTCGAACTCTAAAACCTGGCCCTAAATAACTCACAAAAATTTATTTGAAAAAATTTTTTTTCTCAAAATTATTTATTTTTCTATAACAAAAATATTTTAATTTCAAAAATCTATTCTTTAATAGAAATAATTGTTTTTCGTTTTTCAGCAAATTAATTATGTTTCACGTTATTGCCTATTTTACATATCTGCCCTGTTATCTGCATTGTTCAGTTTGGCAATTTATTTATTGCTTAAATTTAAATTCAAATATTTACTTGAAACCTTTTATTGCTTTTCAACAACATCAACTTCATAAATCATTGGCCCACTAACGAATCAGTGGAAGCAAATTTACCTGTTTTTAACAACGATGACAAATAAAAGCTACAAATATTTTGAATTTTAAAACATATTGCTTTTGTCTAACTAACACTGTTTATAACTCAGTGTTCCTCTAGAAAGCCCATGTGTATGTCCGTTTTTAGGTACTATGTAGTAGTGACTTGTAACTGTCAGTTTAACAGCTGTAATTGTTAGGCTGATGTCAATACGGTTGACCGTTTAACAAGTTTTAACTTTGAATATAAAATTTGATTGGTTTGTTTGACTCCCAGCGGGGTGCATAAGCACATGCAAATACACTAACATACATGTAGACCTAAAATGTTTCTAAGCAATATGTCAACTACACATATCCGGCTTTTATGTTATTAATGTGTTGGAGTTTTCAAAATATCGACAGGAATCTCTTTAAACATAGAATTTGTTACTCCCTGCTGCTAAGAGTGTAACAATTAATGTTTAAATTTTAGTAATCATTTTTTTTTTAATTTAATAATTTTTTTATATAAGAGTTTACTTTGGTTCCTACTCGCAGAAATATTATTTTTTTAAGAAAAAAGGTTAACAATGCAATTAAGATATATGAATAAAATCTTACAAACCCGTTGTGCGTAAAAAAATATATATGCAGCAGTTAATCTTAAAATGTAAAATAAAAAAATTAAAAAATGATAAAAATTAAAATGTTTTCAATAGATATTATTGGCAAATTCATTTGATGTGAAAATACTAGGGAGAACGTTACCAAATATAAATGCAACAAATATTTAAACATTTGAATTAAAACAATATTGCATTAATTATTGCTTTCATACGATCTATTAAGCTGGTCCACAGTAAACTGTCTAGTGGAAAAAAAAAACTTTAGAATTTATCAATAAAATACATATGAGATGAAATCAAAGACTCCTTCGATTCCAGAGGTGGTTTGGTTTTTCATGTGCGCTACACCTATAAAAAGTTACACGGCTTTAAAGTCGAATTATTTTGATATTTTTTTCATAATTTTTAAGTAACAAAAAATGGGTTGGGAAAAATAAATCTCAAAAATTATTTTTTTAATAAAAGTGCATTCAAATTTATTTTTTTTATTCAGAAATGTAGCAGAAACAATGAAAAAATCCTAAAATTCAAATATTTATAACAACACTGTAAAAAAATTGTGAAGTTTTTAGCCAAAATATGTACTTTTAAAAAAATAATCAGCTTCGATGGACCCGAAAAAATAGGCACATCAAAAAACTACTTTTATGAATCAATAATCTTATTTGCTGTTATATATACTAAAATATGTATAGAAAGGTTTAGGTGTTTTCTATGCCAACTTTTGAAATATAATGATTTTAAAAATCATCCATATTTGATATTTTTATTAAAATTATCAGTTAATATTTTTAATATTTAAAAATGTATGATAATAGTAGACTATGCTTTAAACCAGGGCTAACTAATACAAGGTGAAGGCACGGGCGAATCCTTTAGATTGCCTTTACAAAACAATTAAGAAGGAACAGACTTGAAGACCGGGAAATTTTTCACTTTTGCGGCTACCTAAGCGTTACCTAAACGATGTTAAGAATCATTCCTAGGAAGTTTATATGTTCTAGAAAGTTGTTTACTGAGATCTTAGGTTCATTTTTGTAGTTGATTGTTTCCTTTAATTTTGAACGGTTTGCTACCTATGGACCTGAACAGGGGAAAAAAGGTAAAAAAATTGAATTTTTAAAGTTTTTTTTGCGATTTTGACCTTGAAGATGAAGTTTTTTTGATTTTGATTTTTGTTCTTTATGACAAGAGCTACAACTTTGCCTCAGAGAGTATATCAAAATTTCAAACGGTTTGCAAAATATAAGCTTGAGTAAATGATCATTTTTTTGCAAAAATGACATCGAGGCCCCACATCTTTGAGGGCCCATAAAAAAAAACCTGGAGGACTTTGGGCAAAACTGGGAGACAGGGGTCTTTTTTTTTTTGGGCTTTTATCACGTAACCATATACGGACACCACGTCCGTATATGGTTATTTTGCCATGACTTAAAAAATTACACAGTGTGTAATAGTAGATAAATCTATTAACACTGATTCAGACTCAGAAACTTATGTTAGTGATTGAGAAATTGTTTACAATTGTTTGGTTATTTGAATTTGTTTGTAACTTTATTATTAATCTTTATATACATTTGTTTTTTATCTTAAATAATAATTTAATTTTAAAATATTTAGTGTTGTCAATTTCGTAACCCTATTCATATAATTTTATTTGAATACCATTGGTTGTGAGTATTTTCAAAACTTTAAAAAATAAAAATACTAAAAACTTTGAAATGATTTTATATTCAAAAAAGGTATAAAGGTACAATTAGAGATTTTATAAAAAAAACTATCACGCTTTATCATTTTGTATTTGAAATGATAGATTAAAATTCAAATAAAAGTAATAATTACTGAAATGGGGGAATTTTGGGCATTTAATTGTCCCCGCACCAGAAAAATAAAAGGATTTCTAAAAATGTTAATTTAGTTTTGAAAAGAATAGGCCAAGAGAGATACGTGCCAAAAATTTTATTAAGCTACCCTAACTCCTTCGATTTTTTTCCAGTTTTACTATGGGGACCGTTCACTGTGTGGTCATGCAATATGATTTCCAAATAATAAGGGTACAATATTTGCTTAATTATTTCAATAATATAAACAAACAAAAACTACTAAAGTTATCATATCGTTATATTTATCTATTGTTATGCTCCTTGAAGTTTTATAAAGTGACAACATATTATTTTGGCTGAGTTTTTTTGGTTTTTTCCTTTTTTCCAAATAAAATAAATTAAAAAAAAAAATAAAAAAATTCTTAACCGCCGCTGTTCAACGTTTCGACTCGGCGTGTTCCTTTGCTTGATTTAAAATTTTATTTGAAGTGTGATCATTTGAAAACGAAATGTTATGTTATGTTAGATTTTTTAACAGCAGCGTGCATTAAAGTAGCAATAAAAAAAATTAATTGCAATAAGAAAATTGTTTTAATTGTACGACAGCATTGTACAGCAAAACCGTTTTTGTATATTTTATGTCAAAATAGAACTTACCAGTCGTACGCAAGCCCCCCTTGCGAACTTCTTGTGGAGTCTGGGCAAGAAATGATACCGAAAAAGGTAATTTATTTGTTGATCATTTGAAAAAGTTTTTCAGTCTAAATATATGTACTGATATAGTTGAGTTGCCACCAGTAGAGACTAGTGCCGTAGTTCCCCTATGATTTGAATTTAGCGATATTGAAAGGGCAAAGCAGATTTTAACACCAAAAAAGCCCCTGGCGTTGATAAAACAAGTAACAAGATGTTAGTTAAGTTGCCCCGTATAGGTCGCAGAATTATTCTGTTTGTTCTTAATACCATCTTACGTCTTGGGTACTTTCCTTTGATTACTTACTTACTCTTTGATTACTATGATTCCTAAACCAGAAAAAGACCACACAAAAGTAGAATCATACAGACCTATAAGCTTTTTATCAAACATGTCAAAGTTGTTTGAGAGAATATTAATAACTAAGCTGAATCCAATTCTTAGCGCGAAAGGATGTATTCCGAAACATCAATTCGGCTCCAGAAAACAACATAGTACGATCCACAGATTAGTAAATGTAATTAAAACGACCTTTGAAGAAAAAAATACTATTCTGCGCTTTTTATCGACGTTTCTCAAGCATTCGATAAGGTTTGGCACGAAGGCCTAATATTTAAGCTAAAGCTGAACTTGCCTGAAAACTTGTATGAGCTCTTAAAAGATTATTTGACGAATCGCAAGTTTTTACTAAAAGAAGGTGACTTTTTAAGCTCGCCACAGCTCATTGAAGCCGGAGTTCCCCAAGGTAGTATTTTGGAACCAATTTTATATTTATGCCAATTATGCACCCTAGTGCACACATCAACTTTTACAGATGACACAGCTTTTTTAAGTATTCATGAAAGTGCCCAAGAAGCATCTCAACTTTTACAAGACCACATACTCAATTTGGAAAA
This sequence comes from Phasia obesa, assembly GCA_949628195.1. Classification (NCBI taxonomy): domain Eukaryota; kingdom Metazoa; phylum Arthropoda; class Insecta; order Diptera; family Tachinidae; genus Phasia; species Phasia obesa. The sequence continues at coordinate 191,603,028 of OX451215.1, forward strand.
ATGGCTAGAAAAATGGAGAATAAAAGTGAATGAGCAATCATTCCCTCCTATTCGCATAAATAACCAAAGCACAGCTTTCAGACGTTAAATATCTGGGTATACATCTTGACCGTCGCCTTACTTGGAAAAGCCACATTGATTTCAAGTTAACACAAATGAAACTAAAAGCAGTACAACTAAATTGGCTTATTGGCAGAAACTCCACCCTGAGCTTAGATTGTAAACTTCTACTGTACAAGTCGATCCTCAAACCAATTTGGTGTTATGGGATTCAGTTATGGGTACTGCCTCAGCTAGCAATGTAGAAAAAATTCAAAGGCGCCAAAATAAGATTTTACGTATTATTACATCTGCTCCCTGGTATATAAAAAATTCGAACATCCACAAAGACCAAAACATGCCATCAGTTAAAGCAGAAATAGCGAAACATGCAGTCACATATCTAAAGAGAATTGAATCTCATCCAAACCCTTTGGCGCGTAACATGCTGAAGGAACCTGGTTACATTCGACTAAAAGGAAGAGATACTGCTTTTCTTGGCCGTACATTAGAGGGATGATCCGCAAATGATTCCAAAATCCGTGAAACAAACATTATTTTTGTCTAGCACTGGCTGGACTTAAAAAGAATATTTTATTTTAGACTTAAGATACGAGTAATTATTGTTAGTTCAAAAATATTGAAGATAAAATAAATAATTTATGAAAAAAAAAATAAATAGAACTCTATTGAAACTGTGATTGCAACAATGGATAGAATGTATCTATCGCTCATTAAAATTACCGTTAACTCAGTTATTTGAAAAAGTGGACTTATACCACTTTCCAAAAAAAAAGAAAAAAAAAAACAGCTCATATATTGGTAAGAAAGAAGAATTTTTTTCTTTATAAGCTCTGAAAACAAATACGCAATATTTGTGTAACAACAACAACATTACTGGTCTAATTTGTTATAATAACGAATGAAACAAAGAACATAGAACATCGTTAAATCTGTATTAGTTGTTGTTGACGATCACATTAATATATACATACCTATAATAAAATAGTAACTCGTTTCCTGTCTGTCTGTCTTTGTGTTTGTGTCTCATCACGTAAAAATTACTGGACGGACTTCTACAAAATTGTTTCTCCACTTTATCTTGGAAATAAGATATTTTTTCCGCCGATTTTTTACCGATTTAAAGGTACTGCATGCTTTAAGGCATCTTTTAATTTTAAAAGCGGTGCATTTTAAACACGCTATCACAACAGATGGCACTATTTTCAAATAGTGACAAAATGCATTGAAAGCGGGATATTTTAAACACTATTGCGCATTACATGACGCTGTTTTAAAATAATGACAAAATATGAATTTCTTACTGCCAAATAGCCAATTGAATAAAATTTGTAACTATTTTTACTTTGTTGAATTACTTTGTTATTGTTGTCATTGTTACAGAAAACAGAAAAGATACACACACGTAAAACCTTTCAGATCTTTCTAGTATAGAACACTCTAGGCGGTTTTGCTCACCTATAAAGAAAATTTCTGGTTTCGAGTGGCCTGACAGTATTGTTTTAAACGTCTAACAGATCAGATGTCGTGTTCGTAAGAGACTGTTAAACAGTTTGTGTATTTTTAACAGTGGTGTCAATGAAAGTTATTCAAAGCTGAATAAAATGACTTGCAGTAAAAGCAATATCAGGGTGTATTTATTTTTCAAGGACCCAAAGTAAAGTAAAAACATTGCAAGGTAACCAATTATCATTGCTTTACTAAAGCGTTCACATTAGTATACTGCATCACAACTCAATGTACAAATGGAACATCTAAAAGTTAAGGATTAAATTATCTTTAAGTTTCTTGAATGCAAATTTTTCTTGATGGTTTAAGTCATTTATAAAGTCATGAAGTTAATTTTGAAAATGGTATAAACAATTTCAACCTTTCAAAACAACATTTCCTTTTAAAAATGGTTATAAATTTCACACTCATAATAAGTACTTATAAATAGTGCCAATTTATTTGTCAAAATATTTAATTCCATAATGCAGAAATATTTTTTAATCCTTTCAAATGCAAACCTCTTAATATCTCGAAACAAGAAATATATGACTTATACCACTTTCATAATGAAGGGCTCATATCTATGTATAATAAAACTGTACATGAAATATTTTTTGAAAATTTTGATGCTGGTGCGTTAAGTAATCTAAATGGAATAGAAAATAGCTATTTAGGAATTTTTGTCTCTCTGTCCATCTGGCTGTCTTAGTTCGCATCGCGTAAAAACTGCAGAATAAGTTTTAAAAAAATTTTTAACTCTGTTCGAATATAGGATCCGATTATCCGCAAAAATATCTCATTTCCAAGAGAAATTAGAGAAAAAGTAGTGGAAGTTCGCAATTTTACCGATTTAAAGGCAAACTTGACAGCATCTTTTATTTTTAAAGGGGGATAATTTAACCACTATTTACAGAACTCCACAATAATTTCAGAATTTTACATAAATTTTAGAATTTTATAGAGGGAAAATAATTACATAAACCATAGCTAAAGCACTATAAAAGTAAGAGCCTTAAAATTTGTTGTGGATTACTTTCAAAGCAAAATCAAACAAAATATTGTCAGGACGCCTACGACGGGTACAGCTAGTTATTCATGAAATTGGATATAAATATACATATAATAAAAATGTAACTTTCTATATGTCTGGCTGTTTTCGTATCACGTAAAAACTACTGCAAGAGTTTTAATAAAATTTTATGGGGAAAATTTTATGGAGACCCTTAGTATCTCAGTTCAAATATAAGACACTTTTCGCCGCAAAAATAAACTTAAAAAAATATTAAGAAAAAGAAGAGAATTAAAACTATCAGACAGGACAGGTTAAAAGATGATTTACAAAAAATAAACTTCATGGTCGCATAGCCAGAATAAAAAATCAAATGTGTCAAAGACAAATATATAGCAGCGTCCATGGATACCCACATTTTTAGAAAGTGATAGTGCGAAATAAATGTCCAATTTCAATGTGTTTGGGAGTGATGGTAGACACTAAATACAAACATGGTAGATATTCTAAAAATTACCATAAGTGCGCATATATCACAAAAACCACGAGCCGAACATAACTTTGAGGTCATTAGGCCTTGGCTTGAGGATAAAAAGTAATGGCTCAAAGACATGCCATGCTAAATCTATGGCGGACTAACAAGCATCCTTTCTGGGATATTACAGAAGAAGAATGAAATAATAATTCTCCCCAGTAACGCCATAACCTTGTACAACCCATGACAAAGCGACAATTTTCTCCACCAAAAACACAGAAAAAATTTTTTGCTCCTATTAACAGTTTTAATTAGTTTCAGATACAAATTTAATAAATTTTTTACTTGACTCAATTATGTAATTAATTAAGAATAAATTCTATAATATTTCAATTAAGTAGATAATTGAATTAATTAAAAATTAAATTAAAGTTGTATCTGAAACTAATTAAAACTGTTAATAGGAGCAAAAAATTTTTTGTGTGAAACCTATAATTCCTATAAGGAACATAGGGTCGGAACACAAAAAAAGAATCCTTCTAAATATTAATTCTTTCGAGTTTAATAACTTTTAAGGAAACTTAATTCTATGACTACACAAAATTCAAAACTGCTCGAAACTTAAAGAAGAACTGTAGCAGCCTTATACGTTTAAGGTGATTTCGCCATCAAAATGAACTAAATGAAAAAATCCATTGAGGATATGATCGGGAAACATGATGGAAATTGTTGTTACGAAATGAAGCTTTATGGTTTCAGTCGAATTTCTTACGTGCTCATCATGATAACAAAACATCGTCTTTGCGTCTTATTTAATTATATCGAATGAGAATCCATCACTGATGCTTGCGTTTCAACTAACAGAACAATTTTCTGCTCTAAATTGTCTTGTGATATGAACTCTTTATTACAAATTGTTCAATGTTATTTTTCTATAATAAAAATACCAAAAATTTAAAGTCGCCACCAATACCATTGTTTTTCAATAAATAAATTTTGTAATGTTTTTTTTTTTTTGGGTTTTTAATCGCAGATTCCTTTGTAAATATGCCACTCATTGTCACGAGACACATTTAGATTTTTTGAATTGCTCTTTGTTGTGGATTGTGTTGGTTTCTAGCCTTGACCTTTCGAAAAATTGCTGTTGCTGCTGTTTTTGGATGGATGTCTACCTGTATGCCATTTTTCTATGCTACCAGTATCCTTGTAACGTGCAATCACCGATACTCAAACACTTTGTTCACCCGTAAATGTCGAAGCTCATTAAGAATTGCTGGTTTCTATTTTCTAGCTAAACACAAAGCAACAATACAATTGGTTTTAAGTTCCACCTTAATAGGTTTTTTTTAATTGCAACATAAAGAGTTACATTTCTATGGAATTGTAAACAAAAATAGGAGACTGATGCTTATCAGCAAATTACTGCGCCGTCATTAGCTATTTGGTTGCTAAAGAGCAGAATATATTTGGTAACACTTCAAACGCCTAACAACTGTAAACACATTTTGGATATAATAAAGTTCGTTTTATTGACAGAAAAATTTATCAATTTTTGAAAATAAATTTTGTTCATTTGAAAATCGTTTTTCTAATACCGGTTTATAAATAATCTAGTAATTTAATATAATTTTATTGTTCGTTATTACTTTATTTTATTTTACAGATTTTTTTTAATTAAAAAATCCTTTATGTTTTCATTTAATTTGTTGAAATATCTCTACGAGCATGTTAATAAAATTTACGGTTTTTCTTTTTTATATTAAATTTAAGTCTGCAAAATAATGTGTCCTTGGAAAAAATCTATAAACATTATGCCATAATACAATTGTATTGTTTGCGTAAAATGATACAGAAGAGACAAAGTCGTATACAGAATACAAATAAATACTAAGTTACATACAATACACATACATACATACATACATAAGTATGAGTATTTCTAGACTGGGATGATATGTTTAGAAAAGAGTATTACTACATGTTACTGCTTACGAGGATAAATTTAGCAGTTGCCTCAAAATCTATAATATAAATGTTAAGGGACATAATGATCGCTGATGAATGAGGGAGGTTGGGTTTTACAATAAATAAATAAATAAGTAAAGAAATAAATGAGTGAGAAATAAGTGTAGCCACTATTACGAGATCTCACACGATATCGCAAGATTGATGAGTTTGAAGATGCGTTCAGATTCATTATGGGAATCAGGGTGCTTAATGACAAATAATGAAGCCTATCTAGAAGAGAGATCCATTTGAGGAAATTTGAAGAGAACAATATAAGACAAAACCTAACACAAACCGTGGTAGTATAATTTCTTTGTAAAGAGTGTTTTTTTTAGAGTTATAGAATTTTAAGTTGCAATAAAACAATGATGGATTATTCGATTGACATGAATTTTATTTATCCGAAAGATAATCTTGTGGCATTACATTTTAAATATGATTTCTGGCATATGACCGCCATGGCTGGCGCGGATGTAGTCCAATCTGGACGTCCAATTTTTTATGACTTTTTCGATGCCGTATATCGGCAATAACACGGCGAATGTTGTCTTCCAAATATTCAAGCGTTTGTGGCTTATGCGCATAGACCAATGACTTTACATAGCCCCACAGAAATTAGTCTAGCGGTGTTAAATCACAAGATCTTGGAGGCCAATTCACAGGTCCAAAACGTGAAATTAGGCGGTCACCAAACGCGTCCTTCAATAAATCTATTGTGGCGCGAGCTGTGTGACATGTTGCGCCGTCTTGTTGAAACCACATCTCCTGGACAATATGGTTATTCAATTCAGGAATGAAAAAGTTAGTAATCATGGCTCTATAACGATCACCATTGACGTTCTGCCCACCATCGTTTTTGAAAAAGTACGGACCAATGATTCCACCAGCCCATAAAGCGCACCAAACAGTCAGTTTTTCTGAATCTAACGGTGTTTCGACATACAATTGAGAATTATCTTCACTCCAAATGCGGCAGTTTTGTTTGTTGACGTAGCCATTCAACCAGAAGTGCGCTTCATCGCTAAACAAAATTCGCTTATGAAAATCGGGAACAACGGTAGTCTCGTTTCGGGCCCAAATTGCACTATTTGCAAGCGTTGTTCAAGCGTGAGTCTATTCATGATGAATTGCCAAACCAAACAGAATAAATCACTTGACAGCTGTTAAATCGGTCGCCATCTTGAAAAGTAATGCCAACTTAAAATTCTATACCTATATAAAAAACACCCTTTATATTAAATAGTGACGATGTTTGTAATTATTTTTATCTTATCTTTATCAATCTTAAAATTCGGCAAGCATTACAAAATTTAAGTGATAATAAATGTTTCAAAATTAGTTGCAGTATTACAATTGCGACACTTACGTTACGTCAGTAGATTTATTAACCAATCTGGCAACATTGTAATATCTCAAAGAAATCAAAATGTTGAACTTATTGAAAAAATTGTTAAATATAAATTCTAAACAATACCCAAATATTTCTTATTCACTTCGATCATTAAGCTTACATTTTAAAAACTTGTAACAGTATTATTCCAAGCTTTCTTAGTGTTTAAATCAGTTATTGCCCTTTCAAAATCACTAAAATCAAATCTTAGCGATACTACAGCGCAACTCAGTTGGCAACTCAATTATATCAGTCGATGTATTTGGAGTAAAAACCATTTTTAAATGTCCAACAAATAGATTGACTTTTTCGCTATAATTTCTTGCCCTGCCTCCAGACAAAGTTCGCAAGGGAGGCTTACGTACGAATAGCCTTTTAAGGTTTGTACATAAAGAATAATCTAATTGTGGAGTTGGGTCTAGGTCTTTCAGGTAGTTTGTTAGAAATGCTACTCTTCGAAATACCAGCAGTTCTCTTAGCCGTTTCGTGCTTTCTTTAAGTCTGCTTTTGAGTTGAGGAAATCTGTGTGTTTGCCATTCTCCACGAATTTTTCTAGAGAATAAATTTGATTATATCTAGCTAGTTCTCGGGTTACTGTTGCATATTGGGTGGCTGATTTGACGTTTTAGTCAAAATCAATAAGACTCTGCTCTACGCCTTCAAGTGTTCTTAGCGGGATGTTCTCCGTACAATGAGTACTAAGATATTTGATACATTTCAACCAATTTATGCTTGTGGAAGTGTTGGTGATAAAATATTTTGTTTGTTCCATATATAAACAATAGTGGGTGAATGATCTGAGGATAATTCTATTGACGCTTCAACTTTAATCATTTCTCTCGGAATACCCTTAATCACGCCAAAATCAATTACCTCAGGTATTTTTGTCAATCAGTAGGCTAATAGGTGGGTTGTTCACTTGGTATTACATTAAAGCGAATTTTTTTAAATTTTCTCAAATAAGACACAACCTTTTGAAGTCAGGGACCTAGTGATTTTCTATTATGACATTATTTTTTAGATAATATTTTCATTATCTGATAATCTTTAACAGACTCTCTTGTTGGACATGAGGTTTGTGATGTTCTTATATCTGGAACAACCACAACTGGTTTGTATTTCTGTCGACTCCAAACAAGAAAATGTTAACACGGGAGTGAACATTTTCTTGTATGGGTGGGCGGACATATTTTCAACGACCTTTCAGGCAGAAATATTCGCTTTATTCATCTGTGTTAGGGAATGTTTAAGTAGAAATATAAAGGTAATAAAAATAATATATCTAATGTCGGACAGCCAAACCACCGTTAGCGCAGCCTTGTTTGGATTAAGGTCTTGGCTAATTAAGAATTGTGTGACAATTCTAAATGAGTTCAGTTTAAGACTACGTTGGGTTCACAACTTAAAGGGTTATGGCGGTACTGAATAAGCGGACCCTTTCATAATCCTCCTATGGCATATTACTGCTTAGGAGAAAACTGTGTCCTGCCGCGAAACGGATTTTTTGTCGTCATTAAAAAGCTTTGACAGGGCTTAGGCTATCAAAGCGTTATACTACGTTATTTCAGCGTATATACCAAAGGCTACTATCACTCGTAAAGCTATGACGGGGTAGTTTACAGAAAAATTTGATCTTAGATACTATTAATATACATTAGGAATACTAAGATCAGAATTTGCAGGTTCTCTAAGCTACACTATGAGACTTTTACACACATACTTTTCACGTGCCTATCCTGTTGTCTTGTATATTAATATTCCTAGGATGGGATGTGAGTCATTACTGTACAGTATTATGGCTTTATCCGTAGCATTAAAGTTTTGCAAAATATCTCTTGGATCAGACACTTCGGACATATGACTTATTAAGATGTGTGCTTTAGAGCTATACTTAATTTAAACGTATCAACATATTGCCCATAATTCTAAAATTAAATATATTTTTTACCCAAAGATGTACAAAAGTTGCAAAATATTATTTCTTTTTATCAAAATTTAGACATGCAATATTTAATGTAAAATGTTTAATATAAATCAAAAACACTGTTTTAAAGCCATTTCAAAATTGTTTAATTTAAAACAGATCACAGCAAATAAAGGATTAAAACTTTAAAAAGGCGACACCTTTATTGACGCACCCAACGCTACCTCGGGGTCACTCATAAAATGCTATTTTATGAGTGTGACCATAATCGAAGCAAAAACGGCATAAAAACCAGAGATACAAAAATCCAATTTTACCCTACTACTAGAAGGGAGCTCTTACGCCGGCGTAAAATAAAAATAAAAACGACAAAAACAAAGAAAACCAAAAGTCAGTATTAACCCGAAACAATCAAATCCACCCGTGGGCTCAGTAGGACCGTTCTGCAATCAAAAAAAAAAAAAAAATTAAACAAAAGAATTTGCCCCTGCCCACTAAAGAGCTTATTGACCGGTCCTAGATCACAAAGGCTTGTTTTCTGTAGAAGCATTTTATATAAATCAAAGAAAGAAACCGTATTAACGTAAAAAGAAATACAAAATCTCTCTTCTCAGGGTTTTTTTGTCACCCGAGATCTGTATACGACCTATTGGTCGCCGTCTAATACTCGTATTTAGTAACGAAAACAGCAAACGGAAATCATTAAAACCGAAAAACTAAAAACAATGTGGATTTGTTGCCCACAGACCTGAATGGAATAGTCCGATATTGATGAATTACAATAGCAAAATTTTGGAACCTATGCATGGTAAATTGGTGGGCTTCAATTTTCTGTATCATTTCTGGTGCCTTAACAAAGTTGATTTTAACTTGAACACAGACGGATAGACGGATATCGCTTAATCAACTTCTCTATGTGTTAGGATCCAGAATATATATAAGTATACTTTATGGGGTCGGAAAATAATGTTGTAGAAATTAAAAAGCACAAGAAGCTTACAATATATTTACTTAAAATATAAAGATACATTTGCAAAAAAATAAAGTACCTATAGTTCTCAAATAACTCTTCAGCCTGCTTGATATTATAAAAAATAATAATTCTTGCAAAAAAAACCGACTACAAAACAAATATATGTGCATCAATTCTAAACTAAAAATTTAAAAGGCAGTAATCTGTAAGAAATAGTACTCAAATCAAATACTTTTATATTTGTTGCTCTAACGGACATAGTAATATAAGTTCTGTACATTCAAATGTCTATCTATAATGGTTCAGCAGATAAAGCCATATACGACAAATTACGTCAGATATAAGGACACCCTTTATTTTTTTACAATTATTATTATTGACAGAGTAATAAAAGGTAACGCTTCCAAAGATATGGCGATATAGCTTAAACAATATCACCTAGGGGACTCCCTTTAATGTACAATTTTAAATTAAACTCTTATTTTATTCAAATGTCTGTCTAAAACGGTTCAAAACTTCGGCCATATGCATCAATTTACATCAACTATTGAGACACCCTTTAAAATGTTAAATATTTATAAATGTTATTATACGGGGCATTGTTGTGGAGATTCTGTCTAATTTTCAAGTGTTTGTCTATAACGGTTCAAAAGATACGGCTAGATAGGTAAAATTATATCAATTATCGGGACACCCTTTAATTCAAATTATATACTTGATGTTATAAAGGACTTAGATGTACAGGTTCTTTATAAATTTCAACCGTCTCTCTGTTACGGTCTAAAAGTTTTGCAATATACATCAAATTACATCAACTATTGGGACACCCTTTAACTTCTAATTATAAATATTTAATTACTGATTATAAATATTGGACATTCTGTCCAATTTTCAAGTGATTGTCTACAATGGTTCAAATGGTTCATATATTTAAATTGACGTCACATATGGGGACACCCTTTAATTTTTAAGTTTTTTTTTTATTAATTTCTGTTATTGGCAGCTATAGTAATAAGCAGTTTTTTTAAATTTTAAAATGGTGCCCTTTACGGCTCATAATACACGTAAAAAATAGGTATGTTGTATGGGGACCCCCTTTAATTTTCAAAATTCTCAACTTCTTTTAAAATGGGACCAATCTGTAAGCATTTCCTTTCTAATAAAGAAAAAATTGTTAAAATCGGCTCAGAAATGACTGAGTTCTGCGAGCACAAACTTAAAAAAAGCAACATTCAGACGAATTGATAACCTCCTTCTTTTTTTGAAGTCGGTTAAAAAAAAGACAAAACAAGAAGGAGCAATAGTGGGTCATCAAAATACATTTTTGAGTTTATATATTTCTTTTCTTTTTTTGTATAATTTTGTATCGATGGGGAAACGAGGAATAGTTGTGAAAATGAAATTCAATCCCTTATTGTCGCAAGTTAAAGCAAATGGTGTCAACAGCATCAAAAAGTATTGCAAGAAAAGCTCTAAAAATAAATTAAACAACAAAAAAATATCATTTACCAATTTTATATTGTTTCATTTGAGTTTTACACACTCACACTTACATGTACATGTATTTACCCTCACAGCCATCAACTTACTGACACACATGACATAAACTTATAACTGAAACCAATTCAAATATCGTGAACTTTTATGACAGTATACATGAATGTAAACATACTTAAATGAAATCAACAACAACAACAACAACAACAACAAAATCATTGACACATTTTACATTCCTATCCTCCAGCAATTTTAAATGTGAGTATAGAAATTGAAAACAATGTAATAAAATGGATAGAGAACTGGATTTAAAAGGCATAGGAAAAACCAAACAACATTGGAATTGTATTATAAAATTCATGTAATTTAAATCTTTATGTGTTGCAATGACTGACACATGATGGCACAAGTTAACTGTCGCATATGAATAGATACTTATATATGATTTCGTAGTATATAAAGTCCTGTCACGATTTAAGCAAGAAGAAAATAGGGATTACATAAGGGTGTAACAGTTAATTCTAGGGATTTAAACAAGAAAATCTGAAAGTTTGCAAGAAGTTGCGTTTATTTTGGTTTCACCGGTTTAATTTTATCAGTGTGTGTAAATAGTTTAATTTTAATTTTATATGTGATGTAGAAATTTCACTTATGTTTTAAACAAAATACATTTTCAAAGCTTTATTTCATTGTTTCTGACTTGCTCGGAAGGACTAATAAGGAAGAGTATTAAAATCTTAAGTATTCAGGGTTATAAGGAATTTTGAAACACACGTCTATTAAGATATATATGCTAAGCCAGTTTTTAGTTCTCGAATACTTGAGAAAGGCTCAATTGTATTTAAAGACTTTTTCGGCATTAATATTAACCCATTAACCGCCAAAATTAAACCAGAAGCGATAATTAAACAAAAAGTTTATTACTTTATTCATTGTATAATATAAAAGCATAAAAATAAATTGACATAAAACATCTAAATTGATTTTCTACCTTTTCGGGGTAGTGACCTATGCCATCTTGTGGTAACCATAGTACTAATGACGATGAAATTCGAGCTTTATTATGATCTATACTATCGCTATGACTCATTACATATAACCGCCAAACGTTTGCAATTGCCATATTTATTGTATAGGTATACAATGCCCAAAACCATTTCTTACCACGAATCGCAAATATATAAAGTGAAAAAGACTGGTCCAGTTAGTCTTTTATTATTTCATCGAACAGTCTATGGTGATTGCTAACATTTGCTTAAGGCTAAGGATTTCATATGTGTCTGCCGTGGTTCAAAGTCTGCCTATTCCAGACAGTATCGTCTTACCTCGATTTTAAATTTGACCAGATAATACTTGACAGTCCGTGACCTGTTACTAATGCAATTCAGTTTACCATTTGTAGGCACCCAGATTATATCCAGGCTCCTTCTTAGTCTTCCTGTCAACTTGTAATGAAAAATTCCGGACTGATAGACTAGCACACTACCTACTAGCCCACCGAGGCACCGACCAGTTTATCTACTCCCAGATATTTGTTGTAAGACTAAAACACCTTCAGAATATTTTTGTCGCTGTGTATAAGACCAACATTTTACAGTTCCTAAAGGCTCAGTTGCATTTAATCTATGGGTGAACATTAAAGCACATTATTAAATCTGTTACGACTAACAGTATTGTTTCGTTAATTTTTTGGGAATCCCTTATCTCATCGACACACACCCAAGTATGCAATAACATTAAAAGTGTTGGCACATTTTGTATATATATTCAGCAGCTGTACTCAATTGTTAAAGTTAATGGAATACCTTATTTTGTACTTATTCTATAAATGGGAACACTTTCTGTTAGAAAATTAAAATAAATCAGTCAAGTGCAAGTTAGTCTCACACATGTAGGGTTCCGTACTATACTATACTACTAAATAGTAGGCCATTATAAATTCAAGTTTTTACTTTTTTCATGTCTTATGGGGCACCCTTTATTAAATCAACGTCATATTCGCGAAAATTTCATCGCTATTGGAACTCTCTTTAAATTTTAGGAATTGTTGTTATAATGGCCATGGTAATACACTTTCTATAAAAATATCAGGCCTACCTATTGCTGTTCAAAAAATAAGGTAATATACGTGAAAAACATGTCACTGATGGATCACCCTTTAGTAACTAGCAATTGTTACAGCGGCCGAAGTACAACAGCTACTGTAAATAATTCAAGAGTCTACCCAATACGGAACAAAAAATTAGGCTATTTAAGTCAAAATCATGTCTCTGTCGGAACACTTTTTAATTTTGTCATTTGTTATAACAGCCGTGGAAATTCTTTTTCTATGAATATATCAAGAGTTTAGCGTTACGATTAAAAAAAGTCACTGTACGTGAAAAACATGTCATTGTCGGAACACCCTTTAATTTTTAGTAATTGTCATATCGACCGTGGCAACATATCTCCTGTACAAAATCTTAAGAATCTATCTATTACCGTTCAAGAAATAAGGCGTTATTCATGAGAATCACGTCACTGTCGGAACAGCCTTTAATTTTTATGATTTGTTATAGTTTCCATAGTAATAAACCTCCTGTAAAAATTTCAAGAGTCTACTTATTATCGTTCAAAAATTAGGCCATTTACACGCAAAGCACGTCACTCTCGTAACACCCTTTAATTTTAAGGTTTAATTTTATGTACTTGTTTAGAAAGCGAACATAGAGTTAATTACTGTCTGCAAATTTTAAGTGGTTGCCTCCTATAGCTCAAGAAATAAAGACATAAAGGCAAATAACTCCTCACTTTCGGAACACCCGATACGTTTTAGTATTTATTGCTACAGTGGCCACAGTTATACGCCTTTTGTAAAAATTTCAGGAGTCTACCTATTATGGTTCAAAACTTAGGCCTTATACATGAAAATCACACCACTATCGGAACACCTTTTAATTTTTATTTTTATTTTTTTATACTTGTTTATATAGTGAACTAAGCTTTAATTACTGTTTTTAAATCTTGAGTCTATGCCTCCTACAGTTCAAGAAATAAACACATATTCCTGAATAACATCTCTCTATCGGAACACCCTATAAGTTTTAATTTTTGTTGCTATAGCGGCAACAGCTATACATCATCTGTGAAAATGAGTCTACCTATTACGGTTCCAGAGATAAAAGGCGCTGACAGACGGACAGACATTGTAGCGAAAACAATAGGATTTCGTTTTTACCCTTTGGGTACGGAACCCTAATAAAAAAGAAATTTGTAATACAGTAAAAGCTAAAAAAGGGGAAAGTATCTGCTTATCTCGTCACACCAGTTTTGTAGAAATTAAGAGTCCATTTTTCGATAGTTGATATGTATAGCCAGATTTTTTATTATTATAAAGGGCAATAGGTTTCCTTTAGTTAAAAACAAAAACAAAAAAACCATATAATCTATCAAAATCTTAAAATGATTGCGTAAAGTTTACCTGAACTGAATTTAGTTGGGTTAATGGATTGTCCCATCGGCGCCAGAAAACGATTTTAAGCCTCCTCTGTCAATTATCCACGCACTTATATACTTTAAAATAGTTCAATTTTACGAATTTTCTTCAATTCTATTTAAATAAATTCTATTTAAATAAATTCTATTTAAATAAATAAGTAAATGAAATAAAATAAAATTAAGTTAAATTAAATTAACAGATATTCTATTCACATTAACATCTGTTAGGGTTGTAAATTTATAACATTTTATATGTTTTTTTTTCTTACGATATGTAGCTCCTGTTTAAAATAGTTTTTTCTTAAATTAGCAGAATTTTTCTTGAGTTTTTAACTAATTTTTATTACCTACGAAATTTTGGTTTAGTGTAAAATTACAGTGTCATCACAGTATGTAAAATCCATTATTGTTTACCACAGTTCTAAAAAAAAAAAAAAATCCAAATATATTAGGAGTCAATATCCACTGGTCAAATTGCTATCCATATTGGAGCTTTACCCTCTACTCAACTCAATTTGCTTCTTTTTCTTATTCTAAAAATTATTGAAAGTCCTTTTTACATGTGAAACAATGTTAAATGGCCTTAAAGACCAATTGGAACCAATTGGAAGCACCCACTTATACATTTTTTTCTGCTTCGAAAGTTTTCTTCGAAACAATTTGAGAATTATAATCGCAATGTCTTTCCTAGACAAGTGTTAGGAAAAATATATTTGCCTGTGGTGTTCAAATATGTAGTGAAATGTAAGCAGTTTCGTGGATAAATGAAATTCTGTAGTTTTTATTAATATACACAGTTAAAGAACATAATGAGCAGCCTGTATTGAATAATTTTCTTAAGCAGGAAATAATTATTGCTATTAATAAAACTGAATTTTAATACAAGTAAGTTGCCAAAAAAGTTTCTTTTGCATTATGTCAGCAAATTAAGTTAGTTATCCATCCCCGCAACAAAGCCTTTAACAACATCCATCCCATCACGTATGCAATGAGTGTTAATAATGCTGCGTAAAGCAAAACAATAAGAAAAGTACTGCTATTGTTTTATGTTCTCAATTTCACAACTTAGTCATGACATTATTGTCATCAAATTTCTGTGTGGGTGTGAGAAACTTAGTCACTGTTTATTACAATACCATTGTATTTGCAGATATAACATCCCAATGGTAAAATTAAAGAGGCCTTCTCACTTCAGGCCTTCTATAAGGCATGCTTAGATCTTCTCTCAGATACAATCCTCATTTTTGCGTGCCTTCCAAAGAAGGCCTTTTAGAAGGCCTTGTCTCTTTCTTCTAAAAGATCCAGTACACATTCCTACTTCGGTTCTCTTAGTAGGGAAGTAGGAATGTGTACTCATTTTGTATGGCAAAAACATAATTTTCTACTTTTAGATTTATCATTTATAGTTAAAACACAAAAGTACATTGAAATGCGCTTTATCTACTTCATTGCTGATTGCGATTGAGATGCTTCGATAGACCGATTGATAG
Organism: Phasia obesa; assembly: GCA_949628195.1. Taxonomy (NCBI): domain Eukaryota; kingdom Metazoa; phylum Arthropoda; class Insecta; order Diptera; family Tachinidae; genus Phasia; species Phasia obesa. The sequence continues at coordinate 191,618,821 of OX451215.1, forward strand.
TGCGCTAGTCTATCAGCCTGGAGGTTGACCGTTCGAATCCCAAAAATTTTAATATTTCAATTAAAAACCCCCGCGGGTTCCAATTGTCACTGCAGGAATATGGCAAATGCTTTGACGCGGTTCACTCGGGGAAAATAGGGGCACCAGACGCTAGGATTCCTAGAGCCTAAATCTGGAAGAAAAGGTCTGTTGTTTTATAACACGGGTCCTCTTCGAGGCCCGACCAGTGCCTAAAGGACTGGTACCACGGGAATCGGTGGCCCCACAGAGAGCCTATCCTCTCTGTGACCGGTTATTGGTGAGGTCCCCTTCGGGGGTACACGTGGTGGTTGTGGTTTAAGATTGATTTACGTAGGTAAGGTGCAAGGTCGATCAAGTGTGCTGTTGCACTCTCAACAGACGGAGTTTGGATAGTCTCCAAACCCCTAAGCAAGAGGTTATAATGTGGCTCTAGGCTTGCCTTGGAAAGGCTTGCCATATTATATAAATTGCTACTCATTGTGACTGTATCACACACAAAAAGCGATTGGTGGCAATCGTGAAGTGTTGTTATACTACACAATGGGGGCGCTAGCCTACGCCTAAATTTCACTCGGTGGTAAGACCACCGTGAGGTTAGGCCGAGTAGGCAGGTACTCAATTAAAAATAAAAATTAGAACAACAATTAAAAAAAACTTGTCTCAGACTTTTTTTAGTTTCTGCTACGAAAAGGCATTAAATTAAAGGCCTTCTAGCAGACAATTTTCGGAAGACCTTCTGGAACGCTTGCCGGCAGAAGCGACAGGGAAAGGCCTGCTCCACAATGACAATCTGTGTAAAAAAGACATGAGATTGGAATGCGAACGGAATGTAAACAGAAGGCCTTCTCCCCCCAAAAGCAGGAGTAAAGAGGCCTTCTCTCTTTACTCCTGCTTCTTTAGTCCTTCTTTTTACCACTGGGATAGATTACATACATACATATATACATCCATACGCACTGAAAGTAAGTGCGATTGAGATTAAGTTTACTTTTTACATTAGGAAAGTATTCTTGCCTAAAGTCGGTAACTATAGAAGAAAGATAAAAATAAGGGGATAAATACCTGGCTGTAGCTTAGTAATATTGTTTTTTTTTATCTCATATGATATTTCGAAGTTACATATTGCAAGCAATTAATACAAGAACAACAATACAATACAATACAACAGTAAATATCTGTGTGTTGTTACTGCAATTTTGTTTTCCATTTAAGCCGGTATTATCATCCTGTTTACCGCACAGTAGACCATATTTGTTTCCTTTTTAAATATTTTTTTTTTTTCTGTGGAGGATTTTATGTAGAAATCCTGCTGCTTTTTTCACCCTTATTGTTTAAAATGAAAAATATTTTAAGGTTTTAATATTTTAAGGTGCAGAAATATGTGAATAATTTGTCAATTGGCATTAAGAAGATTATAATTTATAAGAGCCTTTAAATAAAAGCAAGAAAGTCAAATAAGTTAGGGATAAAGGTGGGTAAATATTCAGTTTTTACATTTATTTAAAATTTGAATAAATTCGGTTTGGAAGAGGACGAATGTTAGTTAAGCGTTATAATATATAATATATAATAATATATGTATACTGAACCAAAAATCGTAGGTAATATTAACGAAAAAAATTACTAGAACCTTAACGGCAAAAATATTTAAATCAAAATAATTTTTATTCAAAACTATATACGATTTTTTCATAGAAACTAATTTTATTTAAATCAACAGAATTTCTTTTGTTAAAAACATATTTCAATAAAACCTGATAATTTCAAAATAAAAACTTATAAAAATTTAAATAAACTTCTGTTAAATTAACAAAAGTTTATTTTACAAATTTTTTTTATTTCATTTCATTGAAAAAATTTAATATATGGTTATTTTCATGTCAAATCAACAAAAAAAAAAAAAAATGTTTTCTAATTTACAACTTCCGAATTTATTAAAAATATTTTATATTCATTGACTCCCTGAATCAAAATACAATTAAATATCGGTTTTTGGCATATTCGCCCGTGGATTAAATATAGTCTAATTCCAGTTCTATAAGCTCTAGGAAGTTAGGTAATAGCTCATTTTAAAGGGGATTTCATACGCTTGAATTTGATATCAGGAAAAAAAATTATTAAAATTATAGAGGTAGTGGCCCATAATCATATTCAACAATAAAGTATACTTTAAGAAATAAAAAGTTTACTTTTGTTAAAACTAACAATTTTGTTAACTATAGACAAGTAAAAGTAGACTTTTAACTCAAAAGGATGTTTTAAAATTAAAACAAGATGAAGTTCTTTTTAAAGAATTTAGCATCACTCTAAATTACACAGCTGATAAAACAAAAAGAAAAAAAGTAATATTTAGAAAAATTGTTAATTGTGTTTTTTATTTCATAAAAAAAGTGAAAAATGGAAAATATTTTACAAGATTTTGCAATACTTGAGGATTTAGAAGAGGTAAGGAAGTCCAAAATTTATAAGAGAAGTTATGACCCCATTAAGCTGGGGGAAGATGAGTTTTTCTCAAGGTATAGATTTGACAAAGTAACAGCTCGGTTTTTAATAAGTTTGCTAGAAGATAAAGAACCACAGAATAATAGAGGTCTGCCAATTCCAATAAATCTGCAAGTTTTAACAACTTTGCGGTTTCGCACTAAATTATCCCCACCGCTTATTTCTGGAATTGTCACAGAATTACCTGTAGCGTTTAAGAGTCGCAGCAGCTTTTCTAGCGCTAATTTGTCGGTCGGTGACTTTGGCACAACGTGAATTTCGTCGCAGATTTCCTGGCCGTCCAACGCCTACTGGTGAAACACTGCGACGTTTAGCCGCTCGCCTCGAAGAGACTGGCACAACACGAGATGCTGCCAGGAGTGGCAGACCCCGGAGTAGCCGTTCTGCAGAGAATATTGCTGCTGTAGCCGAGGATGTAATGGAAGCGCCGTCGACATCGCTACAGAGAAATGATTAACTAGTTCTTTTTGCCGCAACTTGATGAATTGGGATTGGAAAACAGGTGGTTCCAACAGGACGATGAAACGGCACACACTGCACGTGCCACAACCGATATGCTGAAGGATGCATATCCCGGGCGCCTAATCTCCCGTTTTGGCGATTTGCACTGGCCAGCAAGATCGCCTGATTTGACCGCTGCAGACTTCTTTTTGTGGGGCTTTTTGAAGTCGCGGGTTTATGTCAACAAGCCTCAGACTCTTGCAGCTCTTAAAGACAATATCCGTCAAGAATGTGAGGACCTATCGCCGAAAGTTTTGGCCAAAGTGATGGAAAATGCCATAAAAAGGGCTCAACTATGGCGGCGGCCATTTACATGACATCATATTTTCGACTTGATGTAAAAAAATTAAAAGACCAAATAAAAATAATCCACAAGAAGAATCAAAGTTTTTCATTTTTTTTTTAAATTACAGCCAAAAAACATCGGAAGGTTATTTTTGCGCCACCCTGTATGTACACGAATGTATAATTTAATGTTTCTATCAATAACCATATAGTTTAAACATAATATGTTGCTCTTAGAATATGGTTATCTAAACCATGTTGTTTCTTTGCGTGTATTTATTTTTATTTTGATTCGATTGTTTTCAAACTACAGTAAATAATATTAAAAAAATATTCGAAAGAAAAGCAGCAGTGCCCCATAGAACGTCTCGTATGCAAACCATATTTTGAATAACAAAAGTGACACGCCCTCTGCTATAATTTTTTAAATGTATTACTTATTATAGCTATTATAAACTCATATAATTTTTATACTGTTTTGTGTTTTTATCTCAAAAAACTGGTGTGTTTTCTCTTTCCAAAAAATATTTAAACATAAATTAACATTGACTCACCAGTGTTGGGATCTGACAATGTTTGAAATGTACCACTACAATAAAAAAATGGTACCAAATCAGCGTCAATTGTACCAAAATTTGGTATTAAGTAAAAAACACAAACGTTGTTTCTAGGCAACGACAGATAGCTTTCCATTCCCAATATTCTAGGACCCACTAAAGCAGATCAATCATCTACTTAGCAAGAAGAACAACCGCACAGCACACGAAAGCTGCGACAAATCATGTAAGATATACATATGTAGATGCTTTGTGGAAGCCATATGCTCCTAAGAGAGATAATGGGAAAACACAGAACATACATACAGTAGCTCAATAGGGTATTTCAACGTAATAATAATTTCCCATGATTCCTTAAAATTTTAGGAGCCTCGATAGACTGATTGCTAGCGCGCCAGTCTATTAGTCTGGATGTTGCGGGTTCGATTCCTATCAAAGAATTTGGGTGTTTTCTGCAGACAAGCTAAAAGCTTCTCGGGTTGTGTTGTATTAAAAAAAAAATGAAGTATGTACTTGTAACTCCACCAAAGTTATCGTAGTCAAATTCATTTAACTTCCAAAAATACCTTACGATTCCTCACTAGAAAGAATGGAAAAAAATGAGCCGAATACTGCCGGATATAAAATAAAAATAAAAAAATAATCCTGAGCACAAATTAAGAATGTTGCAATTTGGTAAATTCTGCAGGGTTGGAGAACTATGAAATTAGAAATGTTTATTATTGTAAGAAAAATTATCAAATTAAAAAATTTTAATAAAATAAACAGTGTACCACTGATGCGTCCGTCAATTGTACCAAATTTGGTACAATTGTACCACAACCCCCAACACTGTGTCATACAATTAAAACGAAAAAAAAATCTCTAACTAGTGTCATTAAACTACATGCTGTAACATTAGTGTCAAAGAGAAGTTGTGGTAATGCTAGAATTGAAACAATTAAATTTCTAGAACAAGTTTGCTGGCTAGTGGTTAATCATAATTAGAGCTTAAATTGCAACACAATCATTGAATGTGGCAGACAAATTTTCTCTAATTGGGCATAAAATATGGCTACAAAACTCCCCTTGTACCTTTATCCAAAATGGAATATAGCACGACAATAAATCATCTACAGAAGTAGTGCGTAAAAATAATCTTTGATAATTGTTGTAGTAGTGTTTGAGAACTTTGAGGAAACAGAAGTATTATATTTTTGAAGTTTTTGCTCTGGAGATAATGTTGAGTGAATAAGAGGTAGATGCAGTAAATAACATTTTAAATGAAAGTTCTAGATAATTATGTGTTTTAAAAATTGAATATGGGGCGAGGTTTTGGCTATTTATTGTTTTTCATTTTCTTTGTGTTATAAGTACTTAAGAAAAATATATGTTGTTATACCTGCTGTCGATACCGAGAATCAGTATGTCACTTTTGTGCTCATCCTAATTGTACTAATTTATTTTGATAATCGTAAATTTTACAAGATACAAAAAAAAATTAAAAACTGGCATTGACTAAAGACATTCAAGTACGTAACTCATAAAATGTCCGAATATCGGTGGAAACAATTGTCCAGACGATTCTTTAAAGGGTTCTGATGTATGTATAGCATATTTACAATATTTAGGAAATAGAGAAGTGTAAGTATTTAAAATTTATTTTTTAAGTTTGCGACGAAGGTTTTCTCAGTTTGGGTATAACTCAACGATGCACATTGGGGTATTTTAGTAATCTAGTCGGTCATTACTTTTTTTTCAATTATATTCGCTCTCACAAATTATCCTAGATCAATCAAGCTTAGCAGAAAAAGATATTCTAGCCATAAAGCTGTTAAGGCTTTAAAATAAAAAAGTTCCCCTTATAACAAATAACTACATCTGAAAAATTCAATTTTTTCTTAAATTTTCTCACTTTTCTTTCACAAATGCAACTTTTAAGGTCAGCGAATGTTTAAAAACCTAAACTTGGATCCTGGAGATTCTAAAATAACATTTCTTCACACTCCTTTTGTGGGCGGTGACATAAAATATTTTTTTAAAAAATAATGTAATTATGTAAATGAATTACATAAGCCTTAATACCATAAAAATAAAATATTTAAGTTTTTGCGAGCAGGAAGTATCCCTTCAATCCCATTCCCTGAAACGTAAAAATTTGAATTAATAATTTTTATTTTTATTATTAATAAAATCTTAGTATTATTAATATCCCCACTATCCAAGAATATTAATAAAAAGATATTTTCGTAATTTATTTCTTTATAGTATTTAATTTATCTGATTATTAATAATATTGTAAACCTCTCAAAATCGTAAAAAGTCAATAAAAAAAAGTGTCCCAAAAAGGACAAATTTCGATTAAAAGCCTTGAACATTCAATATTCGATTCAGAACTTTGTTATCTGTCGATCTGCGTACTTAAATTTTTACATTTCTTAAATTTAATTTTTGGCCTGATGTCTGGATAGATTGGAAAAATACCGCTCTGGGCGATGACAGCACGTTCTCACACATAAATTTATATTTATGGGTCCTTGCGGAAAGAAAATGTTATAATTAATTTATTACTGCTCATCAACCTAACAGCAACAGATACTGACTCTCTTTGCTAATCCAACTACAAGAAAGCTATGCTACATATCGATGCAGGTCGAAAACGCTATAACGCGACTATCCAAAAGTTTTCAAAAGCACTTTCGCAGGCTGCAAAAATTAGTTGTATAAGTAAGTAAGCGTTGATTATCAAAGTGGATGAGCTTAAAGTGGCGCGTTTGCTATCCGTTACATTAAAATGATGGTTTAAATACGATAAGTATTTTAATACAATGTTAATAACAAAACAATCACAATATTACAAATATATGGTGAAAACAAGGTAGGGCGACTTTAATCGTAACATTTTCGTTTTATAAATCGAAAAATTGGTCGACAGAACAAAAAATTAAAAGATATGGCCTAATAAAAACAGAAATATAAGGGCTTCATCTGATCAAAAGTATATACTTCTTTGAAAAAATATATTCAGAATAATTAGTTTTCTAAATCAAAGAATAGGGTCCGCCAAATAACTTTTTTTTGAAAATGCTATAAAAAAACTACTGAATATTTTCTCAAATTTCTTTTTTTATTTGAAAGTACAATCCTTCCGGTTAATAATGGAAAATAATTTCATTCAAATGGCTGCCTCGGCTGGCCATGCAGGGGCCTACACGATCGGTCCAATTTTTAAGCACATTAGCTATTGTGTGCAGCTGTATTTCACCAATGGCTTCACGAATATTGTCCTTTAAAGCTTCAATTGTCTCTGGCTTGTCCGCGTAACACTTATCTTTGACGGCACCCGACAAATAATAATCCAACGGTGTCAAATCGCAGCTGAGAGCTGGCCAAACCACATCAGCTCTGCGGCTGATAATGCGATCTTCAAAAACAGGGTGCAAAACATCGAGTGTAGCTTCGGCTGTGTGGCACGTAGCGCCGTCCTGTTGAAACAAAATGTTGCCAATATCCTCCTCTTCAATTTTTGTGAACAAAAATTCGTTCAACATGCCCCGATAACGGTCGCCATTAACTGTAACGGTTACTCCTTGCTCATTTTCGAAGAAAAATGGCCCAATTATGCTTCTGGACCAAAATCCGCACCAAACAGTGACTCGTTTTGGGTGCATCGGCTTTTCAATGTTTGCGTGCGGGTGTTCTGTGCCCCAAATGCGACAATTTTGCTTGTTTACATACCCGCCTAGATCAAAATGAGCTTCATCTGAAAAGATGATTTTTTTGGCAAAATCGGCATCTTCTGTAAGTCAATATTTCCCAGCGTTGTTTAAGCGTATACACAACATAATCGTTCAGCGGAAGGATAAAACTAATTATCTGTCAAATCAGACATGAGCTAAATGTTACCGTTCACGAAATAAGCACTAGTTGAAAAAAAAACGTTAGATCGCGGACCCGTTATATACTTTTAAAGATAAGCTTGTTTTTAATCACAAACAAAAAAAATCAAAAAATCTGAGATTTGAACATTTTAAAAGTGCTCTTGAAACAAAATATTTTAAACTTTGACCACGTAACAAGCCGTTACCTTTTATAAAAATATTTCAGAAACTTACCAATATATTTTTAAACATAATTTATATCTCTTTACTTCTTACCTGCAAAGAAAAAAGAAAAGAAAAGGTTTTATTTAAAACGAAAATAAATTTGTTAAAGAATACTAAACACAGTTTGATAAACATTTTTTCATCACTTATAATATTAAAAGTAAATTGATTTTAACAAATTTTATTATATATAGAGTGTGGTCTAAACACAAGTATCTTTTAAAATCATATGTTATTTATAACACTGATAGTATTTTTTCTGTCCAAAATCAATGAATGATTAAAATTGCCACATCTGAGGATCAGAAAATGCTCATGTCAAGAAGTCAATAAATCCATAGAACGTGGCAATTTAAAGCGGTATAAAGAGTTTTATGACCTGCAATGGAAGGTATGAACTTGGATGGCTTACTACGTCATATTGCTCATCAAACAATTGAACAAGCCACGACCAATACAGTATGTAGTCTTCTTTCATATACCCCCTACATTATTTATATTCACACAAAAAATTTTTGGAAGTATTATAAAGCATCTTATGTGTTTCATATTTTTTGTTATTAAAAGAAGAAATCAATAAAAGTATTTCTATAAATATAATAAATCTCACCTATTTTTTATGTAAAAGTCGTATAAATAGAACAACTAAAGTTTATTTGCAATTTTGCGAATTTTTCTCTCGGAGAACCTTCCCAGCAAAAAAATTGGGTTTTTGGAAGCCAATCTTTTCCTGCCATAAAAAATCTCTTAATAGTAGATAAGCACATATATTTTGCCTAAAATAATCCAAGTTTGTATGACATAAGTTGTTAAGTTTTCAAAGAACAACGAATTTTTTACATTTCGCCTTACAGTAGTGCATACTAAAAAGCACAACTGTAAGCCAGAGATAAACAAATTTCGAATTTACGAGCAATGAATTTAATACCGTATGATTCTAGAACAACTATACTGCGCTGCATTGAACGCTTAAAAAGATATGCTACTAAGTGGGACATTGCGAACAAATATGATGTCATACGTAAGCAGGATCGTAAAAGTGGTTTTACACGGCGTGTGTTTGTCAGTTTGATAACCCATATGTAATTTCATGTGTTTGTCACAATAGGCATTTTACATACGGTTTATAATTTTTCCTTTCAAACGTACATGTGTAATTACAGCTGAAATAACCTACAATAAATAAATTTTCCGCTACATAGTTATGTATTGCCAACCACAGCTGATGCAAAGATACAAACGTAGTCCTTTGGCTACGATTTTAGTGCTTTTGGTACCACAAAAAAACTAAAATTGCAAAATATCAAGTTGGCATTACAGGATATCAGATGCTTTGTCACATCAAAATAGAACACGTTCTAAATGAAAAATGTCATATGTATTGTACACATGGAAAATACACATGTTATCTTTGAAAGGGTTCACACGACGTGTTTAGAATTTACACATGGGCAAATGACAAGTCATATGACAAATACACGTCGTCTAAAACCACTTTAAGCAATAACAACTCGTCTCTCCTTTAAAAACCTGCATACGACAAAGCAGTATATTTTTGGCTGGGTTCTTAAATATTTTTAATAATTTGCTTTCAAATTTCATTTTTTACGACTTCTTTTTCTCAAACTTTTCATGACTTCATAATATATCCTAAATTCATAAAAAATTTATTTTGAGCATAAATTTTTATTTTTATTTGTGTTGCATAAAAAATTTCTTTTTGATTTAATGTTAGAGGTAACACAATAAATAAGTAAATTTTGCAATGCTCGTCACCGTACTTGGCTTTTGTGAGTAGGTTTGAGTTATAAACTTTTATGTTAATGAATTGACAAAATGAAATCTTTTTTATTACATATGTACATATATTTGCAGATATGAATTTAATTTGTTTTTATTATTAAAAAGGAAAAAAATATCTTTTCAAACTTATGCACTCATACTTATGCACTGGCAAATACGTATTTATTAAAGTAGTCTTAAAAATAGCATATTAAATTTAATTTTTATTAATAGCACAATATACAATTAATTAAAAGCATATATGTATGTGCGCATTTGAAAGTGGTCTAAGTCAGAATTGAGAAACAATGAGTTTATCAGTTATTTGACATCACATTTTTTTAAAATCAGAATTGAAAAACGATGACATTATCAGTTACAAGAATATGAACAATAATGTGAAATTTACACATTCTTGTTAATAAATTTGCTAATTTAAAAAAATGTGGTGTAAAATTACTGATAAACTCATTGTTTTTCAATTAGGTTAGGTTAGGTTAAGCAGGCAGCTCCAATACAATACAATACAATACCTGCAATAGAGGAGGGGAAAAAGGGAGAGATAGAAAAGAGAAAAAGCGTTGAGAGAAGACATAGGATAAAATCACAGACAGTTTCAAGACAGAAGAAGATCAGAAATGTGGGGAGGTAGCCACGGAGGGCAGGTTGGTCGAACCAGGTCGTTGACGAGAGTGTCTATACCTCGCCAAGTGGACGTGGGTTAGAAAACCATCCGCTGCTCCACAGAAAGGAGTTAATCCTGCTCGGTTCCAATATAGAGACACAGGAGAGGCTAGCAAAGCACCTTTGTCCAAGGTGCTGGAGTCGTTGGTATTCTAACGCAGGGCAATGGCAAAGGAGGTGTTCTACAGTTTTCTCCTCTTCCTCATCCTGGCAACTTCTGCAGAAATCGTTGCAATGGAGACCGATTCTTCTTGCATGAGTTACGAATAGGCAATGCCCAATGATCGGCAAAGTCGTTTTTTTTTTATCTAGTAGTGGCCAGATCGTCCACGCCGTTTGACAAGTCGACTCATTGGACCATCTTACCCGGGCCAGATCATATAAGGCTTGATTTATTCGATGCCCGCAAGCAGAGAGGGGAATGCCACAATAGACGTCAATGGCGCTATCGTTGGGCAAATTTCCCTTCTTTGCCACCAGCAACACAGATGCCTACAATATTTCCATGTCCCCGCACCCATTTAAGGGTACCTGTTGAGTATGGCAAAGAGTGCCTTCGTCGGTGTTGACCTAATGGCTCTTGTTATAAGGATAGCCATATTTCGTAACACATCTTTTATAAGAGATATGTTAGTTCTAATGTATAGTGCTTTCCACCAGGCAACAACAAGATGGGTTTGATTACCGCTTCAAGTAGCCATTTTACAATCCTTGGATTCAATCCCCAAGTTTTGCCAACGGCTTTCCTACATACGTATATTGCCGTAATGGCCTTAGAGGCTCTCGCCTGGATATTCAGTTTTCAGGATAATTTAGTATCTAAGATTATTCCTAAATACTTCGCGCTCTTATATACAGTAATAGGTATCCCGTTTAAAGTCGGTAACCTAAAAGACGGAATCTTGTATTTCCTGGAGAATAATACAAGTTGAATTAACACTCAGCCCTCTTTATACTCCCCAGGAGCAGATCATTCTGAGTGCCGTCTCCAATCTTTGTTGGATAATGTCTATATGGATACCAGATACTGTCACCGCCACATCGTCTGCGTAGGCGACAGTCTTGAAGTTCAAAGAGTCTAGATCCCTGAGTAGCCTATTTATTCAATTAGACCACATTCATAAAAATGGGCACATACAGACATATATATTACAAAATCTAAGAACAAGACCCACTCTTACAGTCACTCTTACAGTTTTTTCAGAACTTAATTGGCGTTTTTAAATATAATTTTAAAGATAACCTTGATTCAGAAGTGAAGTTAATTTTTAAAATTTTATAAATAAATAAATAAAGAATCAGGGATCGTATAATATTATTTTTTGTCAACTGAATTCATCACATTAATTCAAGGACATTTAAGGAGTACTACAAAGCTCTGTTCTATATACTTTTACGCAAATGGCAGCATTATTTGCTATTCGTATTCATTCAATAAGATGCCGAGGACCTTAAATTTTGCGGCCTAGTACAAAACTTGAATGATATGCTCAATAACGATATCGTAACAATCTATGGATGGCATCGAGCCAATAGGGTAAATTTTAAAGCTCATAACACTGAATATTGTGCGTTCAATATAGATCGAAGAAGCTTTTTGGTGACAGTAGAGTATCCGACTTTAACTGGAACATAGTTTTTTAAGTTTTTTTGATATTAAAATAAAATTTTCTCTTATCTTGGTTTCTAATACCTGCAGTTTTTTGCCTAAAACACGCTTTCTATTAAGAGTACATCCATTTGTGGTCGATCGACCAGCAAATCGAACTGTTATTTATCGAATCGATTCGTTATTTAGACGAATACATGGTAATAGGAATTCAAATCGAATATCTACAGCACTTAAACTGATGCATTGATGTTTAGAGGTTATTCCCTTAGTACTGGTCGAAAAAAAAAAAATTTTTTTACAATGAACGTAAGGGTTCTGTCACTTGTTAAATTGCTTTCTGTGAAATAATCGACGATCAATATTATAAGAATATGCAATATCGGTTATCATAATGAAAGGACAAACCCCGTTCTAAATGAAATAATTTCTGAGGTCATGTACTAGACTGTGTTTGTTTTAACAAAATAAATTTTAAACTAAAAAAGTTTAATCCAAATTATGTTAACAATTTTTGTTCTTTATGACAAGAGCTACAACTTTGCCTAAGAGAGTATATCAAAATTCCAAACGGTTTGCAAAATATGAGCTTGAGGAAATGATAATTTTTTTTGCAAAAATGACATCGAGGCCCCACATCTTTGAGGGCCGATAAATAAAAACCTGGAGGACTTTGGGCAAAACTGGGAGACAGGGGTCTTTTTTTTTGGTCTTTTATCACGTAGTGGTGTCCGTATATGGTTATTTTTTTCCGTGTTGCACTGTGTAATTTTACCAATGTTAAAATTAATATAATATTATATAGGCCATCGACTAGCGGAAACAAAACTATGGCTTTAGTTTCGATTTATACATATTAGTGGTGGCGGTGTGTCCACAAGGTGGACATTTTTTCTCCATTACTTGTAACTTTATAATACTATTTACATCTCAAAAGGTGGATGGTAAAATCTCTATCATTTTGGTATGAAGTGCAGAAAGTGGCTTGAAGTTCAGTGATAGTTTAGGGAAACTTTTAGTACAATATGGTCAAGGTGGATAAGTGCTTGGAATTCGAAAACAATATACTCGACTGTCTGCCATTGGATAGCAAAAGCCTTAGAACAACGGGCAGATATACATATGTTAAATTATAAGACACTGTGACGAGGAGAGTTATCCCATGACAGTCTAAAAAAATACCACAGTCGACAGTAAATGATACCATGAGACCCAACGAGTGTAAGGCAAACGTAAAAAACCACTCGGCAGCCTGAATTCATTGAAAACCAAAGTGGACTTGTAGAACAAAAAAACATATAGCTGTTACAGATAAAAATATCTACATAGAATCAAGAGATTTCAAACAGAGGGAAAAGGGAAAAGGACTAATCCTATTTATAACAAGAAATTCATTAAATACATTATAAGTAATGCAACGTTTATTTAAATAAAATTCTTCTCATTAAAGCTATTATCGTAAACATTTAATTGAAAAGTTTGATCGCATTTATCTCAGTTCTTCTCTTTTTTAAATATCTATATTTAAGTCTCTATTGCAGCAAAAGCTCGATATGTCCATGCATATATTAACTTTTATGTTCATGTATGGCAGTGTATAATTTCTAATAAAGTCTTATCACAGAAAAGGCACACATGTTTGCGTTCGTTTTAAAGTGTGAGTAAAAAAGTATCGTAAAAATAAAGAAACCTTTATATTTTTTCTAAATGTTGATATTGCATGTTGCCATAAATGAAATACAAAAAGCTTAACAGCAAAGACAGTAAAAAACGAGCAACAAAAATGTACATTTAAGTCTCCTTAATGGTAACATGAGAGGTCATAACAATTTTTCAAATGGAGCCAACAAACAAATCACAAAATGATATCAAACATACGTCTTAGCATGCAATAAAAATAAATTTATATAGTAAAGGGTTTTCCAATAGGCACATACATATATGATACTGGTTAATGTCAGTACTAACTGTCAGTGGTTGAAAAGTTTAATCAAAAACATCTTAATTACACAGGTGTTTTTAAAATTATTTTGAAGTGAAAGGCTTATTAGTGGGAAGAGATGATAAATCTCCTAAGATTCAAGAGTTGTCAAATTTTTTCCATAAAATACATTTAAGCTGCTTTGTAACGCATTATGACAAAAAAGTAAACATTTTTGTTTCCTGGCTAATTGGCTCATAACCTAAACTTTTGTTCAGGAATTGAACACCAACTCTGTACCTTGCTATTGGTAGCTTATATTGCAATAAAATATCATGTCGGACACGAAACAAGTGCAAACGTCATACGAATTTAAACCACAGAACTGGCGAAGATTACCTAAAGGGAAACCGGAAAATGAATAGGTGTTTTTCCTAGTGCTTACCGTTGTGAGGGCACTGGTGTGTTTAGTCACTTAATGGATATGTTTGATTTGCCTCTATTAATAAAAGAAAAAACTAATTTAAGAAAAGGTTTTTTTTTATTCTTGGTTTGGTACGATCGAAAATCTTTACCACCAGCTAAAGAATTTTGTTCGAGGTACAGGGTGATCCCTCTCTCTTGAGATGCAAGAGCTATCACGTTCTTTTCAAAACCAAAATTTTTCAACCAGTTTGGTAACACTCTGATACGCATAACGACACAAACGTATAATTTTTTTGCATACACGCAAAGAAAAAACATGGTTGAGGTAACCATAATCTAAGAGCAACATCTTATGGTTGAATTATATGGTTATATATAAAAATAATATTGTTGTCGTTGAAACATATTACTGTCTTACATAAAAATAACATTGTTAAATACAACCATAGTTATGTTTCTAATATAAACATACTATAATATGATTTGAAACATGTAAATGGTTATATGTGACAACGTATGAATATATTTTAAAATAACAAAAAACAAATACACGAATATTTCCATTTAGACTTACATACATATTTTTATATTTTCTGTCATGTGAGTTTGGTGTAACGAGTCCGATAAAAGTCATCAACAATGAGGTGGAGTTTATATGCTGTCCTGAACAAGAACTAAAGTATTGGTGGAGTTAGACAGTACACGCAAAGAAAAAAACATGGTTATTGTATGGTCACGGCAACCACAATATGTTCTCTGTAACAATAGATGTTTGCTGTGAACAAATTATAGTTATTTAAAACAATACTTTGGTCACGATAAACAAGTTTTTTGTTAACAGTTCATCATTCAATGGTTATACGCACCAAAAAAGCAACATGGTTGATTTGACACATATTGAAATTTAAACCACAACCAAATTATTTTTAATATTTAAAAATTATAACCATAATATATTATTATTAAACATAATATGTTAAGTTTGACTAAAAATAAACAAATAATGTTTGGTCTTAAAAATACATATTTTGATTTTGACATTTTTCAGTTCAGAAATGTGTGTGTAAGGTTCATCTAAAACCGTAAAACATTAAATACATATTTGTTGTCAACAAATAAATTTATTTTTTATTATAAATGATAGTTTTAAATTAAATCAAACACATAAAAAGGTAAGCAGAAAATATAAAAATATGTATGTACGTTGTCGTACGTTGTGTACACGTTGTCACATATAACCATTTACATGTTTCAAATTATATTATAGTATGTTTATGTTAGAAACATAACTATGGTTATATTTTACAATGTTATTTTTATGTAGGACTATAATATGTTCCAATGACAACAATATTATTTTTATATATAACCATATAATTCAACCATAACATGTTGCTCTTAGATTATGGTTACCTCAACCATGTTTTTTCTTTGCGTGTATTTATTATTTCTAGGTCTCCGGTCTTTTTTGAATTTTGCATTAATATACGGCTAAGGAAAACTCACAGGAATGTGTAGTAGAACGATATAACTGTTTAATGCATGTGACCATTGCAAAAGATAACACATTGTATAATTTTTTAAGTCATGGTAGCCGCAAAAGTGAAAAATTTCCCGGCTACATAAGCGCTACCTAAACCGTATTAAGAATCATTCCTAGGAAGTTCATATGTTCTAGAAAGTTGTTTACTGAGATCTTAGGTTCATTTTTGTAGTGGATCGTTTCCTTGAATTTTGAACGGTTTGCTACCTATGGACCTGAACAGGGGAAAACGGTAAAAAAAATTGAATTTTTTATAGTTTTTTGCGATTTTGACATTGAAGATGAAGTTTTTTTAATTTTATATGTTCACAATTTTTGTTCCTTATGACAAGAGCTACAACTTTGCCTCAGAGAGTAGCTCATTTTTTCATTTTTTTGCAAAAAATGACATCGAGGCCCCACATCTTTGAGGGCCCATAAAAAAAACCTGGAGAACTTTGGGCAAAACTGGGAGACAGGGGGTTTTTTTTGGTCTTTTATCACGTAGTGGTGCCCGTATATGGTAATTTTTTTTTTCGTGTTGCACTGTGTAATAATGCCTTTAAATCACTTGTGTATAAAGTCAACCATGACAATGTAGTGTTGTCCTGTTTTAACCCCATATCCTTTATATACAATTTTTAAGTTTTCGCGTCAAAGAAATAAAAGCCTTGAATTCTCCGGCAAACTATTAAGGAAAACAATGATATTTTTCACAGCCATTTAAATGATAAAGTTTAATCAAAGCTGTTACTTGTCATGGTGATTTGTCTTTCTTGTTTATATAAAATAAATAAAAATCAAAAGTAACAAAAATGAAATATTATCATCGCTATGGAGTGTCAAAATCTATACATCCCTGATGAAAAACACTTTATATAGACATGTTATGTTATAATATGCGAGGGTTATTGAAAAAATGGAAAATGTATTTTTTATGTTTTAAAAAATAAAACCATTTCAGCAGAAACCAAAATAGAATCTAAAGCATAACTTAAGAAAAATTAAACAAACATTTTTTCTTACATTTCTTAGCATCCCTCATATTTTTGTTTAGGAAATATTTTTTCTTTAAGATGTTGACGTCCTTATTCCGGCTTTATTGTTTTTATCTGTTGTACTTTAGGAAAAAGCAAGGGGCCTTCAAAGAGACTAAAATGCTAAATGGGGAAAAGAGTAAATGTGGATTTGTTGAAGAGAATAAAAAAAAAAAGAATTTAAATTTAAAATCATAAAGCCATAAAGAAATTTTAAAGAAAAATCCTTCAAAATCCTTCTTAGCTCCTTCTGCCTTATTCAAGCAAATGACAAATACACTGACTTGGTCTTGTGTAAATATCCCTGTTGATGTTATTGTAACCTTTTCTAATTTCATAGTTAATGTACTAAATAAATTTTAAGAACTTCATAATGTCAGGTTTATTTGATACAAAAAACGACTTGTAGTGACCAAACAAAATGTTTCTTATTTGAATTTTAATAAATTCATACCCTTAACAGAGATACAGGGTTATTTTATATATAAATATTAAATCGTATATCAAATTGTTATTACACCATGTCGAAATTTATTAGTTGTTGAAATCTTCACCTAAGTAGGTATGAAATACTGCTCATATTCAAACATGAATAAATAAGCAAGAAACAGGTATTGCAAATATTTTGATTACAGACACAGTATATGTACAATGAAACCTCTCATAAACGGATCCTTAGCATAACGTAATTTTGCCGGTTATTAGATGTGTCCTCTAATAGGCGGTACAATATGTTCTTATACTATTAGAATGCAACAAAATTGTCTCTAGCAAAATTCTTCAAACGGGTAATTTTTTAAATAGGTCCAAAAATTTAAATATTTAACATGTAGTATTAGTATACCTACACAGTGCAACACGGAAAAAAATAACCATATACGGACACCACTACGTGATAAAAGACCAGTTTTGCCCAAAGTCCTCCAGGTTTTTTTATGGGCCCTCAAAGATATGGGTCCTCGATGTCATTTTTGCAAAAAGTAGCTCTTGTCATAAAGAACAAAAATTGTGAACATATAAAATCAAAAAAACTTCATCTTCAAGGTCAAAATGAACTTCCTAGGAATGATTCTTAACACCGTTTAGGCAGCGCTTATATAGCTAAAAAATTTTCGGGAAATTTTTCACTTTTGCGGCTACCTAAACGGTGTTAAGAATCATCCCTAGGAAGTTCATATGTTCTAGAAAGTTGTTTATTGAGATCTTAGGTTCATTTTTGTAGTTGATTGTTTCCTTGAATTTTGAACGGTTTGCTACCTATGGACCTGAACAGGGGAAAAAAGGTAAAAAAATTGAATTTTTTAAAGTTTTTTGCGATATTGACCTTGAAGATTTTCTTTATGACAAGAGCTACAACTTTGCTTCAGAGAGTATATCAAAATTCCGAACGGTTTGCAAAATATGAGCTTGAGTAAATGATCATTATTTTGCAAAAATGACATCGAGGCCCCATATCTTTGAGAGCCCATAAAAAAAAACCTGGAGAACTTTGGGCAAAACTGGGAGACATTGGTCTTTTTTTTTGTCTTTTATGACTTAGTGGTGTCCGTATATGGTTATTTTGCCATGACTTAAAAAATTACACAGTGTGCGATCAAAGCAAATGCAGCGCCACCCGCTCTACCAAACATACCCTTTGTTTTATTGATTTCTGCAGCCTTTGTCTTACCAATATTGAATCTCAATACATAAAAGAAATGTAACAACCTCATGCACAGGACATTTCTCTTTTTCAAACTCGTTAAAAATTTCCATTTTTTTTGTGGCAAAATTTTTTTTTTGTCCTTCAAATAAACAGCAACTTTTTGCCGTCCTTAAACCATGAGTATGAATTTAAGTATGTACATTTGCATTAACAGGGGAATCTACACATACAAGAAAATAGTAACTCATTTCTTGTCTGTCTTTAATTTTTTGTGTTCGCATCACGTAAAAACTACTGGATGGACTTTAATAATATTTCTTGAGGAGGTACCTTAGTATCCTGATTTCAATATAGGATACTTTCTTCCGCAAAAATAACTTACTTTTAAGAGTAAGTAGAGAAAAAGCAGGGAAAGTACGCCGATTTTTTTTTACTAATTTTAAAGTACTGCATACCTTAAGGCATCTTTTGTTTTTAAAAGTGGGAAATTTTAAACACGGTTGCGCTATAGATGGCACTGTTTTAAAACGGTGAAAAAATCTGAATTGAAGGCGGGATATTTTAAATACTGTTGTGCAACAGATGGCGCTGTTTATGACAAAATATTAATTACTTACTGCAAAATAGCCAATGGAAGAAAATTTATGTTTGCTTTTAGAATTTTATCTATTTTAGAATTTTATCTATTGGGTACCTTTATATAATGTAAATACGTAAGAGTCTTAAAATTTGGTAATTAAGTAAGAGTCTTAAATATTTAATAAAGGAACTAATATTTAAACTTGTAACTAATATTTAAACATTACACTTGTTGCCGTGCTTCAACGCTTCTGTCCACTTATAAGTGGTATTTTGAATAATATTTTTTTTTAAATTTAGCGTCCGCGTCCGGTTATTAGAGTTGGAGTGTCCGGTTATTGGAATGCATTTTGTATGAAAAAACTAATGAATATGTGGGATCTATAAAACTTGGCCGGCTATTAGAGGTGTCTGGTAATAAGAGGTGTCCGTTTTGAGAGGATTCACTGTACATATCTAAAAAAATGTTATACCGCATTCCATAGTTTGTTCCTGTCATAGCAAAAGCTAAAAATATTTAATAAGCTAATGTGTGTAATGTGTGGATATATGTACATAGCAGACGACCCTGAAAATAGAAAATAAATGCTACACATATGAGACTTAATAATCGTATGCTAACACAAATTTATGTTAAAGATTTGCGTGCGAAATTAATGAAGTAAAACCTTTTGGATAGAAATACTCACATTTATTTACTTAAAATAAAAACAAATGCACAGGATACACTCAGTTACGCCCGGTATCCTTTAAAGCTTTTGGCTATAAATGGCTTTTAAGCTTGAATAGTTTTACAAAAAAAAAAAACGTTATTAGTAGCAAGGGAACATGGCTGAGAATATAAAATGTTAGGATTTGTTTGCTTTTATGCTATTTAAATTTCACATTGAAATTAACTTTTTGTTAAAGCAAATTTAAGTAAATTATTATATTTAAATTATATTGGAAATATATCTGTAATAAAGTAAAAACACGCTATGTCTGAAGAGAGATTTTTTTTTAAATATGAACGGCATAACCCTTGTGATAATGTATTATCAATTTTACCCTTTTTTACTCTCTTGTTACTGTTTATGACGTTTGTTTAATATTCCCTTTATTAATTATGTAACTATATATTGACAATATTCACGTACAGTTTTGTTGTGGTATGATCACAAGAACCAGAATATGTTCTTTGTAACAATATATGGTTTCGATAACATATATTAGTTGTTTTTAGCATTACTTTTATAGGCATAAAAAAAATTTGGTCAAGATTTCTTCATTAAATGGTTACTACTCGAAAATAATTAAAATATATTGCTCTTGTTTATAGTTATCTCAACCATGTTTTTTTTTTTTGTTTATTAGAAATAACAATACTTTAACAATGTTTAAAATGTTATTAATGTAGGGACGATGTCGAAATAATGGGTCCTTTTTCCTACATTTTTCATCCTAATGATTATAGGCAACGAATTTTAATTTACGACAGCCTGCCATCACCAAACTTTACTCTTGACTTTAGCGATTTCAGACTATCGACTGATAACTGTCGGCCTTCTTTGTCATCATGGCGTCCCTAGTAATTGCTAACACTTGTCCAACGATATTCCCCTATGGCATACAAATTAAACAAGTTTTTGCCCGTGGAACTAAGTATTATGCTAGCCAGTGCTGGACACACAATGAGCGCTATTGGTGCAGTCTCAGGCACAGTCTGTAAATATCATTTTTTTCGATTTTAATCTTGGATAGGTGATACTTAAAGTTTCCATGGCCTCTCACTAACGCAATTATCAAGTATCTTAACTTCTATTATATCTGACCACCTTACTGGCTCTCCTGCCAAGGGACTTTTAAGTACCATTCGAGTCTATATACATGTAATAGCCTTCTTTCACCATTCCAGGTTTAACAAATAGTTGGTCTGCTGCTTCATACCCATCTGTGCCTATATGTCTTTTAACCCAAATCAACGTTATCTCATAAACAGAGGCACATCTGTTAAGTTATATAACACATTCCAACAATAGTTAGAGGTACACTTCACTTGCCTCATGCGTTTTATAACCAACTGGTTGTCAAGTGCAATGAGAACCTTTTTGCCATGCACCCGATATTCCAGCAGATGATCCAAGCAATCCCAACAATTGTTCTTCTACTCATGAATTCCATCGGTATTTGAGGTTCCCTAACTAACCAGGTCCAGAATACTCTTATGCCCGCGTTATCAAATTAAATCAGGAGTCGATATTATAGATTAGATGTTGTACGTTTTGAAAGGTTTCTTTGATAACTATGATTACACAGTGCAACACGGAAAAAAATAACCATATACGGACACCACTACGTGATAAAAGACCAAAAAAAAAAGACCCCTGTCTTCCAGTTTTGCCCAAAGTCCTCCAGGTTTTTTTTATGGGCCCTCAAAGATGTGGGGCCTCGATGTCATTTTTGCAAAAAAATGATTTAAATCCTAGGAATGATTCTTAATACCGTTTATAATGTTGATGGCCCTGGACTTGCAAATCGCACTTTTGCAGCTACCTAAGCGCTACCTAAACGGTGTTAAGAATCATTCCTGGGAAGTTCATATGTTCTAGAAAGTTGTTTATTGTGATCTTAGGTTCATTTTTGTAGTTGATTGTTTCCTTGAATTTTGAACCGTTTGCTACCTATGGACCTAAACAGGGGAAAAAAGGTAAAAAATTTAAATATTTTCAAGTTTTTTGCGATTTTGACCTTGAAGATGAAGTTTTTTTGATTTTATATGTTTACAATTTTTGTTCTTTATGACAAGAGCTACAGCTTTGCCTTAGAGAGTATATCAAAATTTCAAACGGTTTGCAAAATATGAGCTTGAGGAAATGATAATTTTTTTGCAAAAATGACATCGAGGCCCCACATCTTTGAGGGCCCATAAAAAAAAACCTGGAGGACTTTGGGCAAAACTGGGAGTCAGGGGTCTTTTTTTTTGTCTTTTATCACGTAGTTGTGTCCATATATGGTTATTTTTTTCCGTGTTGCACTGTGTAATCATAGTTATCAAAGAAACCTTTCAAAACGTTATTAAACCAGGAGAAGACCACACAAAAATAGACAGACTCATAAGTCTTTTATCGAACATGTCAAAGCTTTTCGAGAAGATATTAATTACTAAGCTGAACCCAATTCTATGTGAGAAAGGATCTATTCCGAACCATTAATTCCGCTTTAGAAAATGTATTCCGAACTATTGATTCCCCTATAGAAAATTATATAGTACGATTGAAAAACATATACCGATTAATTAACGCAGAAAATGGCAATTAAGTAAATTATGGCATGAAAGCTTAACATAGCCTGCCCGAAAACTTCTGTTACCTGTTAGAAATTGATTTAAGCAATCGTAAGTTCATACTGAAAGAAGTAGGAGAAGTTTATTTGTTTGTTCATTTTAGACATAAGTCATGAGTACCTACTGTCATATCAAATGCATACTTAGTTCCTTAAAACAAGATCGAAATCATTATAACATCTGGGTCCTGCGAGAGCTTTCTTAAAATCAAACTGTGCTAACAGATTTCTATGCTAACTACAAATTTCTTAAAACATATGGAAATTGTTTCCTTAGTGAGAAATTTATTTAGAATATTTGAAGCTGACGGGATATTATTTAAGAAGGTCTTGAATTAGCGGAAGATTTAGTAAGAGCTCTTCGAGAAAGAAATCTTAAAAACATCTTAAGCTATTGAAAGTTTTCTGTGAACATCTGGAACTAGCTAAAGATTTTTTCAGAATATTTAGAATATTTTTAAGAACACTAAGACCTAAGATTTTCTTTCGCTATGCCGCCGCTTGGCACTATTAAGAACAATATTTTCGGGTATTACATTAAAATAGCTGGGCAAATTGGACAATTGTAAGATCGCAAAAAATTGTGGCCTTGCTCGTGTTCGGTCCAATTGGTAAATAAAAACAGGAAGGAAATGGCAAGGTATCTGGGACTTCTATATAATAGGCTATGTCGTAGCTGTCCGATATTGGAAAAAAAAGAAAAGGTGTATACCTCGTTCTGTGCAAGTGCCCCAGCACTCCAATTTTCGCGACGCAAATTTCTTGGAAGAAATATAATAGATAACCTAAATGAGTGTAGGTGACCTTACTAGATATATTAACGCACGCAACAGGCTGAGTCTGACAATCCAATAGGGTTCACATGTGGATTTATTGCCCGGGCGAGCGCTTTTGTGTCAAAATGAAATGACTTAAATTTATTTGTAAGATTTCAAGTAGCAAGATGTCACGAAAACCAACCAACGAATATCTTTTCTCAGAAAGTCTTGATTTAGGGAAGATTATAATAAAATATACGGAGTTACTGAAAGATTTCCTTAACAAAAACTAAGCTGGAGAAAAACCTTAGTCCTCTCTAGTTGTAGCCAGTGATGTACATCTGAATGTAGCGAGAAATTTGTTAGAACATCTGAAGCTAGCGAGGGATTATTTTGTTCTGCAGAACATCTGGAATTAGTGGGATATTTGTTAGAATATTTTATTCTTTTTTTAAATATCTTAAGGTAGCGATTGATTTTTTCTAGACTATGAACCAGTGAAAAATATATAAAGATTTACTAAAGTATAATTAAAGAGAAATTTCTTGAGAATATGCTTAAAATTTCTTTAGCTACTGAAAATTTACTAAAGAATAATTAAAGTGAGATTCCTTCAAAATGTTTTTAAAATTTCTTTAGATGGTAAAATATTTTTTACAGCGTTTCTTAAGATCACCTTCAACTAGCGATATCTCTCTTTAAAAGATAGCGAGATATTTTTATCAGAAATCTTTAACTACCAAATGGAATATATTTATACATAACCGTATTTGTATAAAATATCTAAAGTCACAAAGAAGCTCATTTTACTAACTGCTTATGCCGGCTTAATTTTTAGCCTTTGTATTTAACAATTACTTTAAATTATTTAATATATGCGATGCTTTGGCTTTCATTTGTCTGCCTCTTATTATCTTGCTTAACCAACCTACTCTTGTGGTATTAAATAAACATAAATTTCTATGCCAAACAAATAATAAAATCACATAAAAATCTTCTTAATGAAATAAAAAGTGCAGACAAAACATAAAGAGAGAAAATAATAAAAATGATAATGCCATCATAAATAACAAGAACTCCTTAACGCTGCTCCTCTCTACTGAGCTTAACCAGAAATGGAACGTGCTATTTTTATAGAATCATAATTTTTTTTTATCCGAAGGCTGCTGCTGTATGTGTCAAAGATTTTATGCCAATTTAGAGGAATAAATCCTATTATATTTTCTGTTGTTTATTTATAGATTTAGGTGAGAAAAGGGTTGCTTGCTGCTGGTATAGCAAATCAAATTTTTTTTCGATTTACTTTATTGAATTTTACGGTTATTTATTTATTTTTTTTTTCCAGTTTTCATACATAACTAAGATTTCTTTTTTTGTCAACCGAGAATACTGGAAGAAGGTGACATCATACTGTTTTATAAATAGTTTTTCTTCTTGTTGTTGCTATCATTATACCCCTGTAGTCATACTCAACATATACATACTTTGCATAAAAACAAATAAAGCATAGAATGTAGTAATACCAAGTACATACATACACATGTATGTGTAAATGTGTGAAGTAGCATATGAACGTTATG
Organism: Phasia obesa; assembly: GCA_949628195.1. Classification (NCBI taxonomy): domain Eukaryota; kingdom Metazoa; phylum Arthropoda; class Insecta; order Diptera; family Tachinidae; genus Phasia; species Phasia obesa. The sequence continues at coordinate 191,643,636 of OX451215.1, forward strand.
CATTGGTGTGTGTGTGTGTGTATTGGTTTAAGTGTGTACAAAACACTTAAATTGTAGGCCAAGCAATTTGTTAAAAAATAAGGACAATTTTACCTGTCGTTTCCATGATGTATGAATAAGCATTTTATTATACTTTATATTCTGCATAATGGCTTTTCATATTTATTTTTTTATTTTTATTTTATTATTCGATTTTTTTTTGCCTCTCGAATATGAAAAAAATAATAAAACCGGCACGGTTAGGAAAATAAGCAGAATTTTATCATCAGCTTTAAGGCAGAATACTATTTTTTCAACGTCTTTGTTAGCATATGATTTAATGTAAAATAAAAGTTTTTTTTTTATTTATTATTGGAACTATTTTTTTAAGGAGCATCAAAATAATAAAATGGGTATAAATTTAACAATGAAACAATCTATATGGAAATTGAGAGCAATATTCACATTATAAAAGAGTGGTCCAAATACGTACAAGTATCTTCATATTAAATGTTTTTTTGACACTGTTAGATTGATCATAACTTTGTTGCGCTGGGAGATATTGCAAAGTGAGTGCTACGTTGCCCAAACTGTGCGTTTCCTACAACAAAAAAAAAAAAACTAAATAAGGCACCCACCGCGATTGCTGTACATATTTTTTTCCAAACCGTACCGTTAGTGCGACTGGCTTGTAGAGAACAATATTCATGGTTATCGTCATTATAAGAGCCCGTCTTCACTAGTCATCAATTTGTACAAAACATAAACCTGACATCGGCAGAGAAACTGTATTAATTTGTGCATGTTTTTAAAGGTTTATGTCATTTTCTGTTTAATAATAATTTTCTGTTTTCCAACAATGTTATTTGAAGGCTTCTTATACAGCATATCGTAGTAATATGGTTCAGCAACAGATGGCGCTGTTTGAAAATAATATTATCTAACTAAAATACAACAAAAACATCATTGTCATGTTATAAAAAAGTTCTTACAACAAATGTTTTAACAACCATGTTAAGTCTTGGAAAAAACATTAAAATGCGCAGTCTACAATTAACACTGGAATGATGTTAGTGTTAATGTTTTCATGTCTAATGTAGACTGGTATGGTAAAAGTGTGCAATTCAATTCAATTTAAAGAAATTTCCATTCGAGAAATCGCCTCGCCAAAGATCTTAACAACTCGGCATTTTACGCACCAGCATGAATCACCTTTTCTGACTAAGCAAACGAGGTATGATCAAAAATATCCGTTATTTTCAATTATCGTGAGGTACGTATTTTTCGATTTTCGCATTTTTTTTTTTTAATTTTGGTACACATATCTGTCATTTATGTTGACAATATCAGCCATTTTGGATTGTCACTTTGTTCAAAAAATGGATCAAAGAAACTTTATTAAGTTTTGTGTAAAAAATTAAATTAATTGTGCAAGGACATTTGAAGTGTTGACTGTGGCGTTTGGCGATTCTACTATAAGCAGAACACAAGTTCAGTTGTGGTATAAACGGTTTAAGCAAGGCCTAGAAGATGTCAATGACGATGCTCATCTTAGTCGCCCGAGCACGTCAACAACCGATGAAAACATTGAAGCAGTGAAGAAAATGATTTTGGATAATCATCGAATCACCATTAGAGAGGTTCGCATATCGTTCGGCTCATGCCATGCAATTTTTACGGCATGAAACGTGAGGCAGCGAAGATTGTTCCAAAATTGCTAAATTTTGAGCAAAAACAACGTCGCATGGATATCGCTCAGGAGATGTTGAACATCGTCAACGACGATCAAGATTTGCCCAAAAAGGTCATGCTGTCCATAATGTCTTTGCACATTTAATTTCATTTCTTTGATCCATTTTTTGAAATAGTAAAAAATCGAAATAGTAGAAACCTTTTTATCTGTCAAAAACAAGCTGAAAATCCAAAATGGCTGATATTGTCAACATAAATAACAGACATTTGTACCAAAATTAAACAAAAAAATAATATGCGATTATTTTTTGATCCTACTATGTATTTTCATTACGGTCGCTATGTCAAAAGACCTCACTTCATTGTCGAGAAATTAACAAATTCACAGTAAGTGAACTTTTTCTTAATGCTTCTGGAAATATCATTTAAGTCAATGGCGATTGGGATTACAGACCTTTTATGTCCTGAAATTGAAGAATATCGAATAATAGTTGTCTCGATTAAAATCAAAATCCGCTTAAATTTATACTCTAGTAAGTATTTAATTTTTTAAACATATTTCTTGATTTAACTTCTTTTGTTTGCAGTAAAACCTTATGAAAATATTTTAGGTGTCATCTGGGGCGGAACCAAGTCCTAAGTTTATATAGAAATATCTTTAAGATCGCTAACCAAATTTGTAGGGACAGTCACGAATTAAACTATAGAATTTATATGCTCAATTAAAAGTTGGATGGTGATAAAGTAAACAATTCGAGGTGCATTTAAGAGGGTAATAAATAAATCAGTCAAGTGCGAGTTAGTCTCACACATATAGGGTTCCGTACTATATTTAGTAGGCCTTTGTAAATTCAAGTTGATAATTTTTGCATGACTTATGGGGCACCCTTTATTAAATCAAAGTCATATTCGGGAAAATTTCATCGCTATATGAACACCCTTTTAATTTTAGGAATTGTTGTTATGATGGCCACTTTCTATAAAAATATCAGGCCTAATTATTGCGGTTGAAAAAATAAGGTAATATACGTGAATAACATGTCACTGATGGATCACCCTTTAGTAATTAGAAATTGTTACAGCGGCCGAAGTACAACAACTACTGTAAAAAATCAAGAGTCTACCTATTACGGTTCAAAATATAAGGCTATTTAAGTAAAAATCATGTCTATGTCGGAACACCCTTTAATTTTGTTATTTGTTATAACGGCCGTGGAAATTCTTTTTCTATGAATATATCAAGAGTTTACCATTACGATTAAAAAAAAGTCACTATACGTGCAAAACATGTCATTGTCGGAACACCCTTTAATTTTTAGTCATTGTCATATCGGCCGTGGCAACATATCTCCTGTACAAAATTTTCTATCTATTACCGTTCAAGAAATAAGGCGTTATACATGAGAATCATGTCACTGTCGGAACACCCTTTAATTTTTATGATGTGTTATAGTTTCCATAGTAATAAACCTCTTGTAAAAACTTCAAGAGTCTACTTTATTATCGTTCAAAAATTAGGCCATATACACGCAAAGCACGTCACTCTCGGAACACCCTTTAATTTTAAGGTTTAATTTTATATACTTGTGTAGAAAGCGAACATAGAGTTAATTACTCTCTGCAAATTTTAAGTGTTTGCCACCTATAGCTCAAGAAATAAAGACATAAAGGCAAATAACACCTCACTTTCGAAACACCCGATAAGTTTTAGTATTTATTGCTATAGTGGCCACAATTATACACATTTCTGTGAAAATTTCAAGAGTCTACCTAGTATGGTTCAAAACTTAGGTCTTATACATGCAAATCACGCCCCTATAGAAACACCCTTTAAATTTTAGGGTAATTTTTTTAGACATGTTTATATAGCGAACTTAGTTTTAATTACTGCTTGCATATTTTTAGTGTTTTCCTCCTACAGTTCAAGAAATAAGCAGATATTCGTGAATAATACCTCTCTATCGGAACACCCTATAAGTTTTAGAATTCGCTACTATAGCGGCTACAGTTATACACCTTCTGTGAAAATTTCAAGCGTCTACCTATTATGGTTCAAAACTTAGGCCTTATACATGAAAATCACACCACTATCGGAACACCCTTTAATTTTTAGGTTTATTTTTTTATACTTGTTTATATAGCGATCTAAGTTTTAATTACTGTTCTTAAATCTTGAGTCTATGCCTCCTACAGTTCAAGAAATAAACACATATTCGTGAATAACACCTCTCTATCGGAACACCCTATAAGTTTTAGTATATGTTGCTATATCTGTGAAAATTTCAAGAGTCTACCTATTACGGTTCCAGAGATAAAAGGAGCTGACAGACGGACAGACATTGTAGCGAAAACAATAGGGTTTCGTTTTTACCCTTTGGGTACGGAACCCTAAAAATAACCAATATAAAGTTATTATTCAACAATAATAAATTGTTTTATTATTTAGTACAAAAGTTTTGACAAATAATTACTGCAGATGTGGAATAATTACCTTTAACCATCGATATTTAAAGCGCTTCTTTATGTCTTCACATCATATATTAGCAGTTGGTTTTACAATTTTATAGAATTTCTTCTATATTTTTATGTGAACAATTATATATGCATATATTACATATAACTCATACAAACTCATGTACATATGTGTACTCGTATACGTATTTGAAATATTTTTGTCTTGTATGGTGTTAGATGATTTTGTAGGTTTCTTTCCTTTAAGTTGTTCTTATGTATAGATAGGTATAGTTTTTTGTAGTCACTTTTTCCTGCTGTCTGTACATCGTTGTAGTGTCCTGATATTTGCTGGCTCTTTTGGAATATGTTTTATTTTGCTGTTGAGCTGGGTCTTGCTTCTACTGTTGTATGTTGTAAAGCAAAAGATAATTTTTCAAATTGATGTCTGTCATGTGGTCTTGATGGCTTTTCTACAACTTTTTTGTTCCTTAAAGCATTATATTACTAGGCACAATTTTTTGTTGTTTTTATAAGTAGTATTCCTTGCCTCCTTGCTACCATTATAATATTCATATAAATGTTCATTGTTGTTGTCACTACCAGTGTATTGTGTTAAAGTGTTATTGATGGTATTATGCTGCATCATTGATGGTGTTTTCCTTACATATTTGCTAGTCATTTTTATTTTATGCAATGCACCTTAATTGAGCTAATTTAAAAGGTAACATATTTTTTCTTGTCTTTTTAGTACTTATGATGTAAGACAAAGCTATCTTGGCTTAGTTTTGCTAAAGCAATAGCATTTTAATCTTCTTTCTATGGCACTTTTAAAGTGACAAGTCTTATTAGTTTGATCAAAATAGTTACAAAAAAAAAATATTTAAAAGAGATCACTGACATTTTAGTTGGCAGGTTTTTTAATTAAATTGTTACTGTTCTCTTTTTTAAGTAGAGAAATATTAAACTGATGATTTTAATATTATACTCAAGTTTCGTAGTATGATGGAAATTAAATATTTTTTGCTATAATGAAATTATTTATTTAGTCTCACGTACAAGTTCAATTAAGTTTATAATCAAGTTAATAATATTTCTAATTAGGTAGAACGAAATAATGTTTTTATTAAATAAATAATTGAATATATTAAAATTTTTATCTAAGACTTATAAAAACCTTTATTTGCTGCCAAATTTCTACTTTGTACGTCTCACAATAAAAGCTTAAGTTGTGATGCGATTGCTTCAGTAAAATATGAGTGAAAAGATCGACCGTATTAAACAAAGTCCTAGTTCAAATATCAGTTAAGGTTAGGGTTTCATGAAGTTGCTGATTTGTTTCGCAATAACCCAATCTGAGTTTAACACTACTAAATATTCTAATTTTTTCTTTAAAATTAATACTAAAAAATATTATTGAGAGAGAATACAACAAACATAAGGCTGGCTTCAAAATTTCATCTTCAATCTTGTTTGTGTTTGTTCCGATATTTTTTTAGTTTCATGATTTCATGATTTTTTTGAAATCTTATTTCTTAGTGAAATACGGACTTTTTGCAAAAAAATCTTGTTTTTGTAGTTTCACTTTTTAGGGTTCCGTACAGAAAGTGTAAAAACGTAACCCCATTGTTTTCGCTACAATGTCTGTCCGTCTGTCAGCGCCTTTTATCTCTGGAACCGTAATAGGTAGACTCTTAAAATTTTCACAGATGATGTATAGCTGTTGCCGCTATAGCAACAAATACTAAAACTTATAGGGTGTTCCAATAAAGAGGTACTATTCACGAATATGTGCATATTTCGTGAACTGTAGGTGGAATACACTTGAAATTTACAAACAGTAATTAAAACTGAGTTCACTATATAAACAACTATAAAAAAATAAAACTAAAAATTAAGGGGTGTTCCGATAGTGGTGTGATTTGTATGCATAAGGCCTAAGTTTTGAACCATAATAGGTAGATGCTTGAAATTTTCACAGAAGGTGTATAGCTGTGACCGGGTGTTCCGATAGAGAGGTGTTATTCACGAATATGTGTATATTTCGTGAACTGTAGGTTGGATACTCTTGAAATTTACAAACAGTAATTAAAACTAAGTTCACTATATAAACAACTATAAAAAAAATAAAACTAAAATTTAAAGGGTGTTCCGATAATGGTGTGATTTGCATGTATAAGGCCTAAGTTTTGATCCATAATAGTTAGAATCTTGAAATTTTCACATAAGGTGTAAAGCTGTGTCCGCTATAGCAACAAAAATTAAAACTTATAGGGTGTTCCGATATAGAGGTGTTATTCACGAATATGTGTTTATATCTTGAACTGTAGGAGGCATACACTAAAAATTTACAAACAGTAATTAAAAGCTATTTCGCTTTATAAACAAGTCTAAAAAAATAAACCTAAAAATTAAAGGGTGTTCCGATAAAGGTGTGATTTGCATGTATAAGTCCTAAGTTTTGAACCATAATAGGTAGACTCTTAAATTTTCACAGAAGGCGTATAACTGTGGCCACTATAGCAACAAATACTACAACTTATAGGGTGTTCCGAAAGTGATGTGTTATTTGCTTGTATATCTCTATTTCTTGAGCTATAGGAAGCAACTACTTAAAATTAGCAGTGATTTAAACTATGCGTTATAAGCAAGTTACATAATAAACCTAAAAATTAACGGGTGTTCCGTTAGTGACGTGATTTGTATGTGTATATGGCATAGGTTTTGAACGATAATAGGTAGACTCTTGAAGTTTTTACAGGATGAGTATTACTATGGCCACTATAAATAATAGTAAAAATTAAAGGGTGTGCCGACAGTGACGTAATTTACATGCACATTGACTAATTTTTTAAACCATAATAGATAGACTCTTGAAATTTTCACAAAGTTGTATTACTATGACCCCTATAAAAACAATAAAAATTTAAAGGGTCGACAGTGAAGTGTTTTGCATGTATAACGACATATTTTTTGAACCGTGATAAGTAGACTCTTCCAGTTTGTATAGAAGATGTGATGCCATGGTCATGGTAGACTCTTGATATATTCATAGAAAGAGAATTGCCATGACCGCCATAGAAAATAACAAAATTAAAGGGTGTTCCGACAGCGACATGATTTGTACGTAAATAGCCTTATTTTTGAACCGAAATAGGTAGCCTCTTTAAATGTTTACAGTAGATGTTGTACTTCGGCCGCTATAACAATTACTAATATCTAAAGGGTGTTACATCAGTGACATGTTTTTCACGTATATTACCTAATTTTTTGAACCGCATTAGGTAGGCTCATGTATATTTCTATAGATAGTGTATTACCATGGCCGCTATAACAAAAATTGCTAAAATTTAAAGAGTGTTCCAACAGTGATGCAATTATGACTTTAATTTTAAAATTAAAGTGTGACTCATAAGACAGGAAAAAATTAACAACTTGAATTTTTAAAGTTGTACTAAACATAGTACGGAACCCTAAGTGTATGGGTCTAACTCGCACTTAACTAATTTATTTTGGACAAGTTTAGAGGTTTAAATTTGGCTTTTTAGTAAATCTCAATTTTTTTTTGCCAAATTCCGATCTTTTTGTAAAACTTAAATTGGCTTTATTGCATCAGAAACAGTATAATGTTTTGCCTACCTTTTGTTTTTTTTTTTTTTATTTAAGTCTTGAACCAAATACTTTCTCCCTAAAACAAGGCAAAGTGACTCAGCTCAGATGAACATTTAATAAACTCTCATAAATGAATTTTAATTCTGTTTTTTCTATTTTTTCTATTTAAATCCACCATATAACCTTACAACACATCATTATAAGTAACATGTACCTTTCAAATGAAAATTTATACCCAACCTATTTTTACGTTCCATATTAACGTTTACATATTTAATTAACTCGGTCTACATGTAATAACTTGTTTGTATTAAGGCACAAATACAAGCTTAATAAAATTGTTAAAGCACACACATACATACGTATACGAATATACATAGTCGTTATATGTACACATATTTGTAGGTGTATATCATTACATAACACATATGTATGTATGTATGTATATGTGTAATTCTGCCTTCCAACAAAATTTACATATTTGTTAATTTAGTGCAAAAGCAGTCGAAAACAACTGTAATGAAAATGATGACTAGCGGTAATTGTGTTTTATATTTGGAAATATAAATTAATAGAACTGAAACTCTTGATTACGTTACGCAGAACATAATTAATGCAATAATTTTTTTTTTTCTTTAACTATATTGGATAATAGTAATTCTTATTTCTTTATTTAATTTGTCAATTGTGCGATTATGAATTCTTTTGTATTAGAATTTGATCTGATGGTAAAGTTAATTATTTGAAATTTTTGTCTTAAGCCCTCTTTGAAGGATCCTAAAAATTTGAATACAAGTTTTAGAAAATAATTCTAAACCTATAGGCAGAGTAATAGGATTTTTGTGCTATGGTAACAATAACCACATTATGTTGCCTGGAAAAATATATATGGTTGTGGTGAATAAATTTTAGTTGTTTTTAACATTATTTCACTCATAATAAGCAAGTTTTGGTGAAAACTTGAACATGAAATGGTTACTACATCCAAAAAAGCAACATGGCTTGAAACTATTTGAGACCACGACCAAAGTATTGAAAGTATTGCAAAACAATATAGTAATTTTAACCATAAAATATTGTTAATAAATAAATTATGTTAATATTTTTTGTAAGTAAATTAAATATTTCTAAAAACTAGGACCCAAAATAACTATTAAAATTATTTTATAATCGAAAAAATTTAAAAAATATTGATTTGAGAAATGGTTTTGCGCTGCCTATTTCCAATGAATATTTGTTGTATTTATGTTTCTTTATGCTATTTATGGTTTCGTTCAGTATATTTAACAGCTGTGTTTCTATTCGTTTAATTTCTTTCCTTATTAATGTTGTATTTGTATGTGATTCAGTAATTTTAATGTTAAGTATTTTTAACAAACTTCAAAATAGAAGGAGGTTATCAATTCGCCCGAATTTTAAATTTGGGCAATTCAATTCAAATCAACAAGCCTCTCAAATGACTACTTCAGACTCTATTCAAACTTTATTATATTTTTTTGGAAAATGCAACAAAGAATATTTATAACATCTTTAAAGTAAATGAAGTATCACACAAAATATACAACAAACTTAACACAACACTACAGAATTTTCACATAAAGTTATTAAATTTACTCTTAAAACATAAACATGAAAAATTAAAGTATAATTTTGAATGTATTGAGGAAATTGAAAGAAACATTAACGACTATATAGCACCACAAGATCAACAACATTACTGGGAAAGTAAGAGATATATTTTGGACAATAAAAATATAGAAATAAAAAACCGCCATAAAAACAAATTTAAAAGACTTAAAACCAAACAGAGAAAAGAATTAAATATTGTAAAAAATGAAAAAGTGGTTTATCAACAAAACAAAAATAGACATTCCAGAAGACATACAGTGGTTACTCTCTTTAGGGCCAAAACATGGAATACCTATCACAAGAGAACAATTCCCTATGTACAAATACATCGCTGATGGAGAGGAATGTATAAAAACACTAGAAGACAAAGAAGAGCAAGAAATGGCGCGTACTAAATTTGCATACATGATCGAAAATTACATCAACAAGAGAATGTTAAACAACAGAGAGAGATTTGTTTTAAGCACAGTGGAACAGACGAAAAAGTTTTTGAAGAAAAATAGAGAGATTTTTATATTGAATGCCGACAAAGGCAATGTGACAGTGGCGATTGAAAAAGATGATTACGAAACCAGAATGAACAATATATTAAATGACATTATGACGTATAAAAGGCTTCGAACAGATCCTACAGTATCACTCCAAAAGAAAAACAATGACTTAGTTGAAGAACTCCATAAATGCAATGCAATCTCTGTAATCGATAAGAAAAGACTTAAAACCAATACGGCAATCGCCCCAAGGATATATGGACTTCCAAAGATCCACAAAGAAGGTTTTCCACTACGTCCAATTTGTTCTTCTATAAATTCACCTTCGAACGAATTATGTAAGTTAATGACAAGTATTCTGAAAAAACTTACCCATGATTCAGAATACAACGTGAAGGATTCAGTGCAATTTAGAGATAAGATAAACAACAGTGCAATATGTGAAGACGAAAAACTTATATCATTTGACGTAATATCCTTATTTCCCAGTATCCCAGTAGACTATGCCATTGACGTGATCGTAAGTAAATGGGATGAGATCGAAAAGCAAACAAGTATAACAAAAGAATTATTCCTAAAGATATTAAAGTTTTGTATTAAGGAAAACCGATATTTTAAATATAAGGACAAAGTTTACCGACAATGTAGAGGACTTCCAATGGGCTCACCGGCGTCGCCAGTAATAGCAGACATTGTGATGGAACAGCTGTTAAAACAGTGTTTTGAGGACAATAATAAAAGACCAAGATTATTGACAAAATATGTTGATGATTTATTTGGAATTGTAAAAGAAAGTGAAATAGAAGAGACTGTGAATCGACTTAACTCATTCCATCCCAACATAAAGTTTACCTATGAATTAGAAGATAACGGACAACTTCCATATTTGGATACCATGATAATAAGAAAAGGAAACCTAATAAAAATAGATTGGTACCAAAAGCCAACATCGTCAGGAAGACTGGTAAATTTTCATTCATATCAACCAAGAAGAATAATAATGAACACGGCGAGCAACTTAATCAGACGAGTAATGACAATCAGTGATAGGCAATTTCACAAGAAAAACATTAATAGGATAAGAACAATATTAAAAAGTAACTCTTTTCCAAAAAAAGTTATTAATAATTTGATAAAAAAACAAAAACAAAACCAAAATCCAAGTAAAAACAATGAATCTGAAAACAAAACGTTTAAACCTATAACATATGTACCAAAAATTTCAGAAAGAATTGAAAAGTCAGAAATTTATAATAAAAACAAAATCAGAATTACGCCAGCCTCAGGAAATAACTTAAGACAATTATTCACAAACACGAAGAGCAAAATTGACAAAATGGAAAAATCCAACTTAATATATAAGATAGAATGTAAAGGTGACGGAAATAATAGTTGTAATAAAGTTTACATTGGTACAACTAAAAATAAATTAAAAACACGAATAGCTGGACATATATCTGACATTAAAAACCAAAATGTTTCAAATACACAGAAAACAGCATTAGCCTCCCATTGTGCACAAAGTGCCCATGTTCCCAACTTTGCAAATGTTACAATAATACAAAGAGAAGAAAATTACAACAAGAGATACACATTGGAAATGCTGCACATAATTTCTACTTTACAAGAGAAGAGAATAAACTACAAAGCAGACACAGAAAATTGTGCTCAAAGCTACAGACATATAATAAATAAAGCTCAGCTTAAATAAGGACAGTACAATTAAAAATATAAGATTGATAGGTTTTGTATTTTGAAAATTGTTACTCGCTGTAAGTGTTTTGTTTATGTGTATTTTGTAAAATATTTTTTTTGTTAATTATAATAAATATACTCAATAATAAACTCAAAATGTTAATGTAATGAAAAATGTTAAATGTATTTTATGTATTTTTAAATATCTTTCAGTGTCTCCTGAAGATGTCATCCAAAGGATGACGAAATATTGAGGAAAAATTAAATAATTTTATAAAAAAGGCCTCAAGCTTAATATTTATTTTAATATTATTATATTTTTATTATATATTTATAGTCCTTGACTCCCTGAATCCAAATATAGTTTTATTTTGTTTGTGGAGTTTTTACTCTTTGACATATCAAAATAAAAAATAGTATATGCCTTTGGTATATGGAGATGAAGAGCTCTATAGTTTTTGGTTATAATCGGGAGAGATCAAGGGGTAGTTTCCTTATCCAAAATTTTGTGAACGCTCTACAGGTCATACCGTATGACATATTAAAACGAAATTTAGTATGTGCCTTGGGTATATGGACATGAAGAGTTGTGTTGATTTTAGGCATAATCGGGAAGGGGTAGTTTACTTACTCCCAAATTTTGTAAACGCTCTACAGGTCATACCGTTTGACATATCAAAATTAAATTCAATATGAGGAGATGAAGAGCTGTATATATTTTGGGCGTAGTCGGGAAGGGGCAAGGGGTAGTTTACTTAACACCCCAAAACCGAAAATAATTAATTTTTCGATTTGAATATATTTTGAACTTATATTCTTTATGTAATATATCCATAAAAATATCTGTTTCCATTGGGTATGGTAAAGTTGAGTGTAAAAATTGTCTTTAACATCGTGTACCCTTACTATTACATAAAATTATTTTATTCAGAAACTACACGATTGAAAATAATATTAGATTTTTCAAATCACTTACGTAATAAAGCCCTTTACCGCTTTTTTTATCTGAATAGCATTTTGGGCATTTTGGAATGGAATTGTCTTCCACAAATTTAGCAACTTAATAGCATCACAAGTAGTAGTTATAGCTATACATTTCGCAACCCCAATACGATAATAATTTTTCACTTTGTATTTGAGTCACCATGCCCACTGTTACAAGCCAGTCTGACTATAAAAATTAATATAGGGGTTACTTGTGCAAAATGTCAAACTTTTAATAAGAGTTTCATTTGAACAAAATATTAAGGTTACACATATTAAAGTTACAAAGTAACATGATGATAAATATTGCATGGGAAGTGCAAATTAAAAAAAACGAATATCTGATAACAAACTCTGATTTACTGATTTACTGATGTAGGCATGTGACAAACAAACCAACAAATAAACACATTGTGTGCTTTATATAAAGGGTGTTTTTTATAGACGTATAGAACTTTAAGTTGGCATTACTTTTCAAGATGGCGACCGATTTAACAGCTGTCAAGTGATTTATTCTCAGTTTGGTTTGGCAATTCATCATGAATAGACTCACGCCTGAACAACGCTTGCAAATAGTGCAATTTGGGCCCAAAACGAGATTACCGTTGTTCCCGATTTTCATAAGCAAATTTTGTTTAGGGATGAAGCGCATTTCTGGTTGAATGGCTACGTCAACAAAAAAAAAAACTGCCGCATTAGGAGTGAAGGTAATCCTCAAGTGTATGTCGAAACACCGTTATATCCAGAAAAACTGACTGTTTGGTGCGCTTTATGGGCTGGTGGAATCAATGGCCCGTACTTTTTCAAAAAAGATAATGGCCGGAACGTTCCAGTCAATGGTGATCGGTATAGAGCCATGATTACTAACTTTTTCATTCCTGAATTGAATAACCATAATGTCCAGGAGATGTGGTTTCAACAAGACGGCGCAACATGTCACACAGCTCGTGCCACAATAGATTTATTGAAAGACACGTTTGGTGACCGCCTAATTTCACGTTTTGGACCTGTGAATTGGCCTCCAAGATCTTGTGATTTAACACCGCTAGACTACTTTCTGTGGGGCTATGTAAAGTCATTGGTCTATGCGGATAAGCCACAAACGCTTGACCATTTGGAAGACAACATTCGCCGTGTTATTGCCGATATACGGCCACAAATGTTGGAAAAAGTCATTGAAAATTGGACGTCCAGATTCTACTACATTCGCGTCAGCCGTGGCGGTGATATGCCAGAAATCATATTTAAAATATAATGCCACAAGATTATCTTTCGGATAAATAAAATTCATGTCAATCGAATAATCCATCGTTGTTTTATTGCAACTTAAAGTTCTATACCTCTATAAAAAACACACTTTATAAGCCATGAATTTCTGTACTTTAAAGATAATATTAAATTTTATAAAAGAAGAATGTTAAATTATAAAATTCGAAATGAAATTTTTTAAATTTATAAAAGACGTTTAAAAATCAGTATGGACATGTATAATTTAATATCAAAAAAATCAATTCCTAAATTTCTGTTAGTTACGAAGTTTTTCATTTCAGCTAACGATTTATAATATAAGATCAATATTGTGTTTAGCTATTTTGAGTTTCCAGGTGTTTTAAATATGGAATTGTTATTCAATAAAGAATAATTATATTATGGCGATTTATTTTAACCATATAATGTTTATACTTTATCATATAATATAATAAATTTTTATTATATTACCGTCATATCTTATTATAATATGTTTTATTATAATATTTTATTGTCAGATAAGATATTAATATGGTTATAACACAACAACAATATTATTATGAGCAATAAATACAATTACATAATTTAACCGTTACATATTGCTCTTAGCTGATGGTTAACTCAACCATGTTCTGTCTTTATGTGTAATTACACAATATCATTAACACAACTTAATTTCTTATGGCTATCAATGTGTGAGTATTTATACAAAACTATCCTCTAGGTACAAGACAAAATATATCAAAACTATTCAATTAATGTAGATAATTTTTGCGATTATATGGTTGAACGGGAATTAACTACAGGCATAATTATTAAAGCTCATATAATTTGTTCACATCATTTGCAATTGACCTCAATTGAGATTTCGTAGCAGGTGCAAAATTCCTTATAATAATTATAACTTGCATTACAATTTCTAAAATGCAAAGCTCTTTTAAATATTTTTAATTTAAACTTTATTATTAAATTTTATATTTAATTATCTATTGCTGTAGATTTTTATTAGATTTTTAATTATTTTAATTAATTTTTAGTACCATAATTTCCATTTTAATAAAAGCAATTTAACTGTCTGCCGACACTTTGTTCATTTAATTAAACAATAAAATAAATGATGTTATCATCTTCGTGCGAAGTACAAACGTAATTAATTCAATAATTAAAGGAATAATACGTTCAATTTAATATTTTATTTATAAAGTATTATGCATATTTTTGGCATAGACTTACAAAGCCGTAATGGTTTATTTCACAATATTTCGTAAATATATTATGTCTATTTAAAAGTATGGCACTATGTAAATAATTTTGTTGTATAAATATTTTAGATGAGTAATTTTTTTATTTAAAGTTTAAATTGAAAAATCCATTTTTTAAAAGTGGAAGAAAAACTTTTTTGCGTGCATAGCGCACCATACCAAATAAATGTGTAATAAAATTACATAACAGAACTCTCTTACATGAGAAGCCTTACAAAATTCTGTAAAAAAGATATTTTGCGAATGGCTTTAAACGTAAGACAATCTACTCGAAGCTCATTATAGTCTATGCTATTGTAGCCTTTAGGCCACTTAATAGTTACTCCTACAGTCTGTTATAAGTGAAACTATTTATTTATTTATTTATTTATTTATTTATTTATTTATTTGTTATCCCATACAACAAGACATTAAATCTTATAAATTACAGTATAGGATTAGTTAAAGTAATTAGTATTTTGTAAAAGCAAAATATAAAAAATTATTATATAATAAAAAAAAATATGTAGAAAAAAGGTTAAACTAAAGTTTAGGAACAATAAATATAACATTAAACATTAAAAAAAAATGATGAAATTATTGAAAAAAACAATGTATAGCCCTTTTAAAATGCATTGCGTTACTTAAAAATTGTATTTCTGGGGGTAACGAGTTCCAAAGACGGATAGAATTGGTATAAAATTGCCATGATGATGTTAATGTGCGGTATCTAACATGAAGTATATTATTAGACGTTTGAGATCTAGTGAATGAAAGACGCCAATAGAGATACAAAGGTACACGTGTGTAAATAATTTTGTGCAACATCATCAGTGATCGTATTTTCAATAAGTTAGTAAATGTAACTCCGTATAAATTTCTTTGAAATGGTGTAACATATTCAAATCTCTTTAAGCCATGCACATATCTAATTATAGCATTAAAGGTAGTTTCGATCTTTCTGATGCTCGTGGAATCACTACTTCCAAATATCTCACAACCGTATAGCAGGGTTGGCATTATATACGCCTTTGCAAGCAGTATACGTATTCTCAAGGGTGTGAAATTTTGTGTTTTCCATAATGTTCGCAAAATAGCATATACTCTACCAGAAGCTGCATTAATTTGGTCATTCCAGGTTAGGGTTAGGGTTAAATATTAAGCCAAGATTCTTCGCATTTTTTACGTTATCAATTCTTTGGTTGTTCAATACTACTTCCGGAGAAAAACATAATTTAGATAATTTCCTGTTAATAACTAAGCATTTTGACTTGCTTGGATTAATACAGATGCCATTTGCTGTTGCCCATTCATGTATACGTTCAAGATCAAGGTTCAGTTTACTCACACAATCGTCAATATATTTATCAGGAGCACTTATATAAATTTGAATATCATCAGCAAAGATGTGTATATTGCAATGCAATAATATTGTTACCCAAAACTTACTTACACCGACCGGTAATGTATGTATATGCATTCGAGATGTATAGTAGTGATCAGAAAAATGCAACGCTGTTTTTGTACAACAAAAAATAAAATAAAAATAACGGTAACAATTGTTCAATTTAAAGCAGAGATCCTCAAACACATACCAATGCAATTTCTTTCCGTATAATTTTACATGCGTTTTTCTTTTAATATTGAGAGAGTAAGCGCTCGCGTAAGCTATTTTGAGGATCTCTGATTTAAAGCAACACAAGTCCGCAATATTTTTATGTTTTTTTTTTATTCTTTATATTAAACCAGCTAACCCCGGTGTGCTTCGCTACATCCATCTACAACAAAATACAATAAACACTTGGAAGTAAAAGTAGGGCAAAACCGAAAAAACACACCTTATTCTCAAAATAAACTAATTTAATATTCTATTTATTATAGTTTTCTAGTTTCACGACAAAAGTTTACAAGCTTGTATGATGCCCACTATTCCCATTCAATCTGTTTGTTTGCTAGACTATGCATGTTAATACGATAATAATTTCACTTTGCATGGGACGTACCATGCCTCCTATCCCAATCCAGTCTATATTTTTCTATATTATACATATTAATATATAGATTACTTGTGTAAAATTTCAAAACTCAAGCTATTACTTTGACTGATGCACACGATAATACATGTTCACTTTGTACGGGAGGTATTACGCCTATTATTCGTGCACAATTTTAAAACTCTGCCTATAACAGTTCTCTATATACACGATAATAATTTTTACTTTGTATTTACCTATGCACCATGCCACTATCCCAAACCAGAGTGTATTTTGCTAAGCTATGCTCATTAGCATGGGGGTTACTTTTGAATGTTTTCTAGGTACACAATATTATTATTTACTTTGTATGGCAGGTACTACACCCACTACTCCAATCTAGTCCGTTTTTCGCTCCATTTTACTGGTGTAAAATTTCAAGAGTCTTACTGTTATAGTTTTCTAGCTGCACCGCAATAATTTATTACTTTATATTTGAGGTACCACGCTTATTATTCCAATCCAGCCAGTTTTTTTAGCTGCATTATGCATATTAATAAGGGAGTCATTTCTTATGTATTCTCTTTTATTCATAGGTGTAAGCTTTCATCTATTAATATAATAAAAGAGTAACTTTTTTCCTAAATGGATTTTAACAAAATTTTGTGAGGAGGTACCTTAGTATCCTTATCCCAATATAGGGTACTTTTTTCCGCAAAAATATCTTATTTCAGAGGGATGACCCGCAAATGACAGCAGCAACCGTGAAACATACAATTTTTTTGTCTAGCACTGGCTGGACGTAACAAGTATATTTACTTGGATTTTAGACTTAAGATATGAGTAATTATTGTTAGTTCAAATTTATTGAAGATACAATAAAAAAATATGAAAAAAAGAGAAAGTGGAGAAAAAGCAATGAAAGTACGCCGATTTTTTTTTTACCGATTAAGGCATCTTTTATTTTTGAAAGAATGAATTTGTTAAAATGATCACAAAATTAATTGAAAGCGGGATATTTTCAACAGCGCAATAGATGACGCTGTTTTAAAATAATGACAAAATATGATTTACTTCCTGCTAAATAGCCAATTATAATAAACAAAAAATATTATTTGGAATCGTGTTATATACATTATTTATTTTTAGTCACGCATGATTCCCTTGTAAATTTATTAAATAAATATTTTATGATTATAAAATATTTATATTATTTTATGATTATAAAATATTTATTTCCAAAAAATATAATAATCGAAATTGATTACTATGGGGAAAGCCTATCCAGATAGCTATTTCGCTAGTGCTCAACTAGCTCATCAGTGGATTTTTCCCAATTTTTCTGAATAAAAACTCAGATTCTTATGCTTAAAACTTAATAGACTAAATGAGAAGTTTAATCAGTCTATAAAGAAAGCCAAATCTAAATTTCTAAACAAAACAAAAAACCATAGTAACCGTTTCGATTTCACAAAGTTTATTTTATATTTCTTTCAATTTTCTACATTAAGGGTTTCCATTGGATACCATTCATAATGTATCAAAAAGACTTTTGAAAAACAAAAATTAAAATACAAGTTAAATAAAAATTAAAAATACGAAAATCGTATTTACTCAGCGTGCGCATGCTGTTATATACAAAAAGTCACGCATGATTCCTTTGTAAATTTATTAAATAAATATTTTATGATTATAAAATATTTATTTCCAAAAAATATAATAATCGAAATTGATTACTATGGGGAAAGCCTATCCAGATAGCTATTTCGCTAGTGCTCAACTAGCTCATCAGTGGACTGATTGAACTTCTCATTTAGTCTATTAAGTTTTAAGCATAAGAATCTGAGTTTTTATTCAGAAAAATTGGGAAAAATCCACCGATGAACTAGTTGAGCACTAGCGAAATAGCTACCTGGATAGGCTTTCCCCATAGTAATCAATTTCGATTATTAAATTTTTTGGAAATAAATATTTTATAATCATAAAATATTTATTTAATAAATTTACAAAGGAATCATGCGTGACTAAAAATAAACAATTATAATAAAGTTTGGTTGATTTGTATTTTTACTTTATAGAATTACATTGTTATTATAATATTTTAAACATGTTTTACAGAGCTTTACAATAATTTTTAGAATTTTATATAAATCTTAAAATTTTTTACAGCGATGGGTACCTGTATGTAAAGTAAATACGTTAGAGCCTTAAAATTTGGTGTGGATTACTTTTAAAGCAAAATCGAACAAAATATTTTCAGGAAGCACACAACGTGTGTGGGCACAGCTAGTTAAACAGTAAAGTTATTTTGGTTATGAGATAAAATCTTATATAATGGATTTTGCAAAATTAATTAAAATATCTCTTTCATCTTAATAATGCTCGGGAGCATACTTATGCAGTTTGTCGCACATAATACGAGTTTAAGTTGTACTCCAGCATCCAGCTACTCCGACGTTTTTCAATTTCTAAATTTAAATAAATAATAGGGAGCAAAAGGATTTCGGAAAAATAAAATATTCTTCCATATTCTAAGGACGTTTTCAAAATTTCAATATCGTTTCTGTTATGTGGGTTACCTGGTCCACTAGAGACAGCTAGATGCCTAGACATGAGGAAGGAAAAGCGGTAGATCAGACACAATGTAACAATAAGATCATCCTACTGAGGGAAATAATTAATGGATTTCGTTATCAATCTTCCATGCAGAAAAATTATACAGGTTGTTAGAAAAATATATTTTTATATGAGTTATTATTATTATGTGAAGCTATGTACATAACATACATATACGTACATATACATACATACATAGATAAGATAAGATAAAACCGAATGAACATGTTTATTTGTGTACACATTTATATTTATATGTAACTAACCGGGCTAACTAGAACAAGGCCATATTTGCAACAGAAACCCGTATATGTATTTTTAATATAAAATAAAAGCTCATATTAATGTGTTGCACTTAGTTTGTTTTGTTTTGTTTTGGGTGCAAACATCACAAAAAATATTCATGTATAAACCTTATTTGAAAACTTTTAATTAGTTTCGTGATGTTTATTTTTTTTTTTTTTTTTTTTTTTTGGTAGGCCTTTTAATAAATTTCACTTAAAACTAAATTTTTTTTTAATAAAAGAGAAAATTTTATGTAATTTTAAAGTTTGTAGGATTATTTGTTGAAAGTAGTCAGGCATAGAATACATAAAAATATAATGGGTAGTTGAGCAGAAGCCTTGGCATTTTACATAAAAAATAAATATTATAAATACTACGTTGATATTTCAAGAAAAGTTTTTAATATAAAATATTTCAATGAAATTTTGAAATCAAAAGCAAATTAAACTAAACAAGATTTTATGCTTCAATTTTTTATAGTTGGTGGAAACAAGGCCAGACATGTTTAAACAAAAAAATATATTTTCTTTTTTTTTTTTGTTAAAAAGCACATTTAGGATATAGTACCTTAATAAAGCTTATATCTATTTTTTTATAATGAAAGTTTTTAGGTAATAAATTTTAAGAAAATTTTAATAATTGATAATTGAATACAAGTTTTCTCGTATTCCTTTATCTGGGTTTGGTTGGTTAAATAGATGATGCTTACAACTAAAACACTACCCTAAGTAGATTAGATACAAGTAGTGCTGATGACGGACGTGGCTGTCTAGAAAATGTGCATTCCACTCGTTGCTGGTGTCTAAAAATTAAATTTTCCCAATTTTTCTTTAATATTATCACCTAATTTGTAATTTAATTAATTCTTTCTTAGAGAGAATAAAAAAGAACTTAAGCTTGATTATAAATTTCATTCTATGTAATACATAAACAGTTCGACTAATAATAATTAAAATTTTCAAAATTAATTTTAATAAATTTTATTACAAGTAATCTTGTTTACGATTGCCGCATTCGTGATCGATTAAAATTATTCGTTAGTTTTGTTTTGAGATTGCGACATATGAATATCGAATGTTATTTTTTATTCCAATTTTTATTATTTTCATAAGAGAAAGAGAGAAGTTTTTTTTTCAGTTTTTAATGCTTCGCAATGCAGCATAATTCTAAAAGGGTAAACATGTTTATTTTTATTGGCTTTTAAAGAAAAATGTGAAATAGAACAAAATCTATTGTGATGGCTGCCTTTTTCCGCTTACTGGTTTTATATAAATTATAGTTTTTTTCTTGCGGAAAACAACCACGTCCCTTATTAATGACAAACAACAACATCTGGCTTTAAGGCGTCAGTTGTTTTGTAGATTTTATTTTCGCTATTCCTCCCTCTCATATCTGTTTAATTCTATTTCTTCTTTATGATTTAAAGGTCAAGGGTATATTATAAATGTTAACTTTAAATTAAGGACAGCAACTTATTTTTCAAGATGAACAGAATTTTAAATATAGTTATGTTAAAATAAAGTGTATCAATGTGCCAAACTTAAGCTGTATTAAAAATAGTCATATATTATATATCACTAAATAGGTATAACCACTAAGCCATGATAAACATTTTTTGCTTATATCAAATATTCATTAAGCCAGAGTATCCAATCGATCAATCAATTAATCTAAGAATTTTAAGTCGATTAATCGTTCAGGTAAGAAAAATTACAAATTTCGATGTAACAGGGTGTTATATTCGTCTGTGCCGAATCTGTTATACCCTTCACCACGGTGAATATTTAGATAGACATGTACAGCATTATCCAAGGCGTATTTACGTTATACGATGGCATCGCTAGAGCTAAAAATACAACAATACAACAACAGGCAGTTTTGTTTGTGTAATGAGCTAGAGAATGTCATAGAAACAGAAAAAAACTAAAAAAATAATGAAAAATTAAATAAATTAGTCAAGTGCGAGTTAGACTCACACACGTAGGGTTCCGTACTATGTTCAGTATAATTAAAAATTCCAGTTGTTTATTTCTTTATGTCTTATGGGACACCCTTAAATTTTAAAATTAAAGTAATATTCGCGAAAATTGCATCATAATTAAAACACCCTTTAAATTTTAATATGTAATTGATTTTATAGCGGCCATGGTAATACAATTTCTATTAAAATATCAGGAGCCTACCTATTGCGGTTAAAAAAATAAGGTAATATTCGTGAAAAACACGTTACTAATGGACACACTTCAATTTTAAGTATTTGTTATAGCGGCCGAAGTGACACATCTACTGTCGGATTTTATATTACGGTTTATAAAATCTTGTCACTGTCGGAACACCCTTTAATTTTTAGTAATTGTCATATCGGCCGTGGAAACACATCTTCTGTACAAAATTTCAAGAGTCTACCTGTTACGGTTCAAGAAATAAGGCTTTATACATGCAAATCACGTCACTGGTGGAAAACCCTTTAATTTTTATTATTTGTTATAGTGGACATAGTTATACACCTCCTGTAAAAATTTCAAAATTCCACCTATTCATTCAAAACTTAGGATATATACATGCAAATCACGTCACTATTGGAACACCCTTTAATATTTAAGTTCAATTTTGTATACTTGTTTATAAAACAAACATAGTTTTAATTACAGTCTGCAAATTGTAAGTGGTTTCCTCTTACAGCTCAAAAAAAAGACATAAACGTAAATAACACGTCACATTTGGAACACCCTACGTTTTAGTATTTTTTGCTATTGTGGCCGCAGTTATACACTTTTGGTAAAATTTTCAAGAGTCTACCTATTATGGTTCAAAACTTAGGCCTTATACATGCAAATCACTCCACTATTGGAACACCCTTTAATTTTTAGGTTTATTTTTTCAGACTTGTTTATATAGCGAACTAATTTTAATTTAGTGCTTGCAGATTTTTAGTGAATCCTCCTATAGTTCAAGAAATAAGCACATATTCGTGAACAACACGTCTCTATCGGAACACCCTATAAGTTTTAGTATTTACTAGTATAGCGGTCACAGTTATATACTTTCTGTGAAAATTTCAAGCGCCTACCTATTACGGTTCAAAACTTAGGCCTTATACATGCAAATCTCACTACTATCGGAACACCCTTTAATTTTTAGGTTTATTTTTTTAGACTTGTATATATGGCGAACTAAGTTTTAATTACTGCTTACATATTTTTTGTGTATGCCTCCTATAGCTCAAGAAATAAATACATATTTGTGAATAAAACCTCTCTATCGGAACACCCTATAAATTTTATTATTTGTTGCTATAGCGGGCAAAATTATACACATTCTGTAAAAATTTCAAGATTCTATATATTATGATTCAAAACTTAGGCCTTATAAATCAAAATAACACCACTTTCGGAACACCCTTTAATTTTTAGGTTTATTTTTTAGACTTGTATATAAGGCGAACTACGTTTTTATTACAGTTGGTAAATTTTTAGTGTATGCCTCCTACAGTTCAAGAAATAAACACATATTCGTGAATAACACCTCTCTATCGGAACACCCAATAAGTTTTAATTTTTGTTGTTATAGCGGCCATTGCTATACACCTTCTGTGAAAATTTCAAGAGTCTACCTGTTCTGGTTCAAAACTTATGCCTTATACATGCATTTCACACCGCTATCGGAACACCCTTTAATTTTTAGTTTTATTTTTTTATACTTGTTTATATAGTGAACTAAGTTTTAATAACTGTTTGTAAATTTCAAGTGTATCCATCCTACAGTTCAAGAAATAAACACATTTTTGTAAATAACACCTCTCTATTGGAACACCCTATAAGTTTTAGTATTTGTTGCTATAGCGGCAACAACTATACATCATCTGTGAAAATTTCAAGAGTCTACCTGTTACGGTTCCAGAGATAAAAGGCGCTGACAGACGGACAGACGGACAGACATTGTAGCGAAAACAATAGGGTTTCGTTTTTACACTTTGTGTACGGAACCCTAAAAAACAAAAAAAATGTTGAAATTTTAAAACAATTAAATTTACACTTTTTTTAACATAAAAACACAAACAAACTCACAATACGTATCAAAAAATTGTTGTTGCAGCGGACACAGCTAAAATCTCACTTTTAAACTACAAACACAAAAAAACAATAATTTTTAAGAACAAAACAATATTTTATTTAAAACAAAGAAAATAAAACTGGAGTGGCCTACACTCAACTTTACCATACCAAATGGAAACAGAATTTTTTTTAGATATATTACATAATGAATAAAAGTTCATAGTTTATTCGAATCGAAAAAAAAATTATTTTCGATTTGGGGTGTTAAACTACCCCTTTCCCCTTCCCGATTATGCCCAAGATTTATACAGCTCAGAGGCACGTACTGAATTTCATTTTAATATGTCATACGGTATGACTTGTAGAGCGTTTACAAAAATTGGGGGTAAAGAAACTACCCCTTGCCCCCTCCCGATTATGCCCAAAAACTACAGAGCTCTACATCTTCACATACCAAAGGCACATACTAAATTTCATTTTGAAACGGAAGACAGAAAGACAGACAGACAGGAACAAATTTACTATTTTATTATATGTATAGATGAATATGGGATTAGTTCTTCAAGTATGATATGTGTAAGATATATCTCAGATCTTTATAAAGGGTGTTTTTTATAGAGGTATAGAACTTTAAGTTGCAATAAAACAACGATAAATTATTCGATTGACATGAATTTTATTTATCCGAAAGATAATCTTGTGGCATTACATTTTAAATATGATTTCTGGCATATGACCGCCACGGCTGGCGCGGATGTATCCAATCTGGACGTGCAATTTTCGATGAGTTTTTTCAACATTTGTTGCCGTATATCGGCAATAACACGGTGAATCTTGTCTTCCAAATGGTCAAGCGTTTGTGGCCTATCCGCATAGACCAATGACATTACATAGCCCCACAGAAAGTAGTCTAGCGGTGTTAAATCACAAGATCTTGGAGGCCAATTCACAGGTTCAAAACGTGAAATTAGGCTGTCACCAAACGTGTCTTTCAATAAATCTATTGTGGCACGAGCTGTGTGACATGTTGCGCCGTCTTGTTGAAACCACATCTCCTGGACATCATGGTCATTCAATTCACGAATGAAAAAGTTAGTAATCATAGCTCCATACCGATCACCATTGACTGTAACGTTCTGGCCACCATCGTTCTTGAAGATTACCTTCACTCCAGATGCGGCAGTTTTTTTGTTGACGTAGCCATTCAACCAGAAGTGGGCTTCATCGATAAACAAAATTAGGATTTTTTTAATTTTTTTTAATTTTTTTATGTTAGGATTTACTTGATTAGTGAAGATTTCAAAGAATTTAGAATAGCAATTTATGTTAAAAATGTTAAATATTTATGAAAAAAAAAAAACAACTCAATAACTTGTTACTGACCTACATAAAAAATTGCAGCATTATGCCTTTTAGGCAAAATCATTAAGCCTCAGCATTTCTCTTTTAATCTCAAAGTAAAGTCATATTATATTTATTATTTTATACAATATATAATCAAAATTTCATCTTTTATAACTATACGTTATTAAATATTTAAAACTTTTGCCAACTCTCGTTTAAATATATAAATTATATTTCATTTATTTCATTTATTTCATCTCATACAGAAAATATTTCAAGAGGACATACATATGTACATATAAAGCATTTCATTTCTTTATTCATAAATAACAAACTGACAGGCAAATTTAAACAAAATACAAGAAATGACATTGGCTTTCATACTTTCCAGCATGTTTATACCCATGTTTATACCCGTGTGTGTTTCGGTTTCAAAGAAATATATAACAACATACATTCATGCATACATACATACATATGTTAGCACATAAAATAAATACAAATATCATATAAAAGTTTCCTACAAAGGATCTAAAGAAAAATTCATATGAAACTACATATATATATATCAAAGATTATTTTTTGACACTAGCAAAATGAAGAAAATTAAAAAGATATTCAATGAATAGTCAAGTTGAACAAATTTTAAAGGCTTCGTTCGCTATGATGAACGATAATATGACGAATTTGAAATTTTGTGATTTTTCATAAATATGAGAGATATTTCAGGTTTACAAGTAAGAAACTTTTGTTGACATATTAAAAATTAATAAATCAGTCTCACACATGTAGGGTTCTGTACTAAAGGGTGTTTTTTATAGAGGTATAGAACTTTAAGTTGACATTACTTTTCAAGATGGCGGCCGATTGAACAGCTGTTAAGTGATTTATTCTCAGTTTGGTTTGGCAATTCATCATGAATAGACTCATGCCTGAACAACGCTTGCAAATGGACCCAAAACGAGATTACCGTTGTTCTCGATTTTCATAAGCGAATTTTTTTTAGCGATGAAGCCCAGTTCTGATTGAATGGCTACGTCAACAAACAAAACTGCCGCATTTGCAGTGAAGGTAATCCTCAAGTGTATGTCGAAACACCGTTACATCCAGAAAAACTGACTGTTTGGTGCGCTTTATGGGCTGGTGGAATCATTTTTTTCAAAAAAGATGTTGGCCAATACCTTACAGTCAATGGTGATCGGTATAGAGCCATGATTACTAACTTTTTAATTCCTGAATTGAATAACCATGATGGCCAGCAGATGTGGTTTCAACAACACGGCACAACATGTCACACAGCTCGTGCCACAATAGATTTATTGAAAGACACGTTTGGTGACCGCCTAATTTCACGGTTTGGACCTGTGAATTGGCCTACAAGATCTTGTGATTTAACACCGCTAGACTACTTTCTGTGGGGCTATGTAAAGTCATTGGTCTATGCGGATAAGCCATAAACGCTTGAAACATTCGCCATGTTATTGCCTATAGACGGCCACAAATGTTGGAAAAATTCATCGAAAATTGGACGTCCAGATTGGACTACATCCGCGCCAGCCGTGTGGGTCATATGCCAGAAACACCCTTTATATTCAATATACAACTTTAAGAGTACAGTATTTTATTTATTCTGAATTTAGTGGGGCCCCCTTTAACTTCTAATTTTATTTTGTTGTTTTTCTTGCAAGGGTTTAAGTGTATGCTTGTTCTACACGTCTTCTATGGGAATACCCTTTAAATTTAACACTTTAATCTTTATTAAAAAAATTGTAAGAATGGTAACCGGGTTTGGTAATAAGCATTTTTATTTGAAGGAATACCTAATTGGATTGCCAACTTAATAGTTTTAACAAGGTCTTTGACCAAGCTGTAAAATAAAACTCATGTCTTTCTACAGCGGTTCTCATAAGCATATCTAATAAGCGCATTCGAGAATCATATAATTGTAAAGCGGCATTTAGATGGTCAATCGTGGCTTGTTAGCGCGGGTTGATGAGAGAGAGTGTTTAGCATTTACATGATCAAGCGAAGATTGTCAAACATCATTATACAACAGACACTGAGCAGTGAGGATGTTATTTAAGATGGCGCATGATTTAGCTGCTGCTTTATTAATTGATGAATTATAGGAAGACGACAATCAAAAAGATTAATAAACGAATTGGGACAATGGAATTATTAGAGAATGGAATTATAGAGAATTATAAACAACGACATCATGACTATATTTTTTTATTTATTCTTCAGTTTCTAATCAATTATTTTAAAAAATTTATTGAAAAAATACAAATATTCTTTATATTATTTTTACAAAAGAACACCTTTCGGCAATATTGAATTTCTTGGTATCTGGTCAGGGTTATGCCTCATTAAAATATCTTTAATTCATACTATGTGAATGAATAGGAAAATCTAATAATGTTTGTAATATTTTATTTATACAGTCCTCGTATTTGGAGTTGAAGTTCTGAATGGTTCGATTAGATTTCACCCATTTTGCCTTAATATTTGCATATATCAGATAAAAATTATTTTTTATAATTTCGCTTCTCTCAATATTTCCGTATAAGCTATCAAGTTCTTCTAAAGCAGCTTCCGTGAAAAACTTTGGTGTGGTTGACTTTCTAAACAGTTCAAATAATTTTAAATTGTTCAACGCCATGTTTTCAGTACTTAAATTGTTTAATGGTTTCAGTAATTGTTGCGCAAACTTTCAGTCGTAGACTAATCCAGGCATTATGCTTATTTTGCAATATATAGGCTTATGCTACCATGCCTAAAAATTTACTACTAAAAAAAATTTAAACAAAAATTGACTACTAAAAAAAAACTACTGTCAGTCAAAACATATAAGGGATGCAACCATGTCTTTTTAACCTTTTTTACCTCTAGAAGCCAAACGGGCACGTACAGGCAGATAAAACCTTTTGAATTATGTAAAGAAATAATCAAAGAACAGGTTTTGCAAATATGGCAAATATAGAAAAATATAGATTTTTTTATTTTCCGTCAAAGTTGAAAAATAGTGAAAAAACGGATAGTTTTTAAATAGTGATTTACCAGGAGAAACACAAAGCAAACAGTTAATTTTTTTTTTATCATTATACATTTAATAAATACATCAATCATTGAAAAGTTTCCTATAACATGGGTTTATTCAAAACATCGTGGGCGCTCATGAATATTTTGATTTTTGCAACCTCGTTTGCTCTACGGGAGCCACTGTGCGACGGTCTTCACCGAAATTTAATTTTAATCATGAAAATGAAATTCATTGTGAAATTGAGAAACATAATAGAGTAAGGGAATATTTAACGTTACTAAAGTAAAGGGTATACAAGATTCGGCTTGGCCAAATATAGCACTCATACTTGTTCTTGGACATTTTGTATAAAGAATTCGTATACATCAATTTCAGTTTATTTTCGCTTTATACAAGAAGACCATTCTCATTGCATCAACTATTTGCAGATTTGACCAAATATTTATTTGGAAAAAAAATTAATTTTCCCAGCTTGTTCGAAAGCATCAATTACGTTTTATGTAATTTTGTATATTAGTTCTTAAAAGTAATTAGAATATTTCTAAAGCTCAATTTCTAAACCTAAAAAAAAAAATGAGAAAATGTTCTAATTAACTTCCAGCCATTTGCTGCAGTGTGCGTCGACATGGCAAAGCAAACAATTACTATTAAAATCAACAAGAACTTTAGAAATTATATTCCAAAAGAAAGACTTCTTTTCTCATTCGTCTTTTAATTTGCTATAAAAAAAACAAGATTTAAAAAGGAAAATTATTTCAGTAATGAAGTGTATAAATTTTTCATTGCTTGTGATTTAGTTTTTGTACGTGTCATGAAAAAGGTCAAATATTGTTGGACAAAAAATGTTTTCGAAATAAATTGAAATTAAAGCAAACGAAGCGTAAAAAATAGAAAATTGTCACAAAGTTACGAAATATAATTGAAGTCTGTAAACTAATGATTGACATTTAATTTTTAAAAATAATTTGATGTAAATGTTGAGCGTGAATAAGTATGTGACAGGTTCTGCTTAGTTGTTGGATCTCCATTTGCACATGCACAATTTTTGCTCATATTTCAGATGACATTGATTAACTAATCAGTTAAAAATTGAGAGTTGCACAAAACCCGCTACAGATAACACTTTACTATTTTAGAATTTTTTTCAAGCTTTAAATTTAGTGTGACTTTGACTTTAAATAAAAAGGATGATAATTTCTTGACCAAACAAGCGCTATTTTTATTTTGAAAACTTTTCATTATAGAAATGGAAGTGCTTGTTTTCTTCTCCGAAATAAATTAATATCATGTGCCGACGGAGGACTGAATAATTGAATTTTTTTTAATTATATAACGGATGTATGAATAATAGGTGCAAAGAAGGAATTGAACAAAATCTGCAAAAAATGTGTTACTTTGTTAATTTGCAAATCACTGTTACATCAGTTGGCATTTAAAATCATCTAAAACTTATATCAGGGACATTTTTCATGATATGCTAAATAAGACTACACAGCAAAAAATATTTATACCAATTAAAGGTTTTAATTGGTTTCAGATGAAAATTTAATTGATTCAATTATTTTTTTAATTAGTAATTTTTTTTGTTCTATTTTAAGCAAATATATTTTTGAATCAACAAAAAAAAAATTAATTGAACTACTAAAAACCTTTAATTGGTAAAAAAAAAATATTTTTTCTGTGTAGTGTACTATTGTCCTGTTCAAGTTTGCATTTTATCAGCTTAGTACAGCATCCAATCGATCAATTATCGCTCGATTAATGTTAGAATTTTAAATCGATTAACTCTTCGAGTAAGAAAAATTTTAAATTTCGATTAAAAAATAATTCGAACAAATTATATTGGTTAAAATTAATTTTTATTAACATCTCCTGATCTCCTTTTACTGATTTTTTACTTCTTATTTTAATTCAACTTGTAAACATCATAAAAAAAATATGAACGTGTCTTTTTAATTTTAAAATTTTTACTATTTTTATGCTGCATAATTTAAATCTTCTTAGTAGCTTATAGTTTAACTCAATAGATAAACGTTAAACTGATATGTGTCTAAGTATCGGTTGAAAAGCATGTTACAGAATTCCTCTTACTGCGAGGATATCTTAAATGCCCAAGTATGTAACTTATTTACATAAGTGTGTTTAAAGTGACAAAAAAAACAATAATGAACGTTTTCAATTCATGAAAAATGTTATGTTCAAAATGTGTTTCCTCCCTTTTCCTCAAGACAACAAAAGCATACCATTAATGAAATAATTCAAATTTTTGTTTTAATGTCAGAATAAAATTGAAATTAAATTCTAATTTAATT
Organism: Phasia obesa; assembly: GCA_949628195.1. Classification (NCBI taxonomy): domain Eukaryota; kingdom Metazoa; phylum Arthropoda; class Insecta; order Diptera; family Tachinidae; genus Phasia; species Phasia obesa. Next base: position 191,674,286 of record OX451215.1, read on the forward strand.
ATCGAACATACTAGCGAAGACCTTCACACATTGTAGCGCAACACTTTTTGGGAATGGAACCCACAACCGTCAGAATGATAGACTAGCATATTACCTACTAGCCTACTGAGGCACTTATTTCGAATCAAACTTCAACATTGCAAAGTTAGATTATATGCTGACAACGTGCAGCTTTATATAAGCTGTAATATCACATCAGTCGACGCATATGTCAGAATTTTAAACGATGAACTGCATCGTGTCTTTGAATGGGCTACCGCTAATGGCCTGGAGATAAATCCAACTAAATCCAAATGTTTGATTATCAAGAAGAATTTATTGAAACTATATTATAACCCAGTTTTAATCTTAAATAATCAACCCATCGATATTGTAAACGTTGCTTAAAATCCGGGAATTTACTTTAACAGCACCCTCACTTGGTCTACCCATATTAATTTTGCCTATGGTCGTGTGTGTGTCTGCGATGTTAAGAAATCTTTGGCAATGTCATTATTGCTCTCCCCTAAGTGTTCGCATACTTCTCGCAAAAACATTCTTAGTGCCAATTTTACTGTATGGGTGTGAACTTTTTGCCAGTTGCGATAGTGTTAGCAAAAGAAAACTTAATGTGACATTCAATAATATAATTCGTTTCGTATATAGTTTGAGAAGATTTGATCATGTCTCTTCTTGCGCATACAAACTTTATGGCATGTGTCTTGATGACTATTTGAAGGTAAGGATTTTAATCCTACTGCATAAAATAATTTCAACCCTTAATAGAGGTAAAAGACTGCTTTGTTTTAGATATAGATCTCAGATATCTACCTGCCAATTCTTTACTAAAGCAATACGACTCTGGAAAAATATTCCCCTCAGCTCTCAAATCATTAGTAACGCACATCGTTTCAAAAGAAATTTAATTTGTCAATTTTTAAGTTAGTTTTAAGTGATTTTTACTTTTGTAACTATGAGAATAATTTTGTTTTTATAATTATGTATTTTATTGTCTTTTCTGCTACTTTTGTAGACATTCATTCTATATTTGTTTTACATGTTTACACGCAATATTTGACATGTAATTTTGTATGTACTAGTACTGAGTTCCATACTGTAATATGAGACTTAAAGTCTTGTGTGTGGGACATTGAAAATTAAATAAATAAATAAATAAAAAATAAATAAAAAATAAATAAATAAAAATTGCCAAGATTGAAAGTTACACGGCATTTGATTTTTCTCGAGCAGCTCTTTAGTATAGACGAATAATTGTTTGCTCGAATAAAATAAAAATACTCTACAGCTTAGCCATTTTTTATTTGTTTTGGAACTCTAGACTGCATTTGAGATAAAAGCTTACATTATCTTTTGAGATTACTGCTCTGGTAGGTCTTTAGTATAGACAAGTAACAAAAGTAAAATACAATCTTGTGGCTTCAATGCATACTACTCAGGCAAATAATATACTTCTGATTAGCATTGCATAGAAAACTTAGGTTTCTACTCAATTTAAAAAAAAAAATCGATATCGATAAGCAACTTCATATACTATCAAATGATTTCGTAGAAGAATGAAACCAAACGATCAAAATGCCTGGAATACAATTCGCAAACTTCACCTCAACTTCTCTCAACAACAGTCTGGTATACTATTCTTAAAGCTTGTTCATCAAATCCACTCAAACGCAAGCACAGTGGTTTAAAAACATTTTGCTTTGGCAATAATTCGGCCCACCACTGAAGATATCATAATGGAATTTAACAACGGCAAAGCAGAGGTGTTTTTTTTGAGTGGAACTGAAGACAGTCGCACAGTGCTTTATCCCATAGGCAAAATTAAAATAAAATAAAGTGCTTAGAATATTTAAGTAATATACATTTTTGTAAAGCTAACAAAGTACCTTTTTGATTTGATACTAAATACCTTGAAATACCTCAATTTTTTCACAAAACAAAAAAAGAATTCAAAATGAATTCAAATCACGGACGGGATTAATAATAGATCAAGTAAAAACGGGATTTGGAACTACTAACGATGGAAACACGACTCGACGATTTTTTCGAAATAGTGAAATTTCTGCACGTAAAGAAAAAACATGGTTGAGGTAACCATAATCTAAGAACAACATGTTATGGTTGAGTTATATGGTTATATATAAAAATAATATTGTTGTCGTTGGAACATAAAAATAACATTGTAAAATATAACCATAGTTATGTTTATAATATAAACATACTATAATATAATTTTAAACATGTATATGGTTATATGTGACAACGTATGAATATATTTATAAATAACAAAAAACAAATACACGAATATTTCCTTTTAGACTTACATACATATTTTGATATTTTCTGCTTACTTTTTTATGTGTTTGATATTATTAATTTAAAACTATCATTTATAATAAAAAACAAATTTATTTGTTGACATCAAATGGGTATTTAATGTTTTTACGGTTTTAGATGAACCGATAGCTTACACACATATTTCTGAACTGAAAAAATGTCAAAACCAAAATATGTATTTTTAAAACCAAACATTACTTGTTTATTTTTAGTCAAACTTAACATACTATGTTTAATAATAATATATTATGTTTATAATTTTTAAATATTAAAAATAATTTGGTTGTGGCTTGAATTTTAATATGTTTCAAATCAACCATGTTGCTTTTTTGGTGCGTATAACCATTGAATGATTAACTGTTAACAAAAAACTTGTTTATCGTGACCAAAGTATTGTCCTAAATAACTATAGTTTGTTCACAGCAAACATCTATTGTTACAGAGACCATAGTGTGGTTGCCGTGACCATACAATAACCATGTTTTTTCTTTGCGTGTGCTGAAATTACGGGGATTGATAGAAGTCTTGTTGATAATTTTGGCATTATATTAAGAGTTTTATCTTGCGGAATCTTGGTTAATGTTACAACATTTAAGGAGCTGTTAAATATTACTAGGAACTCTTATTTAATTCAGTATGGCTGGTATTACATGCCAAGTACTGTTCATAAGGTTTTAGTGCATGGGTGCGATGTTCTGGAATACTTCAACTTGCCAATAGGTAATAAAATATTAAATAAACCTTTTACACATTTTTTAAAACTATTTTTATTCTAGGGTGTTTGTCCGAAGAAGCCTTAGAAGCGAGTCATAAAATATAAGGAATGTGCGATTTTCCCATACAAGAAAAACGACAAGAGAAAATACAAATAGAGATTTAATGGCTCATTTGTTATTAATATCGGATCCGGAACTATCGTCACTTAACTTAACACTCCACAAAACACATAAAAAAGAATGATGAATTCAAAAAAATTGAAAAATACATTTTGAAAGACAACATCATAAATTATAATTAAAATAAATTATCTTATTTTATCAAATTTAGAAACAAATTTATTTATGACCCATTTTAAAGGGAATATTAAATTATTTGCATTTTGATCACAAATGTAGCTAAAATTTAGTTTTTGACAAAATGGATATATGGGAGATGGTCGTGTCCTTGTATCGACTGAAGCGAAATTTCACAGAGAGATAAAAAATATAGTTTTATAAGTTGTTATAAGTTTTTAGTGCATTCTGATCACTATTGTAGTTACAATTTAGTTTTTGAGAAAAATTATATATGTGAGGTAATCATGTCCTTGCACCGAATGAAACAAAATTAACCACTGAGCTAAAAGATATATTTTAACAGACAGTTACCAACTTTCGATTTATTCTATTCACAATTATAGCTAAAATTAAATTTGTAAATTTAAGGATGTATGGGAGGTAGTCATGTCCTTGCACCCATTTTTCCGAAACTTCGAATTTTTTTTAATTGACATATTTTGAACCAGCACACCAAATTTCATTCTTCTACGATAACTTCTCTAATTTTGCCGATTCGCTATATGGGGACAAAGCACTGCGAGTCGCCCCCTATGAGTATTTCCCCAATTTGGGTACATTGGGGAATTTCATTAAAATATCTTAATTGACTTATGAGCTAATAAATTATTTCCAAGATAAAATAGTTTTAATCCACTGTGCAACGGATTATTGTTTTCCTATAAGGGTGAAATGTGCCTCATTTGCCATTTCGTGACACCATTCTGACCATTGCTCGATTGTGTATCTTTCCATGTAATTTAGTAAGTCTGAAATTGAGAAATGTCAAATTAAATGCAAAAAAAACTTGACGGTTAGGTGTGGTTCACATTCATCATCTGCCCTTAAAATATATCTAAGACGTGGCTCGCTAACCGCCACAGTCCGAAGGGCATAACAACTGTTATACTACAATAGTTTGTAAAATTTTTTAAATAAATTTCAGAAATATGAGAGGATCACGACCAACTAAAAAATTATAAAAATTATAAAGCAAAATCAAAAAAAAGAAATTCCTAAAATTTTAAATTATGAAATTTGTAAATTGATTTCATTTGATTTATGTTATGAACGTGTTAGAAGCAACTCCAATTAAAAATCACTTTTCACCCTTTAAATATAAATTTTATTTTCATGTTTTTTATTTTGTTTTTATATGAAAAGAAAACACTTAATCATTTTTCGCAGAATTTTCGTATTCCACGTTTTTTAGGGTTTTTCTTTTCTTAATAGTATTTTTCACGAAAAACTCTAAGAATATTAAAAACCTCACATAAACGTGTATGGGATTTGGTTGTTATATTCTTTTTATTGGTATTAAAATGTGGCTTAAAAATAAATAGCAAACGGACGTGATAAAAATTAATTTTCAGAGAAGATTGAATGGGAATTCCATTCGAAAGCGCAAACAATAAATTAAAATGAGCACAACAGTAGAATTTAGTATATATAAACAATTCAACTTTAATATTAAATAAAATATTATGAAAGTGTAAATTTAGAGATAAATTTATTGCTTAATGTATACAGCTTTTACATATGGAGAGCCAATATTATTGACATGGAGAGCCAATATTATTGACATGAAAATTCTCAATTAATTTTTTCTGTTCTTTGATTAATAAGAGCTACATCAGATATTGACTATCAAACTAAGATTCAACTTACTGCTCTTGTTTATAAGTGCCACCAAAATCACTTCCAAAAACACAAATTTCCATACAAACATCCTTAAAAAAAATTAATTTAATAAGATAAGTTGTGCTCTTTTGTTATATACAAAAATTTTATTTAGTTCTATCATCCTTAAGTGAATGTATAAGAATCTCTCCATCCCATTTCCACTATTATCTACGCATATAAAAAAGTAGTAACTCATTTTCTGTCTCTCTGTCTTTCATTTTTTGTGTTCACATCAAGTAAAAACTAGCGTATGGATTTTAAGAAAAATGGGTGAGGAGGTACATTAGTCTCCTGATTTTAATACAGGGTATTTTTTTCTGAACAAATATCTTATTTCTAAGTGAAAGTGGAGAAGAAGCAGTGAAAGTATGCCATTTTTTTTCACCGATTTGAAGGTGCTGCATACCTTAAAGCATCTTTTATTTTTGATATTTTAAACAATATTGCGCAACAGATGGCGCTGATTTACAGAGCTTTACAATAATTTTTAGAATTTTATATAAATTTTAAAATTTTATCCAGGGTGCCTTTACATAAAATAAATACGTAAGAGGTTTAAAATTTGGTGTTAGGATGCACACAGCGTGTATGGGCACAGATAATTTTTAATATATTTATAATAATGGCATGGCTAAAGGCTTCCCTTATTCCAAAATTATATAATGGGTGATTTTTTTGAGGTTAGGATTTTCATGCATTAGTATTTGACAGATCACGTGAGATGTCAGACATGGTGCCAAAGAGAAAGATGCTCAGTATGCTTTGACATTTCATCATGAATAGACTTACTAACGAGCAACGCTTGCAAATCATTGAATTTTATTACCAAAATCAGTGTTCGGAAAGTTGGCAGAAAATCCGCTTTTTTATCGACAAATTTTGTTCAGCGATGAGGCTCATTTCTGGTTGAATGGCTACGTAAATAAGCAAAATTGCCGCATTTGGAGTGAAGAGCAACCAGAAGCCGTTCAAGAACTGCCCATGCATCCCGAAAAATGCACTGTTTGGTGTGGTTTGTACGCTGGTGGAATCATTGGACCGTATTTTTTCAAAGATGCTGTTGGACGCAACGTTACGGTGAATGGCGATCGCTATCGTTCGATGCTAACAAACTTTTTGTTGCCAAAAATGGAACAACTGAACTTGGTTGACATGTGGTTTCAACAAGATGGCGCTACATGCCACACAGCTCGCGATTCTATGGCCATTTTGAGGGAAAACTTCGGAGAACAATTCATCTCAAGAAATGGACCGGTAAGTTGGCCACCAAGATCATGCGATTTGACGCCTTTAGACTATTTTTTGTGGGGCTACGTCAAGTCTAAAGTCTACAGAAATAAGCCAGCAACTATTCCAGCTTTGGAAGACAACATTTCTGAAGAAATTCGGGCTATTCCGGCCGAAATGCTCGAAAAAGTTGCCCAAAATTGGACTTTCCGAATGGACCACCTAAGACGCAGCCGCGGTCAACATTTAAATGAAATTATCTTCAAAAAGTAAATGTCATGGACCAATCTAACGTTTCAAATAAAGAACCGATGAGATTTTGCAAATTTTATGCGTTTTTTTTTAAAAAAAAGTTCTCAAGCTCTTAAAAAATCACTCGTTATTTGTTTTGTAGTCGGTTTTTTTTTTTGCAAGAATTATTTTTTTAACAATACTACCTGCGAAGCTCTTGACTGTTCTGCAAAAAAACACCCAGAGTCTTTGGCGGGAATCGAGCCTACAACCCCCAGACTGATAGACTAGCGTATTGCCAATTAGTCTATGGAGGCACCACCAAATAGAACGTATCAGTAATGATGTCTGTTTTGGCTACAAACTGTCCCATTGAACAAAACTTTAACTTTATACAGGTTAAAATATATTTTTCCTAATTAAGAAATTAAAGTTTGTACAACATGTCAATTTAATAGGCTAGAGAAAGCTGACAAGTACCATATGTAACGCCACATTATCAGTTTTATATAAAATTTGATTCAGTTTTGGAAGCTTTCTGGGATACTCGCCTCGTATATCTAGTCTTACCCTGATTAGTAATTTGATTAAAACTCGAAGTTAAAAAAATATGTGTATGTAGATAAAAAACTTATTAAAAATTATATAAACCTAATGGGCGACATTACAATTGACCTTTTAACCAGAACTGAGCTGCATCATTATTTTTTTATTTACAAAAATACTAATCTTCGGCCAGTTTCAAATCAGCAATCAGCAATAGTGCGAGGCAAGCGATGATTGTTTGAGTTTAATTCTAGAACAAACCGTATTTTATAGGTACGTAAGCCAAGATCTTTTGTAAAATTTCCCATGTAATTGAAGGTTAAAACCAATTATGTTGACCGTAAAATGAATGAAGTTCTTAACTAATTCCGCGAACAAACTAAATTTCCACAAACGTTGTTCTGTCGTTAAACGATTCGCGGTGACTTGCTAAAGCTTAGAAAACGAAATGTAAACACAGTTTGATATTCTCAGCTGTCAAACCATATTTATCGATAGTTCTCGTGCTGCTTTAATGTATGTAGTGGACTTTCATAATTAGGAGCATCAAAATCCTTGCTGAATTCTAATGTATTGAACTATATGGTATCCATATATCTGATTAAGTTTTATTCTTAACATCTCTACTGAAAATACCTAATATTCAATATCTTCAAGCTAAAATTTTACGAGTAAAATTTAAACAACATATAAATTTATAGCAACACATCTTTAAAGTACATATTATGTTAACTATTGTTGCAAAATAAATATATGCATTTATTTATAATTGTGCATAAATTGTGTCTTGTTCTATTATCTTTCACAATAAAAACCTTGATATTGTCATCTTTTCCACTTTGCTTATGTGATTATGATTAATTGAAAATAAACATACACTCCTAAACGTCATGTAAGCGTAATAAGAAAAATGTTAGACACAGAAATATTATTGCATACATCACAACAAAGGGTTCTGCAAATGAAACAGGTAGATTTTCGAAGAGGTTATAAAGTTTTTGTTTTGTTAACTTAAGTTTTTTTTTTATATAAATTTTAATACGAGTAAATTATAAAATTTTATTATATTGTTCACTTTTCAGATATTAGTAATGTCGATCCCTCTCTTCAGTAAACTGTTAGCTAATATCCGTAGAATAGCAATATTGCTACTATATCTAAGAGTATGTGAGAAAATAAGAAATATATCGATTTTGGAACTCGAACAGAGATTGAAAACAAACAACACTTTTCGCAAACGTTTCATGCAAATATATAAAGTTTTAAATTTTTTTATTCGTTTTGTACATGAGCAAAATCTAAACATATACGTTTTTAAAAAATAAAGACGACAACTTAACCATTGTCTTTTCATTCATTTGCTTGCTTGGATGTTCCGTATCGTAAAATTTTCTTTTTTGAGTTAACGTTAGTTCGTTCGATTTTCGAAAGCCGATTATGATTTGTCTTCTTAAATTGCCTTTTAATTAGTTTTCCTTCGTATACTATTGTAGTCCAAATATATTTGAAATATAAAAGTTATTTACCGCTTCGATACATTCTCGACGATAATGTGTAAATCATTTAGCAAACGTTTGCGAAAGGTTTTTTTTTTCGTTTTCTTCTAATAGTTTAAATGACTATACGGTTTGTGTGTAAGGGTGCGAACAGAGTGAGCGCTGAAAGCCGAGCCGAGATTGTCAGTGCGATAAAGATTGTCAGTGCGATAAAACTGATTACATACAAGTCAATACAAATAAGCTTGTGTATAACACAGTGAACGCCGACAAGAGCAGAGAGCAAAGCCGATGAGTGCGAGAAAACAGTTTCAAAGCGTTTTGCGCGCTTTTCTGCATTGTTGATGTTTGCTTTTTAGCGTGCAGTCGTGTTTTTTAATGGTTTAAAAATAAAAATGGATATCGATCAAATAATAAGTGAAATTTTTTCCCGGCCTGCTTTGTGGGACCAAAAAAACAAATTGTATCACAATCGTGTTTATGTGGAAAAATTGTGGACATCGGTTGCAGCAGAAATAAAAGTACCAAGTAAGTAATATTACATATTATTTGAGTTTATTGAGGCATAGATAGTTACAAAAGTGATCTCTAATTAATCTACCATTCTTGATGCTAGTTTTATTGAATTCATTTTGCGGTTCTTTTGTGTTTTGCTTCTCAACTTCTTCTCTCAAGTTTTCATCCAAACCCTCTCGATCAATGATAATATTGTGCAGTAGGCAAATTGCCTTAATAATTACTTCGGCAAAGGAAGGATCGGTTTCTATCGGTTTCCATAAAATTCTAAATTTGGCATTTATAAGTCCAAAAGCGCATTCAATGCACTTTCTAGCCCTTGAAAGGCGCGCATTAAAATACTCGTGGTCTTCAGTGCAGTCTTTTCTGCTATATGGCCGTAATAAACATTCCAAAAGGGGATAGGCTTCATCACCAAGAAAAACATATGGCAAATTTTGGTTAGTATTTGGTAGACTTGTGCTTCGCGGTACCTGTAGTTCCCCAGTTTTTAAAAGTTTATAAATTTGAGAAGAACTGAAAGTACCACCATCACTTTGCTTTCCATACCCTCCAACTTCGATCGCAATAAATGCAGTTGGCATCGGAAATACCTTGCAACACAATGGAAAAAAAATGTTTGTAATTATAAAACATTGAGCCAGAACTTGCTGGACACTTGATACGTATGTGCTTTCCATCAATAGCACCAATGCAATTTGGGAAGTTCCATAAATTCCAGTATTGCGCTGCAACTTCTTCCAAGTGTTTTTTAGTTGGCGGCGGCATATGGACAGGAAATAACTCCTCCCATAGCGTTTGAGTTGTTTCTTTTACAATTAGTCCAACAGTTGATTTGCCAAGTCTAAACGAAAAAGCCAGCGACGCAAACGATGCACCAGTAGCTAAATATCTAAATAAAGAGATTGTTCTTTGTTAAAATTTTTGTAATATGAAAAATTTTTTTATTTTCTTTTTTCAGAGGAAGATTTGAAGAAAAAATGGAAATATTTGCGCGACCAATTCCGGAGTGAACTGCGGAAGACTCCAACACCAAAGTCTGGTGATGCTGGTGACTCTGCATCACAAATCACTTCAACTTGGCCATACTTCCAGTCTCTCCTTTTTTTAAAGGATCAGATGAAATATAGAAATTTAAGTGGAAATTTAAAACCAGGGAAATTTAAGAATAGTCAAGTGGAGGAGTATGAAAATGAAGACATCCACAACACATCCCAAGTTGAGGAAAGTGTGGAAATGTATGAAAGCTTTGAATCAAACTATGAATCATGCCCAAAGAGGAAACGGACTGCGAACAGCACCAGTGCAGAACTGTTAGAAATAGAACAAAAAAAATTACTTTTGCTTGAAAAAAGAAATTCAGAAAAAAAAACAGTATTGGACGAAGATGAGGCCTTTTTCTTAACATTACTGCCGCATATTCGGAAATTGGAGCCGGAAAAAAAATTTTTATGCAGGATGGAAATGCAAAATACACTGTACAAATATGTGTATGGCAAAGCCAACAGTTTGCCAGAACTGCGCAACGAACGCTCACGCTATGAAGCAATTTCCTCTCCAATTAGCACCTCCTCTGAGAACGTGTACTCAATTGATTTGAGCACATCAGGACATTTTCAGTCCACCACATTTGTGCCAATTGAAATTACAAATGAACCAACCACTTCATCATTTGCCTCCATATAAATTGGAAGTGAGCCATCATTGGACCAAATACAAACAGCAAAGGAGACGTCAATTTATTACACTGACTCGATACATAAATAGTTTTTTATAAATACAAATTATTACATGAAATAAAATTAAATTGAACAAAGTATTAAAGAATTATTTTACCTCAGAGTCACTATCAATCTTTCGCAAGAAGTTACTGGCACCTTAATAAAATTTGTCCAGTTTTTGTTTAGTTTCACACCTATCTTGTCCAGAATGTAATCAAAGGTTTCAATTTTCATTCGGGTATATTGTTGAAATTTAGCTGGATATTTTCTTAAATCATTATATAAATGATGAAATTCACCAAATTCATTCCTTTTTAGTGTAATTGGATGTTTTCCAAATTCTTTTGTGTTAATAATTGCATTAATCACACTAGGAGAAGCAAAATACTCTTCATCAGATGAATCCATTACCGTGTACAGCAATTTTATAAACACAAATGAACAACAAGACTAAATGACATAAAAGCAAAACACATGGAATAAACAGAATTTCATCGCTGATTCTCGCATTCACTATGTTATATACAAATTTTCTTCTCGCATGAAAATAAGCGTCAATAAGCTCGGCTCAGCTCCGCTCGGCATCAGCGCTCACTCTGTTCGCACCCTAAGACCAAAAAGAATACGAGTATATGGCACAATCAATCTCATTATTTCTGTTTTGTATTGGTTTTACTCACTGTAAAGAACAAAACTAACCTAAAGCAAACATTTTGTTTTGTTTATTTTCATAGCCTGATTCGTTTTAATCAAAATAGGTTAATGAAAGCAAGTCTAAGATACTGATTGTACCTACTATACAGTACGTCTAGCCATAAATTTACAGAAACTGCTCTTACTCTAACGTTGTCTAGCTGTTAGTATTAAGGCTGCCATGACAAACTTATACAAGAGCGGAACGTTCTGTGATGATCAGCGGTATGTTAGTTTATCAGGTTTACTAAGACCTAATAAATAGAAATGTAAAGTAGATATGAAATCGCTAGGTAAATGGCTGAAAGTAGCTAAAATGTTATTCCTTTCTCACAAGAAAAAAAAAACGATGACAGTTGTTTTACAGTTAATTGTACTAACTATAGCAAAGCATTATCGCCGCCCAATTTGGGTTTGCTTCATATATTTCTTTCGACAGATAGATAGCGCCTGACAGGATAATTAAGGTTTGAAAAATTTTCGAATCTTATAAATGGATATGCAAAAATCACTTAAATAAAAAATATTATTTCAACAGATAGACCAAGAAGCTACGAGTTACACAGCTAATTCGTTTACCCGTTACTATTCGTAAACCGTATATTGATTTTTAATACACAGACACTCGTATAAGTATAAAAACAAACAATACAGTTGCATTGTTTTATCAGACAGTAGTGGTTCAATTAATAGCTAAATGTTTTTTTTATGATGGGCTCCAATAAAAACATTAAAAATAATAAAATATTTTAAAATTCAAATTAAAAAAAATTGTTATAAAAAATTTATCATGAATCTATGCAAACTGTAAGACTTGTTCGAAAATAATATGATTTTTTGCCTTAAACCTTGCGTTCGCACAATAAAATTAATTTATCGTCGTCAATGGCACTCAAATCGCTATAAATTTTTAAACATCTGAAATAAATTTATATTTTTTATAGCGAACCCATACTCTATAAATAGTGTTAAGGAGAATTTAATTTCGCCTTTCGTAGTTGCAGCTACGATATGTATGCTTGGTGGGTTTTATTTCTTTTCAACAAACAAAAGAAAAAGAAATCATTGTCATAGAACAATATCATGTTTTTTAATATTCTCAATGAAAAAAGAACATTTATACTGATAAAGAAAATAAAACCCTGACACATTTTAAAAGAAAATATGTGTATGTGTACACATATGTATGGTAGTTGAAAAATGGGGATTCATGGTTTAATAGAAAATCTCCCTTGTGCCAGTGACATGATTTTGATGATTGTAAAATGAAAATTAAAAAAAACTTCATATTGTTTAAAAAAAAAACTTGGGATATTTAATCGTTATGGTAGCGACTGAAAGCATGATTTTAGTAGAGTTAATGGCAAAAAGTCAGGTAGAGAGAAGACAACTTTTTAAACTAAAACTCTAAACGAAGGTAGGACAGCCTACATCAAAGGCTTCAAGGTCAAGAGGAGCTAGGTCTATAGCGGCGAAAGTTTAGCAGCCTCGCTTTAGCTTACCTGAGTTGTGTCTAAAGAAACTTCAGAGGAAAAGCAGCAATGTAGGAATCTGCTTTAGGGGTACAACGTAAGCCAGCCTCACCTGTACCTCGTTTCGGTAACTTATGTGAGAAACTTTTCACATGCAATTATTATAGTCATCTTGTTGTACACAGCTTGATCTAGAGATAACGACAAACCTTTTTATTACATTATTTTAAAAATTTTAGGACAACCTGGAAAAACAGAATGACTATTATATCTGTGGCAATAAGAAAAAAGTGCTTAAGTCTGATTTTTAAGTTTTGTAGGAGAGCAATTTTAAACTTTCAAATAAATTTTTCCAAAAAATAACTTATCTTTAAAGTTTACCTATGGGAGTCAAACGTATGATTTGAAAAATTATCTTATATCTACCAAAAGTACGCAGGCGTTGCAATTAATAAGTTGTGAATGAAGTTTTTATGATTTCGAAAAATAGCTTCTAGTTTCTTAAGATTTTTTCCAAATGCTATTAGACATTAAAAAAAGATAAGCAGAAAGTTGTTTCGCTTTAACTTCCTGAACAATTTTACTAAATAATTGAAAATTTGCACATGGGTACTTTGAAGTACGCAGATTTCAAAGGTGCCAGTAACTAAATTTTTGCTTAAGTCGACTTAAGCACTTATTCCTTATTACCACAGATATATTTTCATGTGAAAAGTTTCTCACTTTACTTTTAGAAACGAGATAGATGAGAGTAGCAGAATATGATCTGCTTTTCGTTCCTGTTAGCACTGTCAAATGAAAATGAATGGTTTACAGGGTTTGCAATGGGTAATGATATGGTTGGTGTCAAGGTCTTGCAATCCATGGATTTTACAAAACTGAAAATGCTACAGTTACATCAAGTTTTGGCGAGGTCTTTTACTGTTTAAATAGCCATTAGATAGAAAAAATATATTGCCATACAAAAGAAGTATCTCACTTAGATTCATGCACGGCACACTGCACAGTGGGTCAGACTCAAAATATTTAGGAAATAACCTATTAATTTATAAACTGCTAGGCCGATTTGACATGAGCATAACAGAGGCGTATCTGAACTGAAGCTTCAAAGCTGGGTATCATACACCCTCCAGGGTTGGCGCTATGTGGTCTCAAAGTTGGGAACCTCGCACCTAAAAATTTTTTTACAGCTTGTCATTTCTTCAGTTTTATTCTGATTATTGAAAGTTATATATGGTCTTAAAGGACTCTGTCAATACCTACAAAATGGTTTATAAATTTGCATATAATAATTTAAAATGATTGAGTTATAAGCATTTTAGGAAATAAAATTTTTGATTTTTCGCTACCCTGATCCAGTTTTTTCAAAATATTGCGTACTATTTTTACCCAATTTTTCTAACTTTTTTATAATAGTTAGCGAACAAAATTCTAAATACTTTTGGTAAATTTGAAGATTGTATCTTTACTAAGTTAAAAAGTGGACGATTTTCAATTTAAAAATCCAAAATTATTGCATTTTTGTGTACATTAGCCCAAAAAATTAGAAAAAATTTTCTTTAGAAAATATAAAAATTTTATATTTTTGTATAAGCTAACTGTGTACGTTAAAAAAAAATTTATCATCTCTGTAGAAAATAGAGGTCCCACAATATGACTTATTTTACAACGAAATTTTGTTTTTAGCCTACATATTCTAAAATGTCAAAGGTGGGATCGAAAAAAGAAGACTGCTGTAATTATAGCTTTATTACAGCAGTCTTCTTTTATACTCCAAATTGTTTTTGGAAATTATTTTATGAGTCCTATTCCGTATGTAGACTTTATGGGCAAAAGAGTAAAAAATCCCAATTTTGGGTAAGAGGTTCCCCACTTTGAGACCACATAGCGCCACCCCTGGAAGCGGTATGGTACTCACCTTTAAAACTTAAGTTCGTTATGCTCATGTCAAATTCTGGATCAATCGACTTAGTAGTTTATAAATTACTAGATTATTTTTAAAATATTTTGATTCTGCTCCACTGTGCATTGGTTTAAAAAAGTTTTATTTTAGAACTATTAAAGATATGTTAATGAAATTTCACAGAGACAAAACAGAGGTATTTATGAGTCGAGTTTCATACCGCTGGCCTCCTGGGAAAGCGGACTGATATATCCCTGCAAAATTGACACATATATAAGGGAGATTTGAAACAAGTGGCAATAAAAAATTTTAATATTCCGAAAATCCTAAAACGGGAGATATACGTTTCAAAAAATTGGGTTTTTTTAGAGGGCTACCCTCCATTAATTAACCACGTGGCTGTCAAATTCTTTTTAGAATATGTTACCAAGAGATGAGGTTTAAAAATCAGTTTACACTCCGAGAAAATTTATTACATATCATAAATTCTGTTTCGAAATTGGCTGTTTTTATAGGACTGTAGTGCGAACAATTACAATGTATGACCTAATTTTTCTATATGTTTGCTATTAATAATAATAAAATAGATTGTCTTCAAAAAACTTTACTGCCGTAGTAAGTTTACCACCTTTTTGGGAAATATCCTGAAAAACGGTAGTTTTTCATTTCGCCAATTCACAGCACGTATCTTTCTAACGAAAACCGCTATTAGAAAAAAACATAAATTTGTTTAAAATCTTTGTTCAGGTCCTGCAATAATTGAAAAAGAAAAAAAATTATTAACACAATTTTCTCCCAATTTGACAGAGATACTCAGACATGTGACCACACTTTTTGTTGAGATTTCTAAGGACTATGTTAATTTAAAAGCGAAATGGATTTAGGATACAGACTAGATCTTGATTCCATATAAAAAATCGATGTGGGTCAATAATGAAGTATTGCCATGAAGAAGCATTAAGGCTGGCTCACGGCTAAATCCAAACAAAAATTCCATACAACATTGAAAGTGCTTCGAGGATTAAATTAATATAGTAGGGTAACGAAAAATGCGATCATGTGATCATGTCGGAGTTTCAAGGATTTTCTAGCAACTTTAGCTACCGAGAGTATTTTATCATATACAAGAAACGCATTGTAGGGACAATTCTAAGAAAAACTTTGCCATACAGACGAAGAGTGTATTAAAACAGTAAGTGTTTTTTCAAATTTTTTTAAAGCCGGAATAACTTTATTTAAATTTTTATGATCACTAGACTAAAGATTTTTTTTACGATCAAAATCATCAAAATTGCATTTAACAATGCCCTAAAAAACGATAATGGTTTCTATCAATAAAGCTTCACAGAAGAAAATATTAGCACCTATTATAACTTTTAATTAGTTTCAAATACAACTTTAATTAACTTTTTAATTAATTCAACGATTTTTTAATTAGAATATTATTTTATTTATATTTAATTAAATATTTAAAATTCAGTCAATTAAAAATTTAATTGAATTTGTATCTGAAACTAATTAAAAACCTTTAATAGGTACAACAAATTTTTTCTGTGTTTATAAATTTGTATCATATACAGAAAAAAATATTTTCACCAATTAAATAAAAAATTTAATGAAATAATTAATTGATTCAAATAATTAGGTTTAGTTTAGTTTTTGTCCTGTTTTAAGCAAATACATATGTATATTTGAATCAAAAACTAATTGATCTTTAATTGCAAATTAATTGCAGATTTTAATGTCGTAGCAGACTATTTCCTAAAGCTAAAATTGATTATTTATTTTATAAAAAATATTCTTTCAACTTAATGGAGTAGGTAGAACGAATAAACCAACTTAACAAAAACTTGAAAACAGCTGACATTTTTATTGTCCGACACTAGCTGGAATTTAAAAGTTTTTTTACCTTAGATTTAAAATATAAGTACTTTGAAGATACAATAAATAAATTATGAAAAAAAAAATTATTTTAATATTAGTAATCAGTTTAAATAAATTAAAGTGTGAAATATTAACCTTATCTTTAATTCACAGAATGCTGTTATATCACTTCAATATATTCTTGTTTTTAGGTGTTGTTGTTGTTCAACTGTCGTTATAGTTTATGATAATAAAACGTTAATAAAATATTTTTTAAATAAACTTTAAAGTTATAATTATGAAATAAAATGACATATTTTCTTCATTCCATCGAGTGATTGTAGTATAAAATAAAATTAATTCATTAATATTTTATTATGGTAGTTGCGGACTCAAGAGAGTAATTATAAATTTGACACACCTGAACATAATTACCTCAAATGATTTGTATAACAGTAATTTAAATTATAAAACACTTACTTTTATATTTGTGCTATTAAATACTTTAAAATATGACCTTAATAGCAGTATAACACCACTCATCTGTACATGCTTCTGTGTTCTCTGTTAGTAAATTCAATTTGCAAAATATATTTTCATTGTTTACGGTGACAACATTTAAAACAATATAAATTAACATTTTTTGTTATCACAAGATATTAAAAAGTACTTAAATTTTTGTTTCCATAGAGTATTTTAATTGCAAACCATTTTAACGATATCATATTGTAGTAAAAGAGCAGCTTATTTCTTAAAATAAAAGACTAAACCAAAATGAACGTTAATATATGTATGAAATAAAATACTGAATAAATTTCAATGCTTATTGCAGAGAGGAAGAAATTAATAACAAATATGTAGTGATAAAGATGATTTTTTAATAGACAAGTTAATAATTTTTCAGATTGATATTAAGTTAGTTATTATATTTGAACAATGACAAAGAGATAACGAAAAGTCGGACACTAGCAGATCCCAATGCGTTTTCTGTATCGCTACATGTTTTTATTGCATTCCTCGTATTTATGTAAAGTGCTTATATAAAGAAATGCATTAAAATAAATTACACAGCACAACAAAATAAAAAAAATTTCATGTGCTCTTAAAACCACTATATAATTTTGATGTATCATGATTACCTTTGTACAAAAATGGTAAAATTTTTAAATTCTATGGATAGATTTTTTTTTAAAAAATTTTTTTTTAAAATTGCAATTTTTTTGAGACGTTTCTTCAAATAATTAATGATAACTCAAAAACTACTAGTCCGATATTATTAAAATAAATTCAGAAAAATTAAGATTTGCATAGCCTTTAATTCGTCTATATATCGCGTTTCAATCGGATCAATAGTATCGGAGTTATAATAAAAAACTTAAGAAAAAAATATATTTTTTACGTAAAAATGGCAAAAATTTTCGTTTTAAAAAAATCATAAAAAATCGAAAACGGCAAAAAACTTCCAGATTCATTTTTTTATCGCATAGCGACATATAATAGCAACAAAATGAGATATCGACCATAAAAATCGATTGATTTTTTTCGAATTTATTCACATTTTAGTGAATTCGCTCATTTTCACAAAATTTTAGTTTTTTGCTTGATATACGCATTATAGCGGGTTTTCAAATGTGTGAAAAACATAAATTTTCCAATTTCAAGGGGTGCATGTCGGATTAATGTTAGATTTGATGAGAAACTTCCACCCACAAAATTTTAGTCGAATTCGACAACGTTAGCATGTAGCGCATAGGCCCCAAATCTGAAAAAAAGCGTTTAAATCGAAAATAATTGACAAATTTTCAGTTTTTGCAAAATTAACGCTATTTATTTCCCCTTTTGCAAAAAAGTGGATCCTGGTCCTTAGGGCAAACACAATGAGATTTACAATAAGCTACATGTCTTTTAAATCGGTTAAACAGTTTTCAAGTTACTTGCCGAAGGCAATTGACAAAAAAATGTAACTAAGTCAAATCGATGGAATAGATCGAAAATGCATTTCATTGTTTTATTCATGTATTTTCTTTTATTTTATATTTTATTATTTAAATTTATTACAACATATAAAATAAGGAAATAAATAAATAAATATTATAAACTACAAACTTTGGAATTTTCTTTTATGACATTTTCTATTATTGAATAACGAAGTGTTGCTCTGAATACTCCAGCAAAAATCTGCCATCATGTGTGCATCCCAGCGACCCTGGTATCTTTCCTCCATTGTCCGAATATCTTGGTGAAATCGTTCGCCCTGTTCCTCACTTAAGTCTCCTAGATTTTCAGGAAAACGATCTAAGTGACTGTGAAGGTAATGTAACTTGATGCTCATGTTGCATCCAAGATTCTGGAAGTGAGTTAACATCTCTTCAACGTGCGCAACATAATCATCATCCTTGTTATTTCCTAAGAAATGTTGAATAACCCATACAAACGAATCCCATGCATTTTTCTCAATTTCTGACATTGAACTGAGAAAATCGGTATCTTTGACCAATTTGCGAATTTGTGGGCCGTCAAATATTCCTGCTCTCAGCTTTTCCATACTCAAACTTTTAAACTTCCTTGAAATATACTGGAAACATTCACCATCTTTGTTAAGTGCTTTAACAAATTGTTTCATCAGACCAAGTTTAATGTGAAGAGGGGGTAATATGATGCGATCTCGGGGCACCAGAGGTACATTTATAACATTCCTCATACCTGGGTCCAGTGTTTCCCTATAAGGCCATTGTTTTCTCTTCCAGTGTTCTGACTTAGCTCTGCTGTCCCATAAACATAAAAAACAAGGGTATTTGGTATAGCCACTTTGTTGACCTAATAGGAAATTTACCATCTTAATATCAACACAAATTACCCAGTTATGTTCATTATACTTTATCTTCTTCATGACCAATGCAATGTTGAATGAATAGAAATGGCTCAAGGAGCTCTTATAAATAATGATACTAAAATTTCGAACAACCCTTAATGTGGTCCTATTTTTTACCTATTCCCAAGAATCGTAAAAAACATTAAGGAATGCTATGCAAAAAATCAATCTTTACAGGTAGCCAGCGGAAAAACCCAATTCGGCGTGCACGCAAATTTATGAACGTTTATTACTTTGCCGCCGCAATTGTCAAAATGAAGCAAGGGCGACAGGTAGCCAACAGAAAAGGAGCATTTCATCGTTTATCAGATTTCTACTGAAATCGTAAAAATTAAAAAACTTTTCCTTTATTGCTTACTTTTTTTAATTCTGAAAATCATAAAAATGCCATAAAGATCTGTTCCAAACAATTTTCTACATTCAATACTGTATTTCCACAGTAACACGTGTCCCACAGAAATACGTGTTTTGCCCAAAACAGTATTTCGCGTACTTGTTTTGCCATACATTTCTCATTCATCCAAAACACTTTGGCAGTACCTGGATATTGTATAGTGGTTTCAAAAGCATCTAATTTTTTTATTTTGTTGCGTTGTGTAATAGGAAGATATCAGTAAATTTTAGCGAAATTTTATATTTTATTGTTAAAAAAGAAAAAAATAAAAAATTTTAAAAGTAAAATGTTTTTGTAAATTGTCTTCGGCAAGTTCTCAAGGACATATAATGGCCAGTGAAAATTGTAATAACTCGAAAACTTAAAGACATGTAGCTTATTGTAAATCTCATTGTGTTTGCCCTAAGGACCAGGATCCACTTTTTTGCAAAAGGGGAAATAAATAGCGTTAATTTTGCAAAAACTGAAAATTTGTCAATTATTTTCGATTTAAACGCTTTTTTTCAGATTTGGGGCCTATGCGCTACGTGTTAACGTTGTCGAATTCGACTAAAATTTTGTGGGTGGAAGTTTCTCATCAAATCTAACATTAATCCGACATGCACCCCTTGAAATTGGAAAATTTATGTTTTTCACACATTTGAAAACCCGCTATAATGCGTATATCAAGCAAAAAACTAAAATTTTGTGAAAATGAGCGAATTCACTAAAATGTGAATAAATTCGAAAAAAATCAATCGATTTTTATGGTCGATATCTCATTTTGTTGCTATTATATGTCGCTATGCGATAAAAAAATGAATCTGGAAGTTTTTTGCCGTTTTCGATTTTTTATGATTTTTTTAAAACGAAAATTTTTGCCATTTTTACGTAAAAAATATATTTTTTTCTTAAGTTTTTTATTATAACTCCGATACTATTGATCCGATTGAAACGCGATATATAGACGAATTAAAGGCTATGCAAATCTTAATTTTTCTGAATTTATTTTAATAATATCGGACTAGTAGTTTTTGAGTTATCATTAATTATTTGAAGAAACGTCTCAAAAAAATTGCAATTTTAAAAAAAAATTTTTTAAAAAAAAATCTATCCATAGAATTTAAAAATTTTACCATTTTTGTACTAAGGTAGCCATGATACATCAAATGTATATAGTAGTTACTCGAGCATATTTTTGCTGTTGCCCTGTGTTATTAATCAATTATCTGTGTCCACACACGTTGTATGCGTCCTGACCATATTCTGTTCGATTTTGCTTTGAAAGTAATCTAACCAAGACTCTTACATATTTACTTTATATAAAGGTACCTATCCCTGGATGAAATTTTAAAATTTATTTAAAATTGTCAAATTCTAAAAAAGGTGTTTAAAATATTTTAAGAACAATGTAATTCTACAAAGTAAAACTACAAATCAAATAAAAAGTCTATTCAATTAGCTATTTGACAGTAAGTGTTTAAAATATACCGCCTTCAATTCATATTTTCTCATTATTTTAAAAGAGCGCCATCTGTTGCGCAGCCGTTTTTTAAAAATATACCGCTTTTAAAAATAAAAAATGCCTAAAAGTATGCAGCACCTTTAATTCGTTTAAAAAAATCGTTGTACTTTCATTGCTTTTCCTCCACATTATCGTGGAAATAAGATATTTTTGTGGAAAAAAGTATCCTATATTGGAATCCGGATACTAAGGTACCGCCTCACAACATTTTTTTAAAACCTATCCATTAGTGTTTAAGTGATGCGAACACACACATAAAGAGAAGCAGATAGACAGGAAATGAGTTACTGTTTTATTATGTGTATGTATTATATTATACATTATATTTTCTTAAAGTCCCTAGATAAACAAATTGTGTATATTCAATTTGTGGCCATTTCCTCTTCGAAGGCCTACTCTAAAGACTACTTCTTTATAATACCAATATAATCAGTGGCTAGTTAAGGGACGTACCTGATCTCATATAAACTCTCACATGATTATGATTACCCAGCAAAAAATTAGTCATTACGAAATTAATTACTTGCCACATATTGCCTTACTTTTGGGATTTCATTGCGTAATGCGCATTATTAATTTTGATGAACTGAATTTTTTAGTCTCACGCCTTGTTAAAATCGTTCCACCAAAAATGCTCAGTTTCACACTCGATTACCATTTTCTAATTTTTTGGTGGATAGACTCGTGTGACATGCTCATGCTATCAAACACTCCGGTCGTCAAAATTATATCTATCAAACCAAGTACTAGACTCATTCTGTAACAAGATCCCCTTAACTAAACTCAATAAGGTCTTTTACGCTAAGAAATTTGTATTGAAAAAATTTAAGTGCTGGAAAATTGCACAGATGATGAAAAACCGTATGAAATACCGTATCCAAACCGTAGTCCAAAATGAATCCAAGTTTGGCCAGAGCATCCATATATTTATTCCTAAAGAATTTACTCTGTGCCGCAACCCAAACTAGGGAATTATCAGTTTAATGATCTAGTCTGGTGAACGCAGTGTTATATTGGCAATCAAGCAGTAGAGACGCAGTGTGTGATCTGTGTAACAGGACAGCCGCCTTACTATCATCAATAATGTCGACAATCTCCTTAACTTTAATATAGAACTCTGCAAGCCGCCAGAACAGCCAGAATTTACCATAAAAACCCTTTATCTGCAGGGCAGTCGATATCAAAGTTATAAATGAAGTTTCTATAAAAATACTCCAAAATCAGGGCAACGGATGACACTTAGACATTACAGATTGTAGCATATACATTCCTTTCGTTAATGTGTTAATAGGAGTGGATATAACGATCGCAGTTAATGACCTTTACAATTTCAAAAATCGATCAGTCAGGCTCAAGGCACTAAGTAATTTTTTTGCTTTATAGTCCATATTGACAAAAAATTAATGAATGCATTACTTCTTCCAGTAAGAATGGAATTAATTTTTTTACCGCTAGCGAAGATCGAATGCAAAACCCTCTTTTTGACTCCGCTGCTGTATTTTATTATTAAAAAGCGTTACGAAATTTTCTCGGTTTTATTGCGATGGAAAGATGGGGAGACATTCCAACATGTATCTCTTTTGGGTGCCTAGGCCCGCGGTAGTGCCCGGAAATAAAATTACGGACAAATTTGCTGGTACTTACCTTAGGGATTAACTAGTTGGCATCCCGCTAAGTTGCTGTAATGACAACTTTCAGCAGGAACTACTGGGGGCTGCGTAAAGCAGATGGTCGAACAAGCCAAGTGCACGGTCTCGAGGCTTCTGTGGCCTCAGTATGTTTACAAGCGAACAACAATCCTGCTGAGAAATGCTCGAGGAAAGATCGGAACGCGTTATAGGTGTCCACGCTAGGAGATTAAAGCTTCCGTATAATGACTTCTTTAGAAGTTGTCAGGACGAGGAGGAGGAAGAGATGGTGAAGCAGCTCCTCTGTCACTGCTCAGCCATATCTACTAAAAGGGCGGCACTGCTTGGCAGCTTGAGACTGCAAGACCTTGCAGAGCGATCGAGTTGCAATATTAAAAGGATAAATTCATTTATCCGGATTTCGGAATGGTTTTTGCACTTCACCTAGAGTGTGGATCTGCAGGAATCTTCCTGCTCATCCCTCTTTCGGGTGTCACAACGGGACCAAAAGGACTCAAGTGAGTCGATTTTCTCTACGCAGAGCCGGCGACCCGTGCAAACTAACCTTACCTTCGGATGGAAGCCTTAAGACTTCGTCAAATTATTAAAAAGTTTTTTAACATTTCTCGCAAAAGCATATTAAAAAGGATAGGTTTAATGTACGCTTTAACAAAGTGAGGAAAATTACTGCTAATAACTTGATCTAAAAATATATCATTATGGATGATACCGAATGCTGCCAAAAAGCAACGTATTTATATACTTTAACAGCCTTACAAAAACCTTACTTACAAGCACACGTCAATTGAAATAAAAACCTTTTTAAGCATCACAACCTTTGCCATACTTCAATTAATCTACTCAAAAGCTTTTTTATATTGTTTCATGTCTTTGTTTTTCTCGACACACTTAAAAATACATTTAGTCTCTTGGGTGTAATTTTGATTAAGAAAGACTTTCAAGCAAATTGTTCACTTCATTTTAAATTTTACAAAACATAAATATATATGTTCTTGGTTTTATACATTTTTATTAAAGATAATTGTCAAAGAAAAAATAACGTATAAGGTATGGCCTTATACTGCATTTTGGGTTACAGGTTTCATTTGCAGGTTTGTTAGAAGTCTTAGTGGACATCTTAAGGTACACGCAAAGAAAAACCATAGTTATGATATGGTCACAGGAATTACATTATGTTCTCGATTACAATATATGATTGCGATTACTTTGGTCCCGATAAAAAAGTTTTGGTTAAATTTTATTATTAAATGATAACTACGTACAAAAAATTTAACTGGTTGGTTTTAACTATTTAATTTACCTCCTATTGTACTTGTAATGTCATACAATACCAACATAAATAAGAATTAATAAGAACCCCAGTTCTAACTTATAGCATTCCTGCAGAAGTAGGACACATTTAAAACTATTTGAGCCTTTCCTGTATATTATAGATCCAGGTACTTTTTCGCCTCTGCTAGTTTAAATCTCACTCTTCACGATAGATAAATTGAGAAATTGAAATTTCAACTCGAAGCTTGCCCTGTTGCACTTACATTTTAATACCCTAAATATGCAGAGGTCATAATTGCCAAAGGTCATTACGGAAAATATCCCAATTCACACCAAAATCAAGGTTTTTAACTGCAATATGAAATTGGAGCTTCCATATGGCTGCAAAATATGGAATATATCGAATCACAAAATGAGAACTACGCAAGCTTTAGTAAACCGTTACTTCAGGCGTATATTTAAATAATGGAATAATTTCTATAGGGTGATGGCAACGATGGTCTGGTAAGTGGTAAAGTTGGGTCGTGCGGATTTTGGTTCGTAAAAAGTAACGTTGGTAGGGAATAATTTATGACATGGTTGGGTGGGCTATAAAGAGACCAACATCTGACTCTAAACTATACCTGTGGTATAGTGTGTGTGTTGAGTTCATTTTTCGGCTTTCTTTGTGTTTTTTTTCCTTTGTTTTGTGTTACCTGCTTTTAGCCTGGCGAAAGGGTTGGAACCTTTGGGACGGAAAATCAAGACTTATGGAATAGAACAAATCAGATTCCTTTGGTTTTAAGTAAAACATCGCGTAAATTTGGTTGGATGGGACACACAATGAGAAATCCAGCTAGAAATATAACTAGGCGGACTGTCTTTGATTTCTTTCTACCTTTTATATTTGTGGTGGCGGCTGCCTAACATTTTGCCTTAATATTATCCTCTATTTCTCCAGGTTGTAGATGGTCAGGGGGGCTTCTTCTGATGGATTATGTAGAGGGAGTTGAAGCCACTTAATTTTTAAAACCCGAAAAACCATGGTGAAAATTTTTTCGTCCTCTGCCAGGGATCGAACCTGGTGTGCTTTGTTTTGTAGGCACGCACTTAACCACTACACCAAATGTATATTTTATATTTTATGTTTTAACAAATAGTTTCTATGTTGATTTATATAAACAAATTAATATAATCAAGAAGATAACCTTATTAAAAAAAAATTAAAAAGTTGATTTACACATGATCATATAGGAACCTAATGAAATCAATCAGGAAAACCTTTTTGCAAAAAAAAAAAAATAATCGGGTAGCCTAATGAAATCAATAAGGGATACGTTTTTGAAAAAATCAATTAGGTAGTCTAACGAAATTAATCCTCTTTTATATAATTGATAAGAAAGCCTAATAAAGGATAGTTAAATTTTAATGGCCGATGTTGTTTATCACACAAATTATTGTAATTTCTTTTTATTTTAATAATATTGGAATGGTTCAATTATGTATGGAACAAAATATCGGTCAAATGGCCGTCCTCCGTCCACCTCCATTCGACGCTCCAAATTTAGGATAACGCTGAGGCATAATTGAGGTTCTATGCCGCTAAAGTGGCGAATTTCTCATCCTATAACTCATGAATTTTTGCTGGCTTATCGACGTACACCTTTTCTTTCAAAAAAAACCCCCAAAGAAAGAAGTCCAACGGTGTCAAATCACATGATCTTAGCGGCCAATTGATATCGCTACCACGTGAGATAACATGGCCATTGAATCTGTCGCGCAAAAGAGTCATTGTTTAGTTAGATGCGTCGCAAGTGGGACCGTCCTGTTGAAACCACATATCGTCCACATTCATATCTTCCAAGTCGGGCCATAAAAAGTCCGCTATAATCTCATGATAGCGAAAACCATTCACAGCAACTGCCTGACTGGCCTTATTTTGGAAAAAATACGGTACGATGATGACGCCAGCCCATAAACCACACGAAACACAGTCACAGTCCACTGATTTGAAAATGTGCATCATTACTGAAGATTATTTTCTTCGAAAGTTTATCATCCAACGATGCCATTTCTTGCCACCATTCTGACCATTGCTCCCATGGTTCAAATTGAGTTAGTCTGGGATTGAGAAATGTGAAATTAAATGCAGAAAAAACTTGACGTTTAGATGTGGTTCACATTTAACATCGGTCCTTAAAATTTAACCACCCGATATAAGAAATTACTTTTAAAGCTCTAAAAATTTTAAGTTCAGTAGAAGTTAGGAGTCGCCAACAAACTTAGGTGAAATAGACACCTGAGGTAAAAATCAGCTTGAAAACCATTTTACTTTTTAAACTTAATTTTTCTAACACTTTACAAGAGTTTTCAAATATAAAGCAAAATCTTTTAATTGGCTACGAAACTTTTAATTGGCAAAAACTTTTTATTGGTATACAAGCGAATAACATACATACATATTTATGTCCTTTATTTATTACATTATTTATATAAATTTAAATAAATATTTAAATAAAAATTCATGTTTAGCTCAGACAGTCCATTGGAATTTAACACTTCTGTGAATATTTTTCTTTATCAAATGCTTGAAATATCTACACCATTATTTAGCGATATTTCAACATTATTTATTAACATAAAAATAGGTGTAGTATTTGCTGCTTAAAAAACATCAAATTCACCTAATTCTTTTTAACATTTCATAAACGAAAGAAAAAAGTTGCCAAAAACATACCATAACAATACCAGCTGTTGTTACAACAAAAAGCAAATTGTAAAAACCTTTTCAAAAAGTCATTTATTTTTTGTGTTGCATGAATTTTTCCTGCTTTTTTTACTCTTATTTCTACTGTAGTTTAGCAATCAATGGTTGCCTGTATGAAGTACATTTTGCTGTTGTTGTTGTCGTTGTTTGTGCTCATAACATTTGTGGCGTTAATTAATTTTCAATTTTTTACACTGCGAATGCAAATTGTTATAAATGTGTATATTATTTTTTTAGTTCTTTTATTTTTCAGTCAATTTTTACACATTCAAACACATACATACATTCATTTTTTGTTCAGCAAACGACACAGTATACAATACATTTTATAAAATAGTTTGTAGTTGTTGTGTTGTATAGAAATATCAGATGTATGTGTATATGAATTTCTACGAGTATGTAGCAGTGGTGGTGCTGGCTGGCTGGAAAAACATGGGCAGGATAATAATGAAACGAGTGAAATTAATTGCCCTTACTTACCCAACATCACATCTGTAAAATTACAAACGAATAAATATTGGTGCATGTTAACGCCAACCAAACGACAATATTTTATGGAACACAATTTTGCACTCCAGTGCTGGACTTGTGGTTAGAAATGTGAAAATGGTATTTATTTTATGGCGGATGTTAATAAAGAGTAAATCAATTATAATCAAATATAATATTATAGATTAATTTAAGTTATTATGCTTCATGATTGAAACCTTTCAGTAAATCTTGTATGGGTAAGAGAATTACTAATTAAAATATTTATACCACTGGTTTCAAAGACAGTGTGATATACGTTGACCATGATGACCACCCTACCGTGGTACTACCGTTCGATAAAGCAAGTTAGTAAATAAATATCGGCCAAGTGCGATTTTGAGTCGCACTCAAAGGTCTGATACCATAATATTTAATTACTATATGTGACCCGGCCTATGAAAAGGTGGCTTATGACTCAAAAAAATGTTTCCACTTTTTTTTGGTTTCGATAGTTTTTGAGACGCTCTTTCACGTGGTGAAAACTTGCCTAGAAGTGTACTAAAAATGTAGAGAAAGAAGAGCACAAATGAAAGAAAAACAGAATTTTATTGAAAATCCAGAGTCAAGATAATAAATGGAATTGAAACTGGTTTGTGCTTTGCATTGAAAAAAACATCGCTCTATATATATACACACGAACTTATCTCATTTATGCTCTTTTGCATTTTTTGGTTGCCTTTTGGGCATGACTGTTTATAATGCAAAAGAAAAACTACTAAGAAACTGACGAAATGCATTATTTATATTTAACAAATAATTTTTCGAAATTTTGTTTTTGAGTCATAAGCCACCTTTTCATAGACCGGGTCACTTATTATTACACGCAAAGAAAAACCTTGCATGTGGTCACAAGAAACATAAATATGTTCTCTAGAAAAACATGTGTTTGGCATAAATAAATTCAAGTTTTTTCAAACCATAACCAGAATACGTTTGTAATAAACAATAAATAATATTTATTTTTAGTCATAGGATTTGTGATTTTTATTTTTTACTAGCTGTGCCCGCCACGCTGTGGGCATCCTGACAATATTTTGCTCAATTTTGCTTTGAAAGTATTCCACACCAATTGTAAGACTATTACATTTATAGTGCTTCAGTTAAGGTTTAATTATTTATTTTATATTAAGGTATCCATCCCTGGATAAAATTTTCAATATTTCAATAACGATGTAATTCCACAAAGTAAAAATACTAATCAAATACAAATTATATTCAATTAACTATTTGGCAGTAGGTAATTAATATTTTGTCATTATTTTAATACAGCGCCATCTGTTGTGTTTAAAATATACCGCTTTAAAAAAAAGATGCCTTAAAGTATGCAGTACCTTTAAATTGGTAAAAAATATCGGCGTACTTTTACTGCTTTTTCTCTGTATTACCCAGTTGGGAATTGTTCCAATCGTACTAGTCCTATGACATGTGAATTTAGAAGTGGTGGTAAAAAGTTATAACTCGGGACTGGTGAAAAAGGGCCAGTCATGAGTAAATGACTTAAAAGTATATTAATATAAAAATTTTAAAATTAAAGAAAAACAAATAACAGATGTATGTACGTACATACATACATACCCAACTAAATTTTTACTCACAACTTCAGTCCGAAGAACTTCTTAAATGCATTATTTTGTTGCTTTATTCGCCGATACCTGCAATACCTAGTAGCTATTTAATAACTACTTCCATTTCCGACATGGTATCTCTTGGAAATAAGGTATTTTCCTATATTGGAATCAGTATACTAAGATACCTCCTCACAAAATTTTGATAAAATCCATCCAGATACGTATTTCGTTTATATAAAGGTACCCAGCCTTGGATCAAATTCTAAAATTTATATAAAAAATTCTAAAAATTATTGTTAACCTCTGTAAGAGAGGTTAACAAATAAAAGTGCTATATTCGGCCGTGCCGGATCTTCTATACCCTTCACCACGATGATTTTATTTATACAGACATGTGCAGCATTATCCATATTGTTGACTCTTTACTTAAATTAAGTCGTATGACAATAAATTCATTATTCACGCTTTAAAGAAATAGAAGACAAATGAAAACATATTCCGTTGGCTACAGTTGTCGCCGTGTTGTCAGCTACTTAATGATATTGAAGACGACAGCTAAATCGTAAACTATGACATTTTAGTAGAAATACTAATTTTGCTTTTATAAAATTAAAAAACTTTTTCAAAAAATTATAAATATTTCCTCCAAAACTTTTTGTTTGTATATGAATTTGTAATTTACAATTTTGTGATATTTGTTAAATAAAATAGAAATTAGCCTAAGTTGACGACAGCCACAACGGCGGTCGTGTAGCCATTTAGCTATACTGACTTCAAAATAATCGTTTACCTATAAACGTGTGTATTTTATTTTTGACAGTTTGTAGTCGGTATCTTGATGTTGACTATGCGTTAAATGCATCTAAAGTTTAAAACAGAGATATCATCTATTTAAAAAACAAACTCAGTTAAAAAAATATGTTACTCTATATACATACATACATACATACATACATACATACATACATATGTATGTATATTCTTAATATTAAATATATGTTATGTTACAGTCATGATTTTCATTTTCTAAGAAATATTGAAATTTTTGTTTTAATTTTACGAAAATTATTTGTAAAATTTTATTCGAAAATTTAAAAAAAAAAATTTTTTCCAATATTCTTCTGTAAAATATCTTTTTTAAAATGTTTTGTAAATATTTAAAACATTTTTTTTTTAATTAAATTTTTTTTTTAAATTTTATTGAAATTTTTTTTTTTTTTAAATTTAGGACCTTCCTGCAATATATATTGAGTTAGAATGGTCAGGCTAAAGCAAAAAAATCCTTAAAATTTTTTTTCTCATATTAACTGCCTATGTGCCCTTTAACTGCTCCTATTTATCAGTGGGTACCCTGTGGGTCCATTGGCCACCTCTATGTGTATTGCTTTCTGTAAAGGTCTTTAATAAAAATCAAAACAGAAAAACCCTCCCAACCAAAAAACAAACAAAAATAGGCCCTCGCAGGGGGTTATTGGTCCTCCGAGATCTGTATGCACTCCTTGCGATCTACCTGTCGCAGTCTAATATTTATTTGACAAAAAAAGGCAAAAGAGAATTATTAAAGCCGAAAAAAATTTGAAAAAATATAGGTGGGCGTGGTTTTTGAACCGCAGCTTCCAAAGAAATAATCCGATATTGCTGAATTGCAATACCAAAATTTTCGAAACTATGCCTGACAGATTGGTGTGCTTAAATTTTTTGTATCTCTTCTGGTGCCTTGGAAAATGACATTACTACCCCATCACAGACAGACGGACATCGCTTAATCAATTTCTCTATGTATAAGGATCCAGAATATATATACTTCATGGGGTCGGAAGTGAATATTGTAGAAACTACACACGGAATGACAAACTTAGATATACCCTTTACACCTGTGGTGAAGGGTATAATTAAGGAACCTATATTAAGTTTTACTTTGCTATGAACTATTTATTTTAAAATTAAGAAGTATTTTTCTCTCTGTGTTGCATATACTATTTGGTTTGTTGGAATTTTTTTTCTGTTTTCTGCACTCATGCCTGCCTGCATAATGTATTCAATTAACTGAAATAGTTGTAGAGAAAAAATCCATAAAACATAAAAGGCATAAAGCGAAATTTATAGTTTATTTATTACATTTTCACATGTTAAAAGAGTTTTTGTATGAAAACTTGTGCTTTTGTGAAATGTAAAACAAATAAAAATAATGAAAAAACTAAAACTTAATCGGCGAATAAAAACAAAATTTATTAATAAACAACATGGACTATAGTTGAGAGATGTTTAAATCTTGAATACGTACTTGTGAAATTGTTATAATAATTATGTCATTTGAGTGATTTATTAAAGTTTTATTATTTCTGTTTGAAATAAAGATGGAAGAAAAATGTTTTAAAAGCGTGTCAAAAAAAAGTAAAATTATTTCTTTATGTAAAATTGCATTTGACAATTCAAGTTAGTTAGACCTATAACACAAAAAGTTGACTTTACATCTAAGAATCATTCTTTCGGAATACAATGATTTTTATATTGGAGCAGATTTAATATATATATGCTATCGCTTTTAAAAACCTTTTAATTTTGAAGACTTTTGTAGAGCTTTGGAGACAATTGTTATATGAACAAAAAACATCAGCGCTGCATGGAGCTGATTTTTTCATATTTTTTTTAGTTTTCTTTTATTTATTTATTTATTAAATTTATTTAATACAATTATAAATTATCAGCCATGTCAAAGAGCTAAATTCCGTACTTTGATTCTCTAGAAAACGTAAAACGAAAAAAAAATTTCGGAATGAAACCACTAGCAATTTGCTATGTAAAATTAAAATTTTTTAGCATTTTTAGCCGCATAAACTATGCAGGACATCGTCTTATTAAAATTCTGCTACATATTTTATCAATTTACTGCTGTGATTAAAGATATTTCGGGCATTTTTGTAAAATTTTTTCTGACAAATATTTGTATGCCTTTCAAAAAATTAATTTATTTAAGCATTCTTGACATTTCGTTCGGAAATGAAATTATTTTGTAGTTATAATTTCGATCGGAATGGTTTTAGCTTCTATAGATTCCGTTCGGTTTTAGTAAATCTAAAAAATACAAAACCACTTTTTATGTATCACATATTGAGACATAAGAACGAATGTGACAAAACAAAAAATAGATGCTTTGAGAGATAATAAAAATTCAAGAAATAAATCTTTCAACAGTTTGTAGTCCGAAAACTTCCCTACATTCCAATACCCCATTTTATATGCGACGGATTGCGACTGTAGGCACCAGAACAATTTTTCTGACCCAAGGTCCGACATTTTCTGCACAAATTAATGAAAACACAAGTTTTACATAACCAATTATTGTCTGCACATCATTGCAACGTTGCTTGTTGTAGTATTTCGACCTTCTTAATACAAATCTAAAGACAAAAATTTTTGGCGGACCCTGCCAATAAAAAAAACATGTGCTAAATAAAAATACTTTTAAATGTTAGCTATATTTTTTACCTCATATGCCCACAGATCTGTCTGCACATTTTAACAATATACAGAGAAAGTCCATTTTGGACCACCCTGTTTGCTGTGATAATGTTGAAATAAACCAGTAATATTTTAGCTCCCGACGAAGTCTGGTATTTACTTTCAAAGCAGTAATATAAATTTGAAATCAGTTACCATAAAAACTGATTTTTGGTCCCATTCTCAAAATATGTACCACAGTGGAGGGGGCTAAAGTTTGGCACATTCTTACAAAATTTAAATTAAAAACTGTTTACTAAGTATAAGTTATAATTGTTACTGAATATTTAAGACATAAAAAACCCTTTTTAGCACGATTTATCACTTCAGTTTCATAATAATATTAAAATAAAAATCAAAACTATTTTAAGCCCTCCATTACATTTATTCTTATCGGTCGATTTTTACATTTTATAGCAAAAATTAAAGACCAAAGTCTAACCTACAAAACAGAAAAAAACCGCATAAAAATTCTAATCCTATCAAAAGTTATGGATTTTTGACCAGTGTGTGTCGTAGAATTTTAATGTATGATCCAGAATAATACCCATTACTAATAAAACTATGATCTAAATAGTTTAAATGGCTATAAATTGCTTAAAACATCAATTCCACGTAGCAAATTGAAAGTGGCTTTATTCCGAAAAATGTTTTCTTTTTACATTTTCTATAGAAGCGAAATATGGAATCAATTCCATTTCCGAACGAAATATAGCTCTGGAACATGGGTGATTGTTTTCTACATTCATTCTTATGTTGCCACATTAAAAGTGGTTTTGTATTTTTTCGATTTAATAAAACCGAAAAACCGAAAAATAGCAGCTAAAACCATTCCGATCGGAATGGTAACTACGGAATCATTTCAATTCCGAACGGAATTTTTGACATGCCTGTATATTTTAACTAAATTATCGAGCATAGTAATAAAGAGCTTTACTTGGTGTAGTGAAACACCCAGAGTCTTTAGTGGGAATCGAACCCACAACCTCCAGACTGATATTAGCACACTACTTAATACTAATAAAATAAAACAAGAAAAAGTGTTTCATAATTGAGAGCTTATACATACAACAAAAAATTTGCAAAACAATGAACCACAAAGAAGACACAGATAACTTAAACGCCACATATAGTGTTGCATTAATGTAACGACAAATTGTGATAAATGTAATAATTAGTACAATAATCTAAATTTTTGTTAAGTGTTGTTTTCAATGTTTTAATTATAAATGTAACAAATTATAATTTATTGTAAGTTGTATTGTTGTTTATGTATTTATAAAAATTAATATTATGCTTTTTATCAAATATAGACGAAAATCCCTTGAAAAAGTCACCAAAAAAGTGACGAAACGTCGGGATAAAAAATGTAATAAATTTGTTTTATTTACATTCAACAACATTAGACCCAATTAGCTCATGAAAACAAATAAAATCATAAAACATAGGCTTGGCCAATAAACTAAAGATATACAAGGAATTATTATGTATTTTATCATGAAAATGATGTGACATTTCAAGTTTTTAATCATATAAAAATCATTCTATTTAACCATATGATGTTTATATTTTATCATAATATAATAAATGGTTATAATTAAATAATAAAGTGATATTTCACTTATAATATATTTATATTTAAACAAATTTTGTTTATATTTAACAATTTCATTATCAGGGTTGACAATAATATGGTTCTATTGTTATTATGTTTTATTTAATTTTTAAACTTTACTTGTACTCGTATTTGCATGACACGTTGGGGGATGCCTGGGTAGTTGTAGTATATTTGTTTTAACTGACCCTCTTATTTATGCAAAATTTTATAAAATTTTAGTAGATTTATACGAATAAACACTATTTTCTCTTACTCCTTATCTCTCTCCTTTACATAAACTTGTATAAATATATTGCGATATATTGTCTATATACTAAGAGAATGGTCTGTCATCCCTTTTGTTTTTCTTAAAAGGAGTGCAAAAAATAAATACGAGATTTTATTTATTTCTTAAATGATGAGTAGTGGCTACAAAATTTAGTACAGTGTTAATAAAAGCGTTGACGAGCTTTCATATGCTTGATAAATTGGAAGAATAAAAAAAAAAAAAGTCCTCGAAAAAAAAGGAAAAAAATTTAAAACGAAAAGATAAATTATGTGCGGTTAGCATTGGAATATAAGAGATGTTAATATTTACAGCTGCTGCGATTTTTTATTTTTTCTGACTTTCTTTTTATGACAGCTATTATGTGCTTGCTGTAGTTGTAGCTATAATTTGAGTTGTTATAGTGGCTGTTGTTTTTGTTAATGGTAATGGTGCTACTGCTGCTGTTACTGCCGCTATTTAAATTGTTAATAATTGCTCAAAAATGGGGGTGGCGAATCTAAATAAATATTTCATCATTGGTGTTAAGTCTTGTTGGCCCTTTGATGATTAATGTTTATTTTCGGGGTTTTTGTTTCTTTATTATTTCTAGCTTATTTTTATACATTGAAAAAAAAAAATATATATAACAACTCCACTGCTTTATTCCTTGTCCCTGGTAATGGTTATAAACCATATTATTATGAGACACAAAATAAGTAAATGAAAATGAAAGAAACTCTTAGTCGTTCAAAACCCTAAGAAGTTGATTTACATATAAAAAAGCGTTGCAAAATCACGATTAAGGCATTTGAAGTAATAAATTATATATGTAACTTAAATTTTAAAAATGAATTAAAAGTACATAAAGAGGTCATTAAAATATGAACATTGATGAAGTTTTCTTTTAAATGCGAAAAATTTTTAATTTTAGGAATTTTTTTAATCTTTTCTTGTGGAATTTTTTTTTTTTTTTATTTAAAAAAATTTTTCTTTTTTTCTTTATGGTCCAACCAAAATAGAGTAACAAACAATTAAAAAATAATTTATTCACAAACAGAGCTTTCATTACAAAAAAATATTTTTTAGATTCATAAATTGACTTCAAATGATCTAAAGAAATCTCATTTCGGGAGTCTTTAATGACTTTTATTAGTGATTCCTTATCGACGAGTAGTTCATCCTTTATAAACCATGCGGCAAAGCCAAATCCATCAACATTTTCAATTATCTTTAGGTCAATTAAGAAGAGAAACATTTTGGATTGAAATTAATTATTTTTAGAACTCTGTAAGTGTTAAATAACATTATCTTGTTGCCTAATCCATGGCAAAAATTAAATTTCGTTTAGTGAGAACTGCTTAATAACAGGGTCTTGTAAATTTCTCTAGTTATGTTTGCACTTTAAAACTCAAAATCAATTGTATCGTAATACTTTATAGCATCCCAGAGCATAACTACATCTTCTGCTGTGGCAGCGATTTAAAGATTAGCTGCTCTGGGCCTTCCAAATTAAAATGATCCTTATGTAGAATGGCGCATGTCATATGATGTCTAACAAATTATAATTGATTTTGCACACGCGTTTTTTTCCACCTGAGTTTGAAATAATCCTCAATATTTTTCTCATTTCAATTGCGGCTAAAGCTAAAGGTTGTATGTCGCCGTTTTCCAGGCAGACTTGCTTGGGTTGCTGTATGTGTTGCAACATCTGCGGGAAGTCAGGTGTATGGAATAAAGGTTCTTATTGGACTTGAAAACCAGTCGGTTATAAATAGTATGAGGAAGTGAATGTGTACCCTAGTCTACTGCTAGAATGTATTTTAAAACTTGAAAGTTGTCCCTCGGTTAAAGAGGTAACGTTGAAGTGGTTTAAAGGACTCTTAGGCATAGCTTGAAAAGAATCAGCAGACCAACTAGCAAATGGGGGATCAGATGTGAATTTCTGTGGACCAGAACAAAAAGTTGCACTGAGAAAGACCTAATGCGAGCGACGGTCCTATAATGGGTGTAGGCAGGCTCGAATGGTGCTCAAAGATCCGCTTGATAGAAAGCCCAGTAAGGTTCTTAGAAATAATATAATTACCTTAACGTAGATAACTGTGTCAGTGTCAGGTCATGGAAACTTCAAGTATCATCTAGCTAAGATAAAAATCAAAGAAAATGACACTTGCGGACTGTGCCTGGAAAAGCCATTGTATGTGAATGTTCAGCACTGGCCAGCATACGACTCTGCACCAAGGCCAGAAACTTGTTAACTGTGGATGACATAGGGGAACTAAGCCTTGGACAAATGCTGGCCATTACTAGAGGCTCCGTGATGAGAAAGAAGGCCGAAAGTTACCAGTCGACAGACTCAAATCAATAAAATCAAAAGTAAAGGCTGGTGGCTGGTGGCTGCACGTGACGCTATGAATCTAAGGTTGCCGTAAATTATAAGCTGTATACCTATAACCATTGAGGTCGGACGTTAGCCGAATCAGCATCCATAATTATGCGGTTGTAACCTTTCTTTTTTTTAATTCGCGAATTCTTAAAATGTTTTTAATATCCTACCACAGTTTTAAAACCATCCATTTTTCCCCACAATGCAGCGAAAAATATCCTAGGGAACGATAAATATTAAAATTTGCCTTTTCCGCAAAGTTCAAAGTTTGTAAGAAACTAATATTTTTCTCTGACTAAAAGTTTATTGCATAAAGCAAATCCGACTTTATTTAGAAAACTTTTAATTTTGGTTTGATTTTTTTTGTGAAAAGCTTTTTACAATACATTTGCATGAAACTTTAATTTCGTTTTTATCTTTTTAACCTTAAAAAATGACCTTTGTGATGGTAATTAGAATTTTAATTTATCTAACGACATAAAATTTAAAAAAAATATGTCCTACCATTTAGACACATAAGAGGTTCTAATCATTTGATCGAGAGAGTACTTTACGTAAGGTACTTTTATACCACTATGGAGTGATTTAAATAGGAAATTTTCAATAAAAATCATTTAGCGACAAAATATTTATAGAAACATAATATTTTTGGCAACCGTGTTGATTTAAAGTTTTGTTTTGTATGCTGATTTCATTGTTTTTTGTGTTAAAAAATAAAGAAAAAATTTAAGTCATTTTTTAAGTTTATTTTTTATTTCTTTTTATTTAATTAAAATGCTTACAATCTACTGTCTTGTCACTTATAAATACTTACGTTTTGTAAAAAAAAAAAATGGCTCAATTTTGCTGATTAATTTTGTGCCTGTTCTTTTGTATTCTTCTGGGGACTTTTTTGTTAGTACAAACAGAAAAACTAGCATTACCAAAGTACGAGTAAAAGGAATATTTCTAAAGACACATAGTCGTGTCTTTAATTAAACATTTGGACAAACAAAACGTAAACGAAAAGTATATAAATGTAAAAATTAATTAAAATTATTTTTTTTAAATAGAAGAAAAATTGGTCAACATATACATACTTGTATAACACAACGAAGGCGAACAAAAACACTTTTCCTTAATAAAAAAATTTTCAACAGTAGATAAATACTAACCGTTTTTTGTTTAATATTTGAAAGACGTTTTTGGAAATAAAATACTGTATAAAAGGTGGAAAATAAAAATCTTATTACAGTCCCCAATTAGATTTCCGCGTAAAATCAAAACGAGATAATTAAAAATATTTTTATCTGATTTTAGATGTTAAGACGTCAAGATATTATGTTAAAACTTTTCAATTTCATTAGAAATTTTCTAAAATATGCAATATCAAGTCAAAATTCATTAAGTTAACGCTTTAATAGAGGGAGAACCCTTACAACTTATGGTCCAATTTATGTTTTATTCGCGTTTGCTATAGGTTGTCATTAAAATAGTTCCAACAACATTTCCTATACCGAAGTAAATTAAATTTATATAAGCATAAAAGCCATTCCACCTTTTTGAGGAAAGTCCTCAAAAACAGTAGTTTTTAAATTTTGCCAGTTCAGAGGTTTGTAACTTTTTCACCAAACGCCCTATTATCTTAAAATAATAATTCGATCATAAATAAATTCACCACGTTAAAACTTGTTATTTTATTAAATTAAGGACGGTTAAAAATTAAAAAAAATGTTTCACTCAAACTAAAATCGAAACGCAGCCGTCCGCACCTCCACTCAAAAACATCTCTGATTTTGCCTCTGTGTAATTTCATCTTATGTGGTTACGGAATTATATCCAAATTAAAAGACTTTTAAGCCCTTTAAATGCGTAGAATTTTCAAGCCTACGAAATTTTTACAAAAATTCGACCCTCGCTAACGTACATACAACAAGTTAAGCTAATATAAAATTTATTAAAAGAGATTAAGTAAAAGGTGATTAAATTTGTAAGGGCCGATGTTGATATTATTTAGGAAACGATTGTCATTTATTTTTATTGTGATTATATTGGTAACTATAATTCAATTATGTATGGAACAAAATTTCGGTGAAATAGCCGCCGCGACCTTGGCGGCATATCTCCTCCCGCTGCTCCAAATTATCGATGACGGTAAAGCATAATTAAGATTCTATGCCGTTAATGTGCCGAATTATCTCTCATCCTTTAGCTCTTGAATTGTTGCTGGTTTATCGATGTACACCTTTTCTTTCAAATAACCCTAAAGAAAGAAGTCCAACGGTGTCAAATCAACATGATCTCGGCTGCCAATTGACATCGCCACCACGTGAGATAACACGGTTATTAAATTTGTCGCGCAAAAGAGCCATTGTTTCGTTAGCTGTATGGCAAGGGGCACCGTCCTGTTGAAACCACATATCGTCCACATCCATGTCTTCCAATTCGGGCCATAAAAAGTTCGTTATCATCTCACGATAGCGAACACCATTCACAGTAACTACCCGACCGGCCTCATTTTGGAAAAAATACGGCCCGATGATGCCGCCAGCCCATAAACCGCACTTAACAGTCACACTTTGTCGACGCATTGGTTTTTCGACAATCACTCTTGGATTATCATTCGCCCAAATGCTGCAATTATTCTTATTGACGAATCCACTGAGATGAAAATGTGCCTCATCACTGAAGATGATTTTCTTCCAAAATTGATCATCTAACGTTGCCATTTCTTGCCACCATTCTGACCATTGCTAGATTATGTATCTTCCCATGGTTCAAATTGCGTTAGTCTGAAATTGAGAAATGTCATATTAAATGCAGCAAAAAATTTACATTTAGGTGTGGTTCACATTCAACATCGGCCCTTAAAATTTAATCACCCGATCTAACATAGCAGAGCCTTGTAGGTCATTTGGTTTGTGGCTTTTTCATATCCACCTTATTCTGTTTTTAACCGACTTCTGAACCGATTTTAAATTTTTTTTCTTTATTTGAAAGGTTATGCTTTCAGGATGTATGTAGTATGTGTCTCCCCATACTACAAACATGTTTTTTACGTGTATTAAGAACCGTAAAGGGCACCAAATTAAAATTTT
Source organism: Phasia obesa (assembly GCA_949628195.1). Classification (NCBI taxonomy): domain Eukaryota; kingdom Metazoa; phylum Arthropoda; class Insecta; order Diptera; family Tachinidae; genus Phasia; species Phasia obesa. The sequence continues at coordinate 191,714,367 of OX451215.1, forward strand.
AAAAAATTGCGTGTCACTATAGCACCCAACGGCAGAAATTAATAAAAAAATAAATTTTAAATTTAAAGGGTGTCCCCATAGGTGCCGTAATTTGACCTATATAAGCCTGTCTTTTGAATAGTTATAGACAAAACCTTGAAAATTTTACAGAATGTCGATTACTATGACCGTTATAATAAAATGTATAAATATTCAAAATTTTAAAGTAAAGGGTGGTCCAATAGTTTATTTAATTTAATATATATGGCCATACTTTTGACCAGTTGTACACAAACCGCTGAAATTGACAAAGAGCCTGTATTGCTAAGTCAGCTATAACAAAAAGTATAAAATTTTAATTTGGAAATAAAAGGGTGTCCCAATAGTTAATGTAATTCTATGTACATATGTGGCTAAACTTTTTAACTGTTATAGACAGACAGCTGAAATTTTCAAGGAACCTGTATTCCAAAGTCCACTATAGCAAATATTCAATTTGAATTTAGAAATTAAAGGGTGTCCCCATAAACTATGTAATTTGATCTATATGGCCCTATCTCTTAAATTGTAAAACACAAACACTTGAAAATTAGGCAGAATGTCCACTATTTTCTCTGGTATAATAACAAGTATAATTATTTGGAATTATAATGTAAAGGGTGTCCCAATAGTTCATGTAATTTGATATATATGGCCAAACTTTTGAACCGTAATAGACAGACAGTTGAAATTCACAGAGAATCTTTTTGACCAAGTCCTTTTTAACAACAGGTCTTTAATTTAAAATTGTAAATTAAAGGGTCCCAATAGGAGATATTATTTGATCTATGTGACCCTATCTTTGAAACCGTTATACACAGAGGCTTGAATGGTGTCCCCATAAAAGAAACAAGCTGGTGAAAATAGCTTAACTTTTTAACAGTAATAGGGAGAGGCTTGACATTCACATAGTCTTTACTTTTTTCCCTCTAATTTTGGCTCATATTTTATTTGGTTTAAATCTAATTCTTACAGATTACTTTTTACATTTTTAGTTTAGAATTGGTGCCCTTCTATCTGTTTTGAAGTCGGTTTTTTTTTTTGCAAGAATTATTGCACGGTAGATTGGTTCCAGAAAAATCCGTGTGAAAAAAACAGTGTAAAAAAAGACATTGATCATATACAAAAATAGGTGATAGGTTCTTATCTCTAAAACCCAATAAAATTTGTGAAAAACGAGATTTTTTTTAAGAACAAGAAATCATGTTTATTTTTACACATACATGTATGTATGTACATATAATGTATATTTGCAGCGTTTATTTGCGTCTTTAGTGTCTGATGAAGACTTAACAGATAGTTTCGTTTTAGAAATCAACGATTGAATTTTATTTTTTATATAGTTCTTACTGTGACTTCGTTTAAAACGAACATTTTCCTAAGAATAAGGGAATTCCTCTAAATTTTTTATATAAAAATACTTCGCACAACTTAAATTTTAGAAATAACATCTAAGCAAAAAAAATTTTGAATCGTGCTAAATGGAATAATATCGTGTAGAAAAATTATTTTTATATTTTCAAACTGTGTTAAATCAAAACCGTGTAAAAAAAGACCGTGTAAAAACAGAATTTGGTGTATATGTAACTATTTCATAAATATGTGCCTCATGTTTAGATTAAAAAAGGATTGTTTTAATTTCAATTCCATTTAAGTCTATAATAAATTCTGGAGCAACCATAACTATATAAAAATTATCAATTGGATTACAGAAAGGAGAATAGTTTAATTAATTATTTATATTTTTGTTTATTTAGTTATTTATTTTCATCTTCCAAATTCAGTAACAAAAACCTTGCCCTATTATAGTGAAATATGTCAATATTTTTGACCTGATCTCTCGTAGTTTCTAAAAAATAGTAATTTCTTTGGTATATGAACTTTATTCATTGTAAAATAAAATTAAAATTAATACAATCGAGTTTCTAGTGTCCAAAAAATAAAATAATAAAAATATATTTCTTCTGTTTTGTTTGCAAACATTTTACCTTAAATTATCTCGAAACTTTAAAAACCTAAAGGTCTCTTATTTGCCTTAATAATCATGTTTAGAGTATAGAAAATATATTATGTGGCAATTTAACTGACATGTTCGCATTTTATGACTCTTGACTACTCTTAATAGTTATTTTCTCCTCAATGTCTGCCTTTTAGGTGGTAATAGAAAAACCTTATGAAGTTAAATACGATATTGATAGGATATTTTATTGTTTTGTTGTTCCCTTACTCTACGGAGTTAAGATACAAAATACTGTATTTTATTAATTTAGTTGATTTTGTTACACTGCTTAATAAAATCGAAAACAATAAAACATTGATTAAGAGAATAATGACAAAGTTTTTTTTTGAGATACTCTACCTTCTTAAGACGATAACTTTTTATAAAAAGCATGACTAATGAAGCATTGGTAAAGTCGTAAAGTTAAATCAGTGAATATAAAATTTTAAGTCTCTAACTTTTATAGGCAATTCCTGTTTGGTGTATAACGATACTTTTTAATTATTACGTTTGTAGAAAATTAAATTTGTCTACATTAATAGTTTAACTTAAGTAATAGAATGAAAATGGGGCAAAACGATAAAAGAAATTTATTAAGCTTCTTTTAACACGTATTTAATTGTCGAAAGTTTTTGAAATAAGTTTTTAATATAAAGTAAATACAATTGAAAATTAATTCAGAAAGCAAATAAATATTCAGCACTCTTCTATAAATCTAAACTTTTTTTAATAGAGTTTCTGCCAAAAAGGAAAAAAAAAATACAAATTCTTAAAAACGAATGATTTGGTATATTTTAAATTAAGTTTAATTAATCTATACATATAATTAAATAGGAACTAATTTAAAAAAAAATTTAGTAAGAAGGTACCTTAGTATCCTGTTTCCAATATAGGATACTTTTTTTCACAAAACTAATTTATTTCCAAGAGAAAGTGGAGCAAAAGCAGTGAAAGTACGTTGATTTTTTACCGATGTAAGTGTTCTGCATACTTTAAGGCATTCATTCATTTTTTAATGCGGGATATTTTTAACAGGGTTGCGCAACAGATGGCACTGTTTTAAAAAAATGACAATACACCTAATTCCGTTTTTACACGGTAGATTGGTTTTGTTTTCTAAGAAAATGGCTTTACGTTGTAGATTTTTATTTGTAACTTTCGACGTCTTCTTTTAGAGATAGATTGATAGTCCACAAAATATTAACACATTTCAATTGCTCTAGTAAGTAAAAAAAATTTTACAAATAAAATCTAAGCTCAAAAGATTTTGAATCGTGCTAAATGGAATAAAATCGTGTTAAAATAATTCTTGCAAAAAAAAACCGACTTCAAAACAGAAAGAAGGGCACCAATTCTAAACTAAAAATGTAAGAAGTAACCTGTAAGAATTATATTTAAACCAAATAAAAGATGCACCAAAATCAGAGGGAAAAAATAAAGACTATTGAATGTCAAGCCTCTCCCTATTACTGTTCAAAAGTTAAGCTATTTTCACCAGCATCTGTCTTTTATGGGGACACCATTCAAGCCTCTGTCTATAACGGTTTCAAAGATAGGGGCACACAGATCAAATAACATCACCTATTCGGACACCCTTTAATTTACAATGTTAAATTAAAGTCCTGTTGTTATAGAGGACTTGGCCACAACGATTCGTTGTAAATTTCAACTATCTGTCTATAACGGTTAAAAAGTTTAACCATATATATCAAATTACATGAACTACTGGGACACCCTTTACATTATAATTCCAAATATTTATAATTGTTATCATACCAGAGAAAGTAGTGGACATTCTGCCTAATTTACAAGTGTTTGTGTTTAAAGGTTCAAAAGATAGGGCCATTTAGATCAAATTACTTAATTTATGGCGACACCCTTTAATTTCTAAATTCAAATTGTATACTTGCTATAGTGGACTTTGCAAAACAGGTTCCTTGAAAATTTCAGCTGTCTGTCTCTAACAGTTCAAAAGTTTGGCCACATACTTAGAATTACATTAACTATTGGGACACCCTTTTAATTCCAAATTCAAATTTTATACTTTTTGTTATAGTTGACTTAGCACTACAGGTTCAATGTAAATTTCAGCGGTCTGTGTACAACTGTTCAAAAGTATGGTCACATATATCAAATTAAATGAACTATTGGAGCACCCTTTAATTTAAAATTTTGAATATTTATACATTTTATTATAACGGTCATAGTAATCGACTTTCTGTAAAATTTTCAAGGTTTAGCCTATAATGGTTCAAAAGATAGGCATATATAGGTCAAATTACGGCACCTATGGGGACACACTTTAAATTTAAATTTTTTTTTTTTTTTATTAATTTCGGCTGTTGGGAGCTACAGCGGCACGCAATTTTTTAAAATTTTAATTTGGTGCACTTTACGGTTCTTAATACACGTAAAAAACATGTATGTTGTATGGGGACACCCTTTAATTTTTAATATAATAAACTGTTTTTAAAATGGGACCTACCTGAAAGCATAACCTTTTAAATAAAGAAAAAAAATTTAAAATCGGTTCAGAAATGGTTGAGTTCTGCGGTTACATACATAAAAAAAGCAACATTCAGACGAATAGATAACCTCCTTCTTTTTTGAAGTCGGTTAAAAATAATTTTTTATTTTCAAACCGTGTTAAATCAAAACCGTGTAAAAAAAGACCGTGTAAAAACAGAATTTGGTGTATATGAATTACTTACTGCCAAATAGCCAATTGAATAAAATTTGCATTTCATTTGTATTTTAGGTTTGTGGAATTACATTGTTATTAAAATATTTTAAACACTTTTTACAGAGCTTTACAATAATTTTGAGATTTTTAGAATTTCATACAGGAATGGATAGCTTTATATAAGTATGAGTAAATAAGTATGAGTCTTAATATTTGGTCTGGATTTACTTTAAAAGCAACATCGAACAAAATATTGGCAGGATGCACACAACGTTTGTGGGCACATCTAGTATATTTTTTTAAAAGTCAAACACATAAGCATGTATAGGTACAAGGAAATTTTTAATAAATAAATATTTAACAAAACGCGCTTATTTGAGTTTTTCTTATATAAATTTATAAATTTAACTTACTTTGGTACTAGAGAACAAAAAAAGATTATGTCATAAATTGTAACCCCCTTAAGTCCCGCCCAAACTAAACTTTATAAATTTGGAATTAAACTGATTAAATATTGTGCAAGTCCCGCCCAAACTAAACTTTGTAAATTTAGAATAAAAACTGATTAAATATTGTGCAAAGCATCGATTAAAAAAATGGAAACAGATTTTGCCTTCTTCTTTGCTACGTACTTTAAAAATAAAGACAGTGTAGTTTATTTTATAAAAAAAAACACCAATTTATTGGAACATATCTTTCCCGTTTTTGGAATGTGGGTGTTAAAATAAAAATTTTAAAATATAAAATAATATAAAAATTTTAATACAAAAATCACTTGTTTAAAAGCTCTCTTAGCTATGATAACTTAAAGTTTTGTAAGGATATTTCAGTCCGTTTAGAATTTATATCAATTGCAATATTGTCAAAGGCTTTTATACTATCTACCACATTTTAACCATTACCAAAGGAAGTAATACGCTTACTATACGCCCTACTTGACTGATCTTTTAAAAAAAATTAAGATAAGTAGCATTAGAAAACCAAATCTGTGCTGGAGATGAAGTGTTTTCTATCTTTTATACAAAACTAGCTATCCCCAGTGGGTTTCGCTACATTCATTTCGCAATAAATACACTAACCATTTGGAAGTAAAGGTATGGCAAAAACCTTAACTAAACATGAACATTATTCTCCAAAAAGCCTATGTCAAACATAGAGTGGTTCATTATTGCAGTTATCTAGATACAGAATAATTAGTGTGGGGATATCCAATCCTCAGTCATTATAGACACTAAGCTTTAACTCAAAATAAATTTCAATACTATACTTAGTAGTTTCCTAGTTTCACGAAAAAAAGTTTTTCAGTATGTATGCGAGGTACGAACCCCACTGTTCCTATCCATTCT
>OX451215.1:191720612-191935139 GCA_949628195.1 Phasia obesa
GGATTTATACGTTTTGAGGTCTCATGAGTGCATTTTTACTATATTCGCGATGATGCCTGAGGTTTTGTGTGTGTATGCCACTTTTTTTTGGAGTTTGTACACGTCATAGCGTTTGACATATCAAAATGAAATTTAGTATATGCCTTTAGTATATAGAGATGATGAGCTGTATAATTTTTGGTACAATCTGGAGAGGGCATGGGTAGTTTCCTAACCTCCAAATTTTGTGAACGGTCTACAGATCATACCGTACAACATATTAAAACGAAATTAGGTATGTCCCTTTGGTTTATGGAGATGAAGAGCTGAATAAATTTTGGGCATAATCGGGAAGGGACAAGGGGAAGTTTGCTTAACACCCCAAACCTAAAACATTTAATTTTTGATTCGAAAATACTTTGAAAAAAATCTGTTTCCATTGGCTATGCTAAAGTTGAGTGAGTTGAGCCACTCCAGATTTATTATATTTTTTATTTTTTTGATTATTGCCATACATATTGTGAACAAGCTACTGAAATAAATATGATCAGAGTTCCACCTAGGGGTGAGGCACTAAATAAAATGTCTTTCCTCAAATACTATTAAAGATACGACTGAAAATGACAATAAAGATTTTCCAATTAGTCATAACAGAGAAGCCATCCGATGGAAGCTTCTTTTTCTAACTACCACAAGGACAAAATATAAAATTAATAAAATAAATAATTTTAGTAAATATTAATATTGTATTGCGATAAAATTATCATAATAAATGTAATTTAACACATGTAAATGTAATTTATTTAAAGAATTTAAAAATGTGGAAAAGTAAAATTAAACACAATTTGTGTAAAAAATAATTAAACACATTTTGGTCAAAATTCTACAAAAAGTTTCAAAACTTAGATGTCTAAATTTAGGACGAAAAAATTCGGTAAAGTGTTGCCTACTATTATCGACCTAATTTTCAACAAAAATGTTTTTAAATCAATGCTTATACTTTAAGTTTGAAACAATAGTAACATCAATAATAAATTATAGACTGTAAAAAAACTGATTATGGCCACTACTGATGATTTCGCATCACTAATATGAACATATTTAACAAGTTTTAAGTTGCAGCTTATCACTGCTCCAACTTCACTTTATTTTGTGGCGAACTTAATTGTTCTAGGAGTGTTAAAGTATAACAACTATAATTGTGGTTTTTTTTATAAATGAGTATAAAATTTTTATCTCTTGGCATGTTTGGGACACCAGAAAGGATTTTTATAGTGATTTTATTGTTATTATGTATTTTTTTTTTTCATTTTTAAATAACACAAAGCATGTGTATGTTTAAGTCAACAATTAAAATGTGTTAAAAATGAAATTAACGAATTGTGTATTTTTGGGTTTATACAATTTTTATGCTGGCATTTTTTTTATTCGGAGTGAAATACAAGCGTATAACACTTAAACAAAAAAAAATCCAATTAATTTAATCATTAAAATGTTTCGTGTTTAAATATCAAATATAAAATGGGGGACTACAAAGAAAATGGTTAAAAAATAAAAGACTTTTTTTTTTAATTACTTGTATTTAACCCTTAGGGTGAGTAATTGCAAGTTTTGCTATTAAAAAAAAAAAAAACATTATAAAATAAAATTTTTATTTTATTTCGTTTATTCTTTTCTTGGAAAATTAATTACAAGACGCAGATTACAATTTAACATTTGCAAAAATAATAATGACTGTTACAAACATAATAATTCATTGAAGGTTTAATTTTATTAAAAGAAAATTTACAATTTCTGCCTAAATTTCTATAGAACCCATTAATTTGTTAGAAATTAAACAGCTTAAAAATCCTACTAATTATATAAATGTAGAAGTTTATATCTTTATATGTTTAGCGACTTGTTTCTAAACAGCACAAAGCCAGATGGGCTAATTTGGATGAATTTTTTTCACACAATTAGGACATATCTCGAATTAATACTATTAATAGAATTATTACTTTAAATCTAAAAAAGTATTACCAGGTAGTTTGATAATTCCTTCACAATTTAAATAAAAGGGTTTTTTTCTGCAAGAAAGCGTTTTGTTGTGTCTCAACACAGTCTCATCTAAGCTTGATACATTAAGGCCCATTATTATAACTTGCCATTAGCTAAAGTTAGGATTTTATCAGGGAGATAAGTAGTTTTTCGTTATTATAAGTATACATTAAGCTAGAAATGACTGATAAACTAAAGGGAAGAACATCTTGCCTTTAACTTTTAACATTAGATATAAGAGTTTGAAGTTGCCATGTTTTGTCATCTATAAAGTAGCCGTATTTTCTAATCTATGAAGAAAAATAAATTCATTTTAATTTAATTTTGCAATTTAAAAATAAAAATGGAAAACAGATCTCCTTTGTTGTATATAAAATCTTTTCGGTTTTTTGTTGCACAGATAACTAATTTGTGGTTTATTAAAAAGAAACAAATAAATGGAAGGTATGGCGTTTCCACTGCGTTTTTAAGAACCAATTTAATTTGTCAAAAGTAGTCGGTGTTTATTATTGTACTGCCATATTTTCAAAAAGGTTAATTTTATTTTACAAGGAAGTTGTAATAACGAAAAATAGTTATTGTTCACTTTATCGCTCACTTAAGTAGAAGTGAAATTTAACTAAAACGTACTTTAAAGGCAAGTTATAATAATGGGCCTAAGTCTAGCGCCTTTTCAATTTGTTGTTCCCTTTAAGATAAGATCTTTAAAATAAAAGTTTAATTTTATTTCAATGCATTTTCCATTTGAAACAAATCTCTTACAGCTATTCAAATAGAGTCGAAATCTGCAGATTATGCTGGATGGGCTCAACTAATGAATTTTTTGCCATAGTTTCTACAAACGTTCATTGAATTTATGGAACAGCCCTTTTTTCTTCGGTAGATGCGATCCTGTTTGTTTCGAAACCATATTGAATCGCTCCTAAAGCTCTAAACAAAATTCGCCTGTAATTGTTTTACCCTTTTAAAGGTATACTATCGTGTGGATACCAAAAAAAAAAAAATACAACGCCAAAGGCATATTGCCTTTGTAGTCACTTATGTGCTTTTGGGGAACCCTTTTCGCTTTTTATTACCAAATATTCATGAAGTTTATATTCGGTTGAGATGCCTGTAGCCTAAAACTCACGGTTTTTTTATTATCTGATTGTTCAATATCATTCGATGGATTTTATCTACTATTTCTGACGTGACGACCTCATTAAGGCGCTCTGAACTCTTGACGTCTTGGAAAAACTTGGTTTTTACCACTCAAGCACAAAATTCTCCATATGATTTGTTAAACTTCTGTCGTGATTCAGCAAAATTCGTTTTTTCATGACTCTATTTAATGACGGTTAAAAACTAACTTATATACGCAGCTTTATCTACCCTTCGTTACAGACTTGATAGATCGGCCCCAAAGGATGACGCTCAGTGGGGCAAAATCAAAATATTTTGGAAATAATTCAGCCACTTGTAAAGGGCTTGGCCGATTCTTCCAAATTTTGACATTAGCATTGCAGAGTAGTATCTGAGCTTAAGTTTTGAAGTTTGGTATTATTTACATATCAGCGGTGGCGCTATGTGGCCTCATATTTGTGAACCTCGCACTAACATTAAAATTAAAAAAATTTAGAGCATTGCCTTTCTTGAAGTTTTGTTTGATTTTTAAAAATTATTATAAATAAAATTAAGAAAAAGATTTCATGATGCTCTGGCCTGAGCAACCATTGAAAGACGTGTAGGTGATACAATAAATGACAAATTGGGAAAATTTAATTTTTAGACAACAGAAGAGCGGAATGCACATATTCTATACAGTTACGTCCGTCATCAGCACTCTTTGCTTCTATCTACTTTGGAATACGAGAAAACTGTATTGAAGTCTACCACTACCTAAAACTCCCCTCTTGAATAGTATTTTTACTTTAATATTTTACCAGCTTATATTTTGTTGTTGCTTCAGCCAACCTTCGGTTAGCAATGAAAGCTACTTTTTTTATTTACTTAACTTTAAATTTCATCTCTATGTAAAATAAATAGTTCGACTAATAAAATTTTAAATATTTGATATTATAAATTTTCTTCTTTAAAGCCTAGTACTCTATTCGAATTTGTGAAAAATATTGAACAACATTTTTTATTTCACCAGGAAAATTTGACATTTAAAATTTGGTATAGATCTCGCTATTTTGGAAGAATTTAACGATTTTATTGCATTTAAAATTAAAACATTGTTTTACAAAGTTTTCCACAAAATATTTTATAAAAAATTCCACATGACACAATGCCAATTTGCTTTATTTCATAGCTTTGATAAAATGTTGCCAGAAACATTTCAATGTTTTTCCACATTAAACAGAGGGTACTACTTCAGAAAAATTTTTTCATAAATTTTTCATACAAATTTTTTATGTATGTAGTTTGACAGCATTCCGCATGAAAAACTAAACAGACTACCAAGTTTAAGCTAAAATAAGAAACAAGGAAATGTACCTCGAAATAATTTTGACCCATAATGATTAATTATTTTATATGGGGAGTACCCCTTCTCCAACACTTACTGCATTAATTTTTCATTCAATTTCATATCTCGTCTTCAAATTAACGCATACGAAATTTCTCTTAGTGTTATAGCTTTCTAGATAACAGATTATTATACAATATTTTTTATGTGGAGAACCCTTTGCCCCAGTCCTATTCCATCAATTTTTTCCCCTAAATTTGAAACTTGCTCTCTAAGTGATATTGGGCAAAGAAGATCAAAAATTGAAAACAGGAAAGCTACCACGAATTAAATTCCTCTTTCCGCATCAAAAGCCACAATGTATGACGCCTTGAAAACTACCTCATTCGGATCAAGTCCAGCAAGATACAACTAATATCAATGACTAAGACCGTTTTTACACCTTGCAACACACGCCGAGTTTTTTTTCCTATTCTTTTTGAAAGTTGCTTCGAAACCCTGTATTCTTTTACATTTGAATTTTTTCAAAATATTTATTTTTGAAAGTTTTGTTTTTTATGCTTTTCTGTGTTATTAATAAATAAACAAAAAAACTGTATTGTCAACTAAACGTATTTTATTATGATTAAGCGATTAAACATTCTTAATATAATATTAACACACACACATTATAAATATTAAAAAATAAGTATTATATTGTTGTAAAATTAATTTTAATTTGTTTTGGAGTTACGCACCCCTAAAGTTTCTATGTAAAGTTTTGTATATCTCAACTAGTTAATGGAATGAGATAATATGAGTATCACTGGAATGGTAATTAAAAGTGCTATCTAACTAAATTGACATTAATGAAAAATATTATAAAATATCAAGCAATCACTAAAAAGTTTTTTTTAAAGGATTTTCTTGTCTATGTTCTGACAAAAAGAATGAAAATTAAAAAAAAATATATTTGTTTGTTCACTTAAAATGTTTCCCAAAGGTAAAAAGTAACCCAATTGTTTTCGCTACAATGTCTGTCAGCGCCTTCTATCTCTGGAATCGTTATAGGTAGACTCTTGAAATTTTAACAGAAGGTGTATATCTGTGGCCGCTATAACAACAACTACTAAAACTTTTAGGGTGTTCCGAAAGAGACTCGTTTTTCACGTATATGTGTTTATTTCTTAATCAGTAAGAGGAATAAAGTTAAAATTTATATAAATAAATAGTGAGGAGATTTGCATGTATACGGTCTAAATTTTGAACCATAATAGTTAGAGTTTAAATTTTTACAGAAGGTGAATTACTGTGTTAGGACAGGGACATATTTTTCACTTATATTGCCTTTTTTTACCGCAATAGGTAGGTTCCTATTATTTTCATATAAAGCTATAACAATAATTACTATTTCGATAGTGATGCAGTTTTCGCGAATATGACTGTTTTTTTTAACGCGAGTATATACAAAGTGTGTGAATTTATGGAAAAGTACACAAAATAAAAATAAAGGGTTTTGCGAGAGTGGCAAATATTTTCGAATAGTTGTAGCCTAATTTTTGAATCGGAACGGGTAGACAAAAACCAAAAACCAAAAATTGAAGGGTGTTTCGATAATGACTCGATTTTACATATATAACCTTATATTTACACATATTATATTTAACAATATCTACAGTAACAACAACAAACGAAAATAAATTTAATAATAATGGGGTTGTCCCTTAATGTCTCAAAGTTGCGGAATTTGCCTTTCTCTTCTTAACCTTGTAGGCAAACACTTGATATTTACACAGGATATTTAGTACTATGCTCTAGTAGAAAATATAATTTAAAATTAAAGCATGCCTCATAAGACGTAAAATTTTATAGACTTGAATTTTTAAAGTAGAACTGAACATAGTTCGAAACCATACGTGTGTGATTCTGACTCGCACTTGGCTGATTTATTTTTGTTAATTTCATTTTATTTGGATAATTACCTTTCCAATCTCACGCATATTACCTCATTCTACCCTAAAATAGTCGAGATTTACCATACATTACATACAAATTTAATAGGGTCCGTAACTGCGAAACTAAGAGTACCGCCCAATTTGTTCTTGTAACATTTTTGTTTAAAATTAAGTTTTTATATATACATACATATATATCTTAAATTATAATTTGGAAATAATTTTTTTATACAAAACAAAAATATAACTTGTCGTTTTTTTCTGTAGTCAAAAAGTAGACAACACTTTCAAAAAATAAAATGAAAATAATCAAAAACAAAAAACAAAACAATGCCTCGTCAGGCTTTGTCATACAACTTTTTCAACCCCGCTTGCCTCCCAACCCCTCTTACTAACAAGAAAAAAGTTGCATGAAAAAGTTGCGGCGTTTATTGCAAGGTGTAAAAGTGGTCTAATATTCTATTCATATTTAATAATATTTTATAATATTTTTATTCTTTAAGCTTTAATATATTTTTTTTATGAAAATAAACTTAAAAGTCCTTGGTGCCTTAAACACAATTTTTATTTGAAATTTTAATTTTAATTTTTGCATATTTTTCTATATAAAACTATACAAAATCCTTAACCCTAGTTTTAAGCTTTTTTTTCTAGTATAAATAATTGTCATATTAAATTGCCTTAATTTGAGGGAATTGTTAACGAGGCATTTGTTTAAGCTACAAACATTGTAATTAATTACAATGTCTAATTATGGTGATTGTCAACATTACTGAATGGCAACCGCAATGTCATAAACAATATAATTTATTACAAATTTAGAAATTTTAATGGAAAACAGAACCACGAGCATGCTCTTGCCATACAATATTAATTGTTAATTAAAATGCAATGTAAATGTTAAACACGAAAAGAATGTGTCAAGCATAAAACAAGCTAAATAAATCTGTAATAAAAGGGGGATCCCAAAGTTTTTCTATATGACATGTGGTAATATACTTAGTCTTAATGATATTTAATAATTGAAACAGAACTACAAAGTATATACATTTATGGCCATTTTCATAAAAATAAATTTGGTTAAAAAGAATTTGGTTGTGTGAGAATTTTGGTTTATTACACTAAAACTATATTTTTACGAAAAAGGACCTTCAAGTTTAACAGATTTTTGCAAAAATTATTTAGCTAGTTTTTGGATAATATGTAAACTTGGTGTAAAAAAATACAAATGATATGTTAGACTCGTTTTATAGGTATATGCATAATTTTACAATATTTATTCTAAGCGGTCTATCTATAACAAGACGAAGTTTTTTAATTTTATAAAAATATTGTAAGCTTTACTTTACTTTTATATTTTTAAGGACACCTTACCGCGATGAAAATCGAATTTATAATAATAATGCTAAGCTTATAAAGAAAATATTTATATAAATTATATAAATTGTTGCAAAATATGCAACTAAAAATCAATTTTATGATTTGGATAGATTTGTATAGATAGATTAGTTACTAAGTTGTTGTTACCATTCACCAAAATAAACATTAAAATCCATGGCTTGTTGTCTGAATATCAAGAATTTATATACTTAATGGGTTCGAAAATAAATATTGTAGAGATTACACACGGAATGACAAACTTATATATAATCCTTTCTAAATGTGTTGAAGGGTGTAAAAATGCTAGCATACAACAATATTTTTTTATTATACCCTTCACTACAGGTGGAAAGGGTATATATAAGTTTGTCATTCCGTGTGTAATCTCTGCAATATTCATTTCCGACCCTATAAATTAAATATGTTCTGAATCCTTGTACATAGAAAATTTGATTAAGCGTTGTCCGTCTTTCCGTGTTTGGGTAGTAATTTTATTTGCCAAGGTACCAGACGAGAAACAGAAGATTTAGGCCCACGTCTACGTAGACGTGGTTTTCCAATTTTGGTATTGCAACTCAGCAACATCAGAACATTTCTTTGGAGTCTGCGGGCAAAAAACCACGCCCACCTATATTTTTTCATGTTTTTCTATTTTTTTTTTTTTTTTGCTTTAAATGCTTTTTTTAAATAAATATTAAACCGCGAAAGGTAGATTGCAAGGTGTGCATACAGATCTAGTGGTATTCACATCCCCTTGCGAGAGCTGATTTTGTGTTAATTTTAGGTTGGTAAGGTTTTTCTGATTTGATTTGTATTACAGGCCTTTATAAAAAGCAATACATAAAGAGGTAGCCAACAGACCCACAAGATGCCCACTGCACTGAAGCAGTCAATAGGACCATTAGGGGTGCATAATATGAGAAAATTTTTTTAATTTTTTTTGCTTTAGTCTGGCCAATCTAACGTAAAATGGACTGCAGGAAGTTCCTAATTATTACAACAAAATTTCCAAAAAATTTTCAAAAAATATTTTTGCAAAAAAATATTTAAAAAAATGTTTAAAAAAAATTTCAAATAAATTTTTAAACAAATTTTCAACAAAATAAAAAAAAAACATATTTACAAAAAATTGTCCAACAAAACTAACAAAAAATTTTCAAAAAATTAAAATAATTTTTGAAAAAATGTTCCAAGAATCATAAAAGGTATCTAGCATTACTATGGTGAATGGTATATAGGATTCGGCATGGCCGAATATAGCACTTGTACTTGTTTTTTTAACAGGTTTCTCTTAAGCTGTTAATATAAAAAAAATAATGTTTAATAAAATCCTATTTTTCTTTTTAACAAATATGCACATTTGAGAATCACATAAGTGGTTTAAAATTACCATTTACAAGTTCTTATAAAGTGGCAATTGAGACAATCATGTAGTGGTGAAAGAAGATATTTTACCTCAACATAGAGTTTGTTTTCAAATTTACCTCCCCAGTAGGTGGTAAAATGTAAAAAACATGCGTACATGACTATTTATATTTTAGTTACGCTTTAAGAAAAAAATAAATAAATAAATACAAAAGAACTTTCACAACAGTTTGACTTTTAATGTTAATATAATTTTTTTAATGATTCAGCATTTTCATACTAAATTTATCACATCTAAGAAATTATAACCCTAATGAAGTTATTTTTTGGCAAACAATTAATAACTTGTGGTTTATTAAACATTCATTGGTGAATGCTTTTTTATTTATTTCTATTTCCCTTGCGCAAGTTGAAGTATTAAATAAAAAAATTTTAAATATTTTCCAAAAAAAAAACATTTAATAATTTGAAGCAATTGTGAGAAAGTTATTGCATGGTTAGTTCTAACTCAAACGTTTTTAGTTTATTTTTGCCTTTGAGGCTTTTTATTTTAAACTTTTGTATGAAAGTTGAGTACATATGTTTATGTACATTTAGTTCTTATATACTTATGCGGTTGTTCATATGTTGTGCTTACAAGTGCACGAACACAGATTGTGTGAAATAAATATCACTCATACGCTTCATGTGTCAAAGCAAGCATTTGCTTGCTTCATGCTTAAATTAATTTTAATTTCTAAAATAAAAAGTCATGGAAAATTATAATTGCTTAAACGTTTTTTGTTTTATTTGGAACTTTGTATTATGTTTTTTTTTCTCTTTATTAAATCTAAAAAAAAAATAATTGTTTAAAACAAAGTTTTTATAAATGTTTAAAACAGGTTTTTATAATTGTTATGAAGTATGCAATATAGGGTTTCTAAAATTCTTGCAAGGTTTAAAGTAAAATATTGGAAACCCTAAAAAGTAATTCGACAGCTGATAGTCTAGGGTTGGTTAAAATTGGTAATGTACTATATTTTTAAAAATACTAAAAGCTTGGCAGCATCTTTTTCTGACAAGTT
This sequence comes from Phasia obesa, assembly GCA_949628195.1. NCBI lineage: Eukaryota > Metazoa > Arthropoda > Insecta > Diptera > Tachinidae > Phasia > Phasia obesa. The sequence continues at coordinate 191,730,824 of OX451215.1, forward strand.
AAAAAAGAATAATATTTTCACCGTAACGTCTAAATGATTTATTTATTATTTATTTATTTACTTATTTAGTGAATTATAGGCCTACAAGGCCAATTTGATTCAGTATAAAGGGCAACTAAAATTTCACAACTGATATTAAAACTTAATGTAAAAAATATCTTAATATTAAATTAAAACCCGATTATTATTCATTGAAATTGGTAATTTTAAGACACCTTCAATAATATTAAAGAGTATTTATCACAACGTATTTATAACAGCGTAAATAGAGATAAAACCCGAATATTTTTGTAAACGGAAAATTTTAGAAACTATTTACACAACTCTACAACAAAATAATTTTATATAAAATCTATATAGCAACATCCTAAGTAATTCCCAGGGATACCTCTATAAAAATTAAATATACAAACCATATCGCTATAAAAGAAATAATAATCTTCACATATGTTATGGGATACTTTTAAAATAAAAGAATAATTCAAACAAAAATTTATTAATTTAATGCAAACAAAAATGTATTAACTATTTGTAGACAGTGCTAGAATAAAGCAAAGTGATGACTTCAGACCCAAAATATATAGATGTAGTTAGATTAGGATTAACTGCCACAAATTAATAAAAGTGCGAATAAATGCTGTTGATTATACGTAGTTAAGAAATGATTAGGTTGGACAACTTTATTTTGACAGCTTATCTTTGATAACATAACTTTATGATCTAAAAATCTCCGGGAAGCTGGCAGCAAGGCCACTGAATTACTTAGATGTAAAAGAAGTACCTTAAGCTGGATAACTGCAATAGTAGGAAACCTCAAGTATCATCTAGCCAAGATGAAAATCGAAGAAGATGTGATACTTGCAGAATATGCCTGGCAGAGGCTGAGACGGAAGCGCACAATGTGAGTAAATGTGCAGCACTAGCTAGTAAGACTTAGGGCCAAGAGAAGAATCAAGCGAAATGTGGATGCTAAGGGGAACTAAGCGTTTAACAAATTCTAGCAATTACTAGAGACTCCGTGATGAGAAAGAAAGCCTAAAGTCACTATTCGATTGTCTAAAATCACTTAAATGAAGAATTAAAGGCTGGATTTAACATGGGACCCAAAGGTTGCTGTAAATTCCAAGTCGATTGCCTATAATCACGAGGTTGGAAAGCGGTTGAAAAGGCATCCATTAAATAAGTGTTTTGATATTCCACCTACAGTAATATAAAAACACAACCTTAGGTTTTTTTATTTTCCACCCTTAAATAATTTTGATTTGAATTTTTGCAGTCAAACAAAAAAAAAAAACAGCATTAGAGCGTTAATAGATACTATATTCTTCATATATGTGCCTCTCAAACTTTAAGAACTGAAAATGTCTGTTGAAATTATGGTCCTTATAAACCTAACAACACAACCATGAAAACTAAAAAAATATACCAAGTTTTGGTACTCCCTAAGCCTCACTCCTACGTAATAATAAGATATGACCTGATTTTAACAAGTGGTCTGGCCAATAAATTTAAAAAAAATAATTCGTTTTCAATAATTCTGTTTAGCAAATTAAATGTTTCTCTTTTTTTCCTTGAATGCCATTATTATTGTGCAACCTACGCTTTTATTTTTGCTATAAATTACAAAAAACTAAACGAAACTAAAAAGTATTTCTTTTGACTTGTAAAATCTCTTTGTTAATTTTTTTATGTTTTAACCCTATGCACTACTGTAAGTGTTTTATTTTTTTAAATCTATAAATCAAAAAGAACATGTAGACAACAAAGTATGACTAAAATAATACATAAAAAATCAAAATGTTTTTTTTTTTTTTTTAATAATTTCACTGAATTGTTAATAACTCAAATGAGAATAATTAAATTAAGAACATGCAATCAAGGCGTATGATTTCTGTGAATCGACAAAATAAATAGAGATGATGATGACAAAAATTATATATTCTATATGAATGATTTTAAGTACAATCCTCGTTTCAATGAAATTAAAGCAAGAAAATTTTAATGTTTTTTTTTAGATTGAAACAGAAATTTTAAAATAAAGAACTCCTTGAAATATTATTCAAAATTTTGTGATTTTATTGTCAAATCAAAGAGACGTGTGAGTTTGTTTAGATAGAAGTATGTTTTATTGGTTTTTATTCCAAGGTAGATTTATCTTACTAGGTAGAGGCGTCTCTACAACAAATACAAAAACTACATAGCATTTTATTGTCAAAAAACAAAAGAAAATAGAAAAGGCCTGGGTTCCCAGATATTGTTCGAGCCCCATCCCCTATTTGAAAATTTTTATCCCCGAAAATCCCCAAGAAATATTTTAACTATCCCCAAAATTCCCCACTAAAAAGTATACTGTTTTCATTGAAATAAACATATTAATAGTTTATTTGCACTCTCGTTAACTTCATTTAAAAAATATAGTGTATACTTTCTTGTGTGTTATTTAACAAACTAAGTTGATTGAGGTTTTACTCACTATTTCTGGTGTTGGATTAAAAGAGTTAAAAAAAAATTTCATATCGATTTTTGGGAATTAAAATATGTATGTGCTATTATATCCCTACATTGGCAACTTTGCTGTACTTAATTATTTTTATAATAACATTATTGTTTTATTTTTTATTTTTGAAAATTTAATTATTATTAGTCGAACTGTTTATGTATTACATACAATGAAATTTTATAATCAAGCTTAAGTTCGTTTTTATTCTCTAAGAAAGAATTAATTAAATTACAAATTAGGAAAATTTAATTTTTAGACACCAGCACGAGCGGAATGCACATTTTCTAGACAGCCACGTCCTCATCATTATTATTGTTTTTGGTTTAAATAAATTTTTACTTCTTACAACTACAACTAGAGCTGGAATAATCAAGCCAGTGTAGTAATAATGTAAGGAAATATAAAGTTACTGTTGATTGTTGTTTTTTTTAAGCCTTGATAATTTGTGTTAAAATCATTTAACTTAATTCTTATATAGTCAAAATAATTTTTCTACTTAAAGGTATAAACATACCTTTATCTAAAATTAGGGTATTATCTAAAAAAAAAAGGTATGTTTATTTATCTCATAGCGAAATGGCCTTAGAGACTAGCTTACCCCACGACAACAAAATTCCATTATTTTCAAAATGTATATAATTTCTCAACAAAGACTAGAGTAAATAGTTCTGAAATTTATTTCTTATATATGATTTTGTTGATTCCTTTGCCGAAAAAATTATTATATAAACATTAAAAGTTGGTATGTAAATTAACTTTTCCAGGTCTAGAAACAAGGTCGTTTTAGCATCATCTTGATATTTAAAAAATATTGCCCAAAATACGCCTAAGTTGCTTTGACGCTTTTATTGGCATTTTTCTCAATTATGATTTATCAATGTCTCTTGAAATATTAAGAGGCCGATAACTCGGCAAATAATGGCGACCGAAACTTTTTTATCTATTTTTTTTCGTATTTTTTAACTCTCTATAATTCGCGTAGCTTTACTATTCTATATTTAAGCAGTTCTTTCTTTATATCGTAACCAAGATCAATAACGTCTAAGAGTAATTGCAATTATATTTTAAATTATTTTCGCTACGTTTTTTTACCTTCTTTTACCAGTCATACTTAAGTTTTAAATAACGTCTGTGTTACCACATTATCAAACTTAAAAAAAGAATTTTTAAATAATATTAAAATTACAAAAATCTAAAAAATAAACGAAATCAAAATAAAATTCCCCAAAAAAATTCCTAAAAAATTATAACTATTTTCAATCCCCAAACCAAATTTTTTATCCCCATAAGTAAATAAAAATTTCCGATTTGGGGATAAATCCCCTAATCTGACAACACTGGAAAAGGCTTTTAAAATTTTTGATATGTCGAACTACTAAATATGCTGGGCAGACGACACTTTGTAGTAAGATAAATATAAGTTGTTTTTATTCGTATAAAGGGATTCCATTGCAATCCTCGAAGACAAAATAACAATAACTGTTTTTGCACCGACTTAATGCTCTTACTATGAATTTTATACATTCGATCACAAATTATTGAGCCGTATGCCAAAATAGGTCTGACAAAAGAATTGTAAATATGTTTTGTGATATACGGGTCTCTAAACTCCTTCGCCCAGCATTTTATAAATCCAAGAACTGCTCGTGCTTTGTTAGTGGTTAATGAGATATGCTGGAAAAAATTTAATTTAACATCCAGTAGAATACCAAGATCTGAAACTACATTCACTTTGTCAAGTTCATGACCGTTTAAAATATATTGCACGTTTACATGAAAACTAAGAAAGAAACACATGTATTTGCACTTTTTGAGGTGCAACTCCATAAGGTTAATGTTACAGCAGGAACTAAATGCATCCAATTGTTTTGAAGAAGAATATGATCAGCGTGACGACTGATTGTTTGAAATATCTTTACGTCGTACAGTAAACTGTCTAGTGGAAAAAAAATCAAAAAAAAAAGACTAAGACTCCCACGATTCCAGAGGTGGTTTGGTTTTTCATGTGCGTTACACCTATAAAAAGTTACAAGGCTTTAAAGTCGAATTATTTTGATATTTTTTTCATAATTTTTAAGTAACAAAAAATGGGTTTGGAAAAAAATCTCAAAAATTCATTTTTTAATAAAAATGCATGCAAATTCATTTGTTTTATTCAGAAATGTAGCAGAAACAATGAAAAAATCCTAAAATTCAAATATTTATAACAACACTGTAAAAAAAATTGTGAAGTTTTTAGCCAAAATATGTACTTTTTAAAAAATATAGTCAGCTTCGATGGACCCGAAAAAATAGGCACATCAAAAAACTACTTTTATGAATCAATAATATTATTTTCTGTTATATATACTAAAATATGTATAGAAAGGTTTAGGTGTTTTCTATGCCAACTTTTAAAATATAATGATTTTAAAAATCATCCATATTTGATATTTTTATTAAAATTATCAGTTAATATTTTTAATATTTAAAAATGTATGATAATAGTAGGCTATGCTTTAAACCAGGGCGAACTAATACAAGGTGAGTGTACGGGCAAATACTTTAGAAAACAGTTTAGAAAGAACAGACTTGAACACACTCGAACAAATAGCAGAGAACATTGTATTCAAGATTTAATGAATAAACTCCTTATTTCTTCTGATCCATTAATTTCATCTAATAGAAATAAAGGGTGTTTTTTTATAGATGTATAGAATTTTAAGTTGGCATTACCTTTCAAGATGGCGAACGATTTAACAGCTGTTAAGTGATTTATTCTCAGTTTGGTTTGGCAATTCATCATGAATAGACGCACGCCTGAACAACGCTTGTAAATAGTGCAAATAGGGCCCAAAACGAGATTACCGTTGTTCCCGATTTTCATAAGCGAATTTTGTTTAGCAAAGAAGCGCACTTCTGGTTGAATGGCTACGTCAACAAACAAAACTGCCGCATTTGGAATGAAGGTAATCCTCAAGTGTATGTCGAAACACCGTTACATCCGCGCTTTATGGGCTGGTGGAATCATTGGTCCGTACTTTATCAAAAACGATGGTGGCCATAACGTTAGTCAATGGTAATCGGTATAGAGCCATGATTACTAACTTTTTCATTTATGAATTGAATAACCATGGAGATGTGGTTTCAACAAGACGGCGCAACATGTCACACATCTCGTACCACAATAGATTTATTGAAAGACACGTTTGGTGCCCGCCTAATTTCACGTTTTGGACCTGTGAATTGGCCCCCAAGATCTTATGATTTAACACCGCTATGTAAAGTCATTGGTCTATGCGGATAAGTCACAAACGCTTGACCATTTGGAAGACAACATTCACCGTGTTATTGCCGATATACACAAATGTTAAAAAAAAAGTCATCGAAAATTGGAACGGACTACATCCGCGGCAGCCGTGGCGCTTTATCATTTTTTATGTGAAATGATGGATTAAAATTCAAAAAAAAAAAAAATTAATTACTGAAATAGGGAAATTTTGGGTATTTAATTGTCCACGCACCGAAAAATAAAAGGATTCCTAAAAATGTTAATTCATTTTTGAAAATAGTAGGCCAAGAGAGATATGTGCCAAAAATTTCATTAAGCTACCATAACTCCTTCGATTTTTTTCCAGTTTTACAATGGGGACTGTTCACTGTGCGTCGTCTGCATATAATAGAACGAACGTTTCATTAATGAACACATGCCTGTGGCACTCTGGATGAAACAGAAATTACTTTGGAACTAAGCATTTTAAAACAAACGTTATGAGTTGTATTTGACAGCTAAGGCAATTGTTTGTAAATCCCATGAAGTCAATTTTTTTATTAGACATTTGTGGTTGACCTTATCAAACGCTTTACTAAAGTCTGTGTAAATAACATCAGTTTGTTTTTGTTCAAACCCACGATTAACTAACGTTCTTAATTCCAACAGATTAGTAACAGTTGAAGAACCGCGTTGAAAACCATGCTGAGCAGAATCCAATATAGATGATGCATGATTGGAAAGGTGATGAGTAACAATTTTCTCAAAACGTTTAGGTATAGCGCTAAGTTTAGCAATACCTCTGCAGTTTGCAACATAATATCTAGAACCAGTTTTAAATAATGGAAGAATAAAAGATATTTGAGGAAAATAACCAAACTTCAGTGATGTGGTGAAAATTATTGTAAGAAGTCTTACGAGTGCCATACAACATTTCTTAAGAAGGCAACTCGGAATGCCATCTCCACCATATTTATAAAAAAAAACCTAAGCTTTTTTAAACTGCTAAAAACTGTTGATTCATCAAGAATTGGAATTGATATAGCTCGATATGGCACCTCTGATAGTTGATAAAAGTTGGATTCATCGAAATTTGTATCAGAGTAGGATACCAATCTGCCAACATATTACTTATTGTCAGTTCATCATTAGCTTCAATATTTTTATACTGTATAATAGATGGAAATGCCATCGATTTTTTTTTTTTTTTTTGGAGTTGACAAACTTGACAGATCTTGGATTCGACTTAAAATTGTTTCGAATTTTGTTTAAGTAAGCAGAGTAACACGATTGATTAATTACATTATATTGAGCACGACTAACAGAATGCTTTGCATAGTCAATAGACGAACCACACTTTTTATAACTTTTGTGTAACTTGTTTTTCTTATTTTTAACTTTAATCTTATTTTTAGTATTCCATGGCGGACCGGTTGGTTGAAACTCGAAGTTTTTAGGAATACAGTGATTCATATACAAATATAATTTGTTGTGAATTTGGGGGAATATAAGATGAGGTAACAAACATTTTTGCATTTAAATTTTCATAGAAGATGTATAACTGTTGCCTCTATAGCAACAAATACTAACACTTACAGAGTGTTCCGAAAGTGAAGTGTTATGTACGTTTACGTCTTTATTTCTTGAGATAGAGGAGACAACCAATTAAAATTTGCAGATCACTGTAACAAATAGTAAAAAATAAAGGATGTGCCGACTGTGGCGTAAATTACATGACTATTACCTAAATTTTTTTAACCATAATAGATAGACTCTTGAAATTTTCACAAATGGTGTATTAATATGAACCCTATAAAAACATTAAAAATTAAAGGCTTTTCCGACAGTGACGTGATTTGCATGTACAGCGTGGCCCAAAAAAGACTGAAGGATTAAAAATAGTTATATCTTTTTTGTGTTTAATAATTTTTTTTTGTCTTTTGCAGGTTATTTACTGGTTTTTGGAGATGAATCATGGCTACATATGATGTGCAGAAACGCGTCAAAATCATTGAATTTTTTTATTCTTCTGGAAGGTCAATTATTACAACTCAACGAAATTATTGTCGTCATTTTAATGTCCGAACAGCACCCAGTGACAACATGATTAGGAACTTAGTCTCCCGTTTTGAGGAACATGGAAGAGTGTCAGATCTTTCAGGAAGAGGAAGAGGTCGATATGTGCCCAATGAAGCAGTTGTGGAGGCTGTACGGCAGAGTGTAACCGAAGATCCATCTGTCTCTACTCGTCGTCGTTCTGCTCAATTGGGAATCTCCAGAACATCCCTGCAAAGAATTTTGAAGCGGGATCTTAAAATGTTTCCGTATAAAATTCAAATGGTACAGCAACTTCTTCCCAAAGATCATCAGGCACGCCTGCAATATGCTATTCGTTTTAGTCAAATAGCCAGAGAAAATGATAACTTTTTAAACAATCTTATAATGAGCGATGAAGCTAATTTCCACTTAAATGGCTATGTTAACAAACATAGCAACTGCGCATACAGAAAGAGCGACAATGGAACTTCTTCATAACATTTTTGATGAACGAATAATTTCCAGAAATTGTGATTTTGCTTGTCCTCCACGTTCACCAGATTTGACTGCTCCAGATTTTTTTTTGTGGGGCTATTTAAAAGGAGTTGTGTATATCAATAAACCCCAAACAATTTAAGAGCTTAAGCAGAACATTCAAGCAGACATAAGGAACTTGGAAACAGAAACTCTACGCGCAGTAATGGAAAATGAGGTTAAAAGAGCCAATTTTTGTTTGCAAGAAAATGGACACCATTTGAGAGAATTTGAAATATAACATTTTCACACTTAGATGTAAATATTTTCCATGAATTAAATATTTAAAAACATAAAAAAAATAAATAAAAAATAAAAACAAATAAAATTCAGTTATTTTTAATCCTTTAGTCTTTTTTGGGCCACCCTGTATATTGCCTCACTTTTTGAACCGTAATAGCTAGACTTTTCCAATTTGTACAGATGTGTTGCCACGACCGCTATGACAATTACTAAAAATTAAAGGGTGTCATGTTTTTTCACGTGTAGTGACTTATTTTTAATCGTAATTGGTAGACTCTTGATATATTCATGTAAAGAGAATTACCATGGCCGCAAAAACAAATAATAAATTTAAACGGTGTTCCGACAAAGAGATGATTTGTACATAAATAACCTAACTTATTGAACATTAATAGAAAGACTCTGGAAATGTTTATAGTAGATGTTGCACTTCGGCCGCTGTAATAATGACTAGAAACTAAACGGTGTTCCATCAGTGACATTTTTTTCAGGTACATTACCTTAGTTTTTGAACCGCAATAGGTAGGCGCCTGATATTTTTATAGAAATTGAATTACCATGGCCGCTATAACAACAATTGCTAAAATTTAAAGGGTGTTCGAAAAGTTATGAAATTTTCGTGAATATGACTTTAATTTAAAAATTAAAGGTTGCCCCATAAGACATAAACAAATTAAGAACTTGAATGTTTAAAGTTGTACTAAACATAGTACGGAATCATACGTGTGTGTGAGTCGAACTCGCACTTGACTGATTTATTATTTAATACTTGAGAAATCAGTACTTATTACACAGAGCAACAAATAAAAACTTTTTGAAAAATACACGAACTTGACAGTATTCTACTATGAAAGGATAGTAAAACACTATACTCAATTTGGCGAAATTGATATTAGAATGTTCACAAAAGTTATTCAGTTTTACAGTGGCTACAATTTTCACACATATTGTTAGTGAAAATTTAAAAGTCCCTGTAAGTTATTCTAAAGAAGTAATTTTTTTCTACTTTTTTCCATAAAAAATGCCTCATTTAAAAAACAGACCCAAATAATTGCGAACAAATTTACAGATATACATATGTATAATAAATAAATACAAATCGCAAGGAAAAACATAAAAATAATTTGTTCCCCAAATGTATGTATAAGAAGAGAAAAGGTTGCTATTTTAAAAGCTGTGATTAATTTTTTGATGTTGGTCTTGCAAAATCTTATTGTATAATTTTCTTGAAAATGGTTAACAAAGTTAACAAAAAGATGTAATATTATTTTTATTATCCCATACAATATTGTGTTGGATAGCTAACATATATTTATCGTCGGGTTATATACTTCTTGGATGATATCAAGAGATTCCTGATATTTATTTTATGTAAAAAATTTTTTTACATAAAATTTATAACAATATTGCCACCTACAATTAAGCGCTATCACCTAGTTGCAATAAGATATCAGAAAAAAGCTGATGACACCGTTTTTGAATCGCTCCCCAATTTAATTCGAATCTTTTGAAAAGTGTATGCCCAATTAGTTAAAATTAAAAAAAAATCCTTGAAATACCCAGCAAAAAAAGACATGACAAAACACTAGTAAATTCATGAGTTCTACTGACCTTGCACTGGTTCAATTTAGGTGAAAAACGCATGATTTTAACATTGGCTTGTCGTTGGAAGTCATGGGTTCACATTTAAATAAACTGACTGTCATTTAAATGAGTGCTTAGTACTAATGAAAGTTCGATGATTCAAATAAGTTCTTAAGTTAATAAACGGATCGTCATTCTTCTAAAGTTTAAATCAATGCCTGGGGTTTGGGTTTTTCATGACTTCTTATAAATAAATTAAAACAAAAAAAAATTAGAAAAAAATATTTTTAATTTCTTAATTTTAATTATAATTTCAATTATAAATTAGGTACAACAGTATTACTAATCTTGTAAAAGGAAATAAGTTAAGCAGAATTTACAACTTTTAGGGCTTTTTCTAGTTAGAAAAGTCTTCTTATATGCCTCTTACTATGATAAAAAGTCAAATTGACCAAAATTGTTTTAAGGCTTTTTTCCTTAATATTTATGTTTTTCGGATAGGTTGAATAAATCAGATAATTTTGCTCTTGGGGGGGTTGGGGTATCATTGAGTTTGTATACTTACACGATGCAGCCTGTATAGATAGTAATGCAACACACACTTTACCTCTTCAACCCCTTGCCTACAAATCTCGTCTGTCTGCCCAATAATAAATTATTGCTAAAACCACTTTTTTGTTGGAAAATCTTAAAATATGTACATCAGAAATGAAAAAGGCTGGTGGATATCCAGCAAGATCCATTGATATGGCAAACGTGGAAACAAAAATTTGATATAAAAATATTTTGATATTTTTTCAGGAAAATGATTTTTGAACAAAATGTGACATTTTACCCTAATATATGTATGTCTGTACACATGATTTATTAGCAAAATTTAATGCATTTGTCAGTACTCCAAAACTAGTCATTTTATTACATGATAGGTATAATATTAAAAATGCATTCGAGCAAATAGGTACTTAGGAAATCATGAAATCACCATTTCCCTTTCAACACCTTCATTATTTTTTTGCTGGGTATATTATGAAATATTGTTTTTTACTTGCGGTTTTTTAAATATTTTTTTTTTCAAACCATTAAATAAAATAGTAATTCAACTAAATCAATTAAAATATTGATCCCTTAATAACGTCATTTTCCAAATACTTTGGCAATTAAAAATTACTCCACAAAACAGAATAGCTAGAAAAGACACACTGACCTTATTTATACAATATAATTTCACGGAAAGGCATTAAAATTAAAAACTTTAAAAATAAAATTAATATTTCAATTACCGTCTGTTATGTGCAGAAAAACACAATCTCTTTGTTTTTGATTTTTTAATCCATAAAACAGCAATAAATTGTTGTTAATGTTAAAGATGTTAATGCGCTGACAATTTTTGTGTTGCTAAAGCCGCTTATATTTAAATCTTTTGTATTTTTGTATTTATGATTTTAACATTACCATTGGCTGCTGGCATACAATTAAATTAAAGTTATATTTAATTAAAACACAATTTATAACACTCCACTTAACATACAAAAGATTTCCATAAATTCCCTCTTTCTCTTTGTTAACAAGGAAATGTATTTCGAAAAGAATTTAAATTGAATTTCATGTATTCCTTTTTTATTTTTATATTTTATTCAATTGAAATTTATTCTTATTTTATATATATTAACACCAACGTAGCTTAAAGAGTGGAAAAATTCCGAAGAAAACACTTTATTTGTTAGATATTATTTAATGTTTTCTATTTCCTTTTCTTTTTTATTTTCATTTATATTTTTTCTGTTTCTTTTTTGATTATGACAACATTTTTTTTCTTATTTTATGAGCATGTGGGCTTTTTCTAAAGCATTTTGCTTGTTTTTTTTTTGAACTTTTGCTGGTAATCTTTGTTTTTATTTTCTTTATGGGGTTTTTTTTGCTGCAGTTTGTTTTTTATTTATTTTTTTTATGGTTGTTGTAAGTTGTGTTCTATGTAATGTAATTTTGAAGGACTTTTTGTATGGTTAGCGATTATTTTGCTGACAAATGAACAAATGACTAAATAATATTAGAGAATATCGTTATTTTTTTTCTTATAATTTAATAAGAAAATTAATTATTTTGATCTTAAGCCTTTTTCTAATGTTTTAGGTTAGTTATTTTATTGTTACTTCAATGTTATTTAGTAATATAATTTTTGATTTCCAATTTTCTATGGTTTAAAATTTTATTTTATAATATTTTATTGTAATTATCTTGAAAATTTACTGTAATTAAAACTTTATATTTTTAATTGTCAACACTTTTTTACTTTTGTTATATAATTTTCTTTGAAATTAAATGCTTTTATACACTTTATTAATTTTAAGTTTTAGAAGAACTATTTTAAAATTTATTTTTGAGTTTTTTAAAAATAATTTTTAGAACTTTTTTTATTTTCATGTTTTTACATTTTTTGGCGATTAGTTTTTTATATTTCTTTAAATATGTATATATTTGTTTTGTATTTTTCTCTTTTTTGTGTAATATTTGTGTAATTACTTTTTTCTAAAAATAATAAAATATTTTTAATTATTATTTTTTATGAAAACCATATTTTAAATCATTTCAAATCTCTTTTTTATTTTTGCCACATTTCGGTTTTGTTGAATATTTTTATCTGTAATTTTTTATAGCTAAATTATTTTTATTTTTATTTTCATTATTTATTTATTGTACCTTCAATAGCTAAATTAAAAAACAAAAATAATATTTTTGCGTATACGTAATATTAATAAATATTAATCATACTCTTTATATTCTGGCAGTAGTTTCTAATCCAAACTGGCTTTATTATGACGTTATAAATATTTGTAAAAAATCGAAAGACAAAAATTTAAAGTACAGATTTTTATATAATTTTGGAAATATTTTTTAGGGGCCTTTTAAACTCTTAGTCCCATTATTATAACTTGCCTTTTGCTAAAGTTAGGATTTTGTTGGAGCGATAAATAGTTTTTCGTTATTAAAAGTAAGCTAAAAATCACTTTTAACTATCACGTACTATAAAGACAAGTTATAGCAATCAGCATTATCCTCATTATTATAACGAAAACAAAAATCCTAACTTTAGCTAAAAGCAAGTTATAATAAGTCATTTTAAAAGTTAACATTTTTTTATATTTTTATTCATCAAAAACTATATTTATTTCTTTTTACTTGTATGTTTTGTTTTTTAAATCTTTAGTCTATTCATTTTATTAAAGAAAAATTTAAAAAATATATAGGTAAACAGCAAAGTTACACAGTTACCCATAACTTTCCATTAATAACCAAAGCAGTTGTTTTTTAAAAATAGATAAAATAACCTTATTATTTAAACGTTTTCGCAACTTATTTATAAGCTAGTCCCGGCTAACTTTTTTAATAAAACAATAATTTAATTACATTTTTTCCGACGTTTCATCAATTTCTTTTTGACTTCCTCATATAAACATTTACAAATCGAAAAGAATTAAAACCGCATGTAAGAATTTTTCTAGAAGCTTATGTAGCTTAAATTCAAACTAATAACACTATTGCAAAGCAACATATCCAATGTACAGTGTGTAATTTTCACTGTCTTACCGAAAATTCAAAATTTATGTACAACAAGGTTAACAAGAGAAGTGGTACTTTATGGTAGGCACCATTGATAATCTTGTTCATACCTATAATTATTTTCTATACCACAAAGTTAGGCGAAACTAAGAGCAAACAGCAGCTTCAAGAAAGTTAAGTATTTGTCTGTGATATAAAAGCATACTTCTGCAAAACTGCTTACGAATATATGTATTTCATATTCAAACCTTTAAAAATAGGTAAGGTTCTATTGCTGGCAAAACTTATAAAAAGAATTGTCATATGTCTCGCATAAAAGCGTTGGTTGTGTTACATCTTTAGGCAGTGGTAAGATTGGAGTTAGGTTGGTTATTTGGTTGGTTGATTGAAAACGAAATTGAGCCTAGTGTTCTATGTGAGGAACATAAATTAATTAACTTTTAATATATGTATATATTTTTTTTATCAAATATACTTTACTGACAAATATTTGATTCTTAACTCATATTTCACACATCATTTACATAATTTATATCCAATTTAGTTATCTGATTCAAATAAAGTTGTCAAATTTATTGCGGTTGTTTGCCCTAAAATAGAGAAGAAATTCTTTCTAATAAGTGCTTTTTCAGTTACACATTTTGGAATCAACCACAAAATTCTTTCTAGCTTAAAAATCTTAGGTTATGTTTCAATGGTTTTTTATTATAACAATTATTTTTAGATTTTTAATTACTATAAGTTTTAATCTGATTTACCATTTATACAAAGTTAATTTATATGTAGAAGGTAATAATTGTTAATAACAATGGACTGGTAACCACTTCGTTAGAAAGAATATTAGGAAGGAAATGTTTGTACCGCAATTTTTTCAGTGACTTTATTCGAAATACAAAATTTTTTCAAATTATATTCCAAGAGCATGTTAGGAATTTTAATTTGGGCACTTTTTGCCAACATTTAATTTATTTTAGATTTATTGTAAAAGGATCCAAAAAAATATATTATTTTAGGTTAAGGCCAATATTATGAAATTTTTGATAATAGATATAAAAATACGAAAAAGTATTTGTTTTGAAAAATATTTAAAAAGAGAATAAAATAATAATTTCACACCAAAGTTTGAGCAATATGGTACAATGATGAGCTTTTAAAAATAAAAAAAAAAAATGATATTAAATTTTGTTTCAGGCTCAGGGTCGTAAACTCTCTTTTCCCCTCACTCTTTTATTAGGTTTTATTCATATAATTTTAATATTTTTAAATATTTCGAACTCTTTCGGTGCTCTTTTTCAGGAAAATTTTTAGTAAAGTCGTCGTTTTTAATCTCTTTGATCTTCAGCCTGACATAAATTTAAATATATTTACATATCATAAGGTCGAAGAAAATAATAAACAAGTAATACAAAAATTATATCAAAAATTATTGTAATTGTATATGTTTAGTTATATATTAAGAGAAAGGATACTTTTAAAATTATTTAAATTAAAAAAAAAAAAAAATATTCAGTTATTTAGTAAAACAATTTTTTAAAAAGTATGCAGAAACGCAGTGCATTTAATATTATTGTACCATGCTAAGATACCTCCTCACAAAATTATGTTAAAAGCCATCCAGTCGTTTTTACGTGATGCGAACATAGACAGAGAGACTGACAGACAGACAGACAGACAGACAGACAATGAATTACTGTTTTATTATATGTATAGATGAGTCGAAAAGTTAAAATATTTTATTTTAAAGTTAAAATATTTTATTTTAACTTTTCATTCGTAGTTTAAAAATTTGATTGTAGGATTAACACTTTTAATTGGCAATAACTGATGCAAGAAAGTTTTTTGATGATTATTATTATGGCTGAACAAATTTAATGGCAGTTTGAGAAATCAAGCACTTTAATAGGTCCTTTATATTTATCTTCCGGAACAAACTTGCTCAAAAACTTCCATGACGTTTTAATCATATTATGATTGTTTTTTAAAGTCTGTTTCTTTAACTATTTTTAATAAAAAGTACAGCATATATATGCTTTTTTTAAATTTGTCCACAGAATCAGTATTACGAAAAATATTTAACACATTTAATGTCAATTTTACTTTACTTTTAGCATCGTTATTTTTATTTATTTATTATTTCTTTTTTTTTTATTTAATTTAACTTTATTTTAGTAATGATAATTTTACTTTATTAGTAAATAAAAATTTTTCATAAATTCTTACAAAAATTAACTACTTTTAACACATAAGCAAAGTTTTATGTACTTGAAAGCAGACAAGCACTGGACTACAGCAGATTTTCTTCTGTGATCAAGTATCCATTTAATTTTTAAAAACACATTATTAAAAAAATAATTATATAAATGAACTGTTAAGTTCGCTTATTCTGTCTGCTTACTTTATAGTTGTGAAATATTTTTTTTTTTAATTAAGTAAAAAATTTATTTTAGACACTAAATTACTAGACTAGACTACTAATAGACAATATAATACTTTTTCTGGGCCGCTATATCCTATTTCAACATTCTAAGTATATATTTACTATGTGCTATGTTTAGTTGTGAACATCATCTAATCTAATTAAATTCACATAATAGAATACGAGAAATTGCATTGTTAGCAACTGTTTTCACATAGAAGAGAGAACTAAGTGTTTTCCTTTAATATATATTAGAATTATGAAAACAAATTTTATTTATTTATTTTTGTCCAAATATTATTTTGGACGATAATAATTTAGTATCAGACCAAACTGAATAATTCAATTGTCTGAAAATAATTTGTTTGTCTAATTTTTAATGTTATATTGTATTATAAAATAAATAATTATTTAATATCAAATTAACAGCTTGTTACCCCAATTAATGTGGAAATTACTTAAAAAATTTTTTAGATTTTTGTATTTTATTCCATTAGAAGAAAAACATGTCAGTGACGTCCTCCCAAAAATTTTTCTCAAACAAATAAAAATATTATTAGTTTTTATAAGCACCCTAGAGGGAAAATCACATCTCTTACAAACTAGTGTTGTGGCTGGTTCCTAAATTATTGGGACCAATTCTAAAATTTTCATATAAAATAACCTGTCCTGAATGTCCTGTCCCTTTAACATGATATCCAAAATCAAAATTTGTGAACGCAACCTAATATATATTATATTTGGTTATCACCCAAGCCATTTCTTACTAAAAAATTTTTTTTAATTTACCACAAGTTTTCTACAGGTAAATAATAATAAATTTAAGAGAAAAAAAAAAAAAAATTAAATTTCGAATAATATGGCTGTAAAACTTTTTTCGTGAAATAAATAATTAAAAAAAATCAAAATTAAAATTAAAATTGAAATTAAAATTAAAATTAAAATTAAAATTAAAATTAAAATTAAAATTAAAATTAAAATTAAAATTAAAATTAAAATTAAAATTAAAATTAAAATTAAAATTAAAATTAAAATTAAAATTAAAATTAAAATTAAAATTAAAATTAAAATTAAAATTAAAATTAAAATTAAAATTAAAATTAAAATAAAAATAAAAAAGTCTTGTTAACTTTTTAATTAATGTTCATGTGAGTTTTGCTTTCGAGTCCATGTGAGTATTACATCAATATTTTTTTTTTTTTATTCCACACCAGGCGGCTTTTTAATTTACTTTTATCTTTCTGTAGTTATTTATTTATAATTTTAAATCATCAGATTTCTTACGAGATTTTAGTCAGGCTGCTTAAATTTTTAATATTATTACTAAATTCACTTTGATTTCGTAATTTGTTTTTCACCTCCCAAATAACTTCACAAAGTTTGTAAGTTAAACCCAAAAAAAATTTGAACTTGGTTCTAACTTGCAAACAATTTCAAATATTACCAGACAAAAGTCTTTCAAACTGCCAGTTATACACATAAGGAAAATTTAATTATTTCGGTTAGAATAATGATACAGTTTTCAACAAAACTCTAGGTCATCACTGTATGTGTCACTAAATTCTACGCACACAGCCTGTTAAATCAATAAACACATGCATTCACTCTATAGTTTGGAGAATGTGTGAGAAACAAATTTATGTTTCATATACATTTTCCCACACACACGCAAACATTTTAAATTCTAAAAACCGCAATGTAACATCGTCAACGAAACGAGCAAAATAGTAGCTGTTGTTGGTTTTTGACGAAATACTCGTATTATGATTTGATTTTTGTTGCTATATTTGTCACTGTAATACTTTAACATTAAACGCTCTATTTTAACAGCGCCTTCTAAACATATATGAGGTTTAATTTTAATTAATTTTATTTATGTTTTTTTTTTCTTATTTAAGGGCGTTGTTTTTAATCAAATAGCATTCAGCATTTTGGCTTAATAACATATTTTTTATTTATATACATAAATAACATTATTTTTAAAAAATAAATTTTACTTTAATTTTTATTTTTTTAACATTTTTTAATGCAAAACATTTAGTTTCGTAAATTAAACACAGGATTTTTATTACCGACCGTCTTGTATTTTAAACGCGTTTAAATTAATAGTTGAACTGTAAGTTTCATACGCTGTGTTTGTGTGCGTTTTATTTATTTTATTTTTTTTGCTTTTTAAAACACAACTTTTTGCTAACCGCTACCAATCAACGCAAATATCGAACATAAACTGATATTAAAATTCTGAAATTTTTCCAGAAATTGTTTTCATGTTAATTTTTGTTTTCAGGCTAGGAATTATATGATTTTTATTGGAAGTCTCTCTCTGGTTCTCTTTATTCAGTTAACGAAAATAGCGATTGCAGCGCCCGATTTTCCTATTAGCACTAAAATGGAATTCTTTTCAGCGCATGTGCTGAAAGGAGGTAAAAGGAATTTTATTTTTATAAATAAGAGTTATTATCCTTTTCGATAAAAATACTAGGAACAGACTTATGTTTAGTTTGAGTATTTTTTAAGAGAAAAAAATCCATAGAAAAAGTCTTTTCTCTCTCAAATAAACCTGTTGAATAAAATCTTTATTATGACACAAAACACAAAAGCAAAACATAAAAAGCAAAAAGCATATATATACAGCCATGTCACAGAGCTGAATTCCGTTCGGAAGTGGAATTGATTCCGTACTTTGGTTCTCTAGAAAACGTAAAACGAAAAAATTTCTCGGAATGAAACCACTTGCAATTTGTTATGTAAAATTAATATTTTTAGCATTCTTAGCCGCTTAAACTATTCAGGACATCGTCTTATTAAAAGTCTGCTTCATATTTAATTAATTTACTGCTGTGATTAAAGATTATTCGGGCATTTTTGTTACATTTTTTTGACAAATATTTTTTTGCCTTTCAAAAAATTTATTTATTTAAGCATTGTAGACATTTCGTTCGGAATTGAAATGATTTTGTAGTTGTTATTTCGATCGGAATGGTTTTAGCTTCTATAGATTCCGTTCGGTTTTAGTAAATCTAAAAAACACAAAACCACTTTTTATGTATTAAATATTGAAACATAAGAACGAATGTGAAAAAAAATAAAATATATGCTTTGAGAGATAATAAAAATTCAAGAAATAAATCTTTCACCAGTTTGTAGTCCGAAACCTCCCCTACATTTCAATACCCCATTGTATATGCGCCGGATTGCGACTGTGGGCACCAGAACAATTTTTCTGACCCAAGGTACGACATTTTCGACCTTCTTAATACAAATCTAAAGACAAAAATTTTTTACCGAATCGTCTTCTTGGGTGCTGGGTCCTATAACTTTTGGCGGACCCTGCCAATAAAACATCTAACTTAATATTAGAGTAACAAATAAAAAAATCATATCGAAAAATAATTGCGTGCTAAACAAAAATACTCTTAAATGTTAGCTATATTTTTTACCCTATACGCCCACAGATCTGTCTGGACATTTTAACAATATACAGAGAAAGTCCATTTTGGACCACCCTGTTCGCTGTTGAAATAAACCAGTAATATTTTGGCTCCCGAGGTAGTCTGGTATTAATTTCAAAGGATTAATATAACTTTGAAATCGTTTACCATAAAAAATGATTTTTGGCCCCATTCTCAAAATATGTACCACAGTGTGTGGGCTAAATTTTGGTATTTTCTGAAAAAATTTAAGTTAAAAACTTTTTACTAAGTATTAGTTGTAAGCGTTACTAAATATTTAAGACATAAAAAACCCTTTTTAGCATTCCGATCGGAATGGTAACACGGAATTATTTCAATTCCGAACGGAATTTGTGACATGCCTGATAAAACACTTTAAATCTAAAAAAAATTAATTATAAAATTTGGATTTATATTTAATATTTTTATTTTCAATCGATTCTATATTATTTTTTATATTTATTTTCTGCAGTTTTCTATAGTTAGGCTTTCAAGGTCAAGTCTTTAGTTCAAATAAAAATACTATTTTTAAAAATTATTTTGTAAGTTTGTTTGCACACAAAAGAATTGTTAAAGTATGTCTTGCGTTCGTTTATTTTCTCTCTACTAATAGGGTGAAAGAATATTTTAATAATTCAGTGATTAATTTAAAAGAATGGACACAATTTAATTGACGTCCTGATTATTTTTATTTTTTGGTCGATTTTGCTTTTAAAAAAAATTACATCAAATTTGAAAAATCTAACGTATTTACTTGATGTAAGGTTGCCCATCCCTGGAAAAAATTATAAACTTTATATAAAATTCTATAATTCAAAAAATTATATCAAAGCACTTTAAAGGTATTTAAAATATTTTAATAACAACAATGTAATTCCACAAAGTAAAAATACAAATTTTATTCAATTGGCTATTTGGCAGTAAGTAATTCATATTTTGTCATTATTTTAAAACAACGCCATCTGCTGTTTAAAATATCGGCTTTAAAAAACAATAGATGCCTTAAAGTATGCAGTACCTTTAAACCGGTAAAAAATCGGCGTACTTTTACTGCCTTTTCTCCACTTTCTCTTGGAAATAAGATATTTTGCGGGAAAAAAGTATCATATAATGAAATCTACTATTGGAATCTATCTACTATAGGAAACTAAGGTACCTACTCACAAATGTTTGTTAAAATCCATCCAGTAGTTTTACGGGCAGAAAGACAGTCAGACAGGAAATGAGTTACTGTTTTATTATGTAGATTAAAAATATAATCAAAGAGTAAGACGAACATTGATTTAATTACTCGGCCCTTTAACAAACATTTGAATTCTGTATTAAAATTTATTTAACTCTTCCTAGTATACATATGTAAGTATTTAGGAAGCTGTGGTAGAAATAAAAATTTAAAAATAAAATATTTAAAAATAATTTCTTCATTCATAAAAATGGTAGGGTATTCTGCTCCTTCAATCTGTATTTATACAAATAATAAAACTGTAACATGACCATTTCTATACATGAAATTATAATATTTTTTGAAAATTTTGTTGCTGGTTTAGATGGAAATTGAAATGAAGTACAAAATATAAATTTTTATATTTTTTTCCGTCCGCTTCTCTGTGTGAATATTGAAATATTATTCGAATTTTATATAAAATTTAGAATTTTATTTAAAATTTAAAATTTTATATAATTTTTTATATGTTCCTCAGTAATTACTAGAATAGCCACTCGACCAATCATCGCTCGATTAATCGTAGAATTTTAAGTCGATTAATTGTTCAAGTAAAAAAATAGCAAATTTCTATTAAAAAAATCGACAAATAGACTAAAATTAATTTTTATTAACATCTCAAATTTTTACCAATTTTTAACTTTTCGTTTAAGAATAACTTCGAACTAGGCGTGTTTAGAAAACATACAGAGAAAAAACATGATTTATTTTTAAATTATTTCTAATTTAAGTATCCAACTTACTAACGAAGACCTTAACTCGTTGTACTGAAACAATTTTTGGTAATCGAAACCACAACCCTCAGACTAATAAACTAGAATACTACCTACATACTAGGTTACTGGGGCACCCACCTGATTCATATTTTATATTACCTAAAAACTATGAAATACGTTTATATTATTTATGCTCCATAATTTGCCGCGAGAAAGACATGAAAATATCAAATAAAAATAATTTTCTAAATATAATAAAAAGTTAAAAAAAATTTATAAAAATCATATAATAGTTGTAATTAAAAATATATATTATTAATCAATTTTATATGGTTGTGTTTTCTCATTGGATAACATTTTTTAACGATTAATTAAATTAACGCGATTAATTCAAGTAATTTAAAATCCTAATCGATTATTCGTCAAAAATTTTAATTGCAAAATCGATTCATTTTTTGCTCGAATAAAACAAAACCCGATTTAATGAACACTCTAGGAATTAACCAACGTAAATACATAAACCTATCGGAAGCACTTTAAAAGTAGGTCTTAAAAATTTACGTGGATTATAAGGACGCAACCGAAGTGGAGGGCACAGCAAGTATAGAAAGAAAGGCAGATATGGTGCAATACAAAAAACGAGCTATTTGTATCATTAAAAAATGCTTGCAAAAGTTTTGCTTTTATTAAGATTGGTGTGCCCGCCACGTCGTGTGCGTCCTGACAATATTTTGCTCGATTTTGCTTTGAAAGTATTCCACACCAATTGTAAGAAGCTTACTTTTATAGTGCTGCCGTTATGGTTTATGTATTTAGTTTATATAAAGGTATCCTTCCCTGGATAAAATTCTAAAATTTATACAAAATTATCTTATTATCTGTAAAAGGCGTTTAAAATATTTTAATAACAATAAAGAAAAAATAAAAATTAAATACAAATTTATTCAATTGGCGCCTAATGTTCCGGAATAGTTTTTAAAATATACCACTTTCAAAAATAAAAAGGTGTTTTAAAAATATAAATGTTGAAAATATCCCAGTTTTAAACCGAAAATTTCAGTTTTCACTGCTTTTTCTCCACTTTCTCTTGGAATTGAGACATTTTTTTCAGAAAAAAAGTATCCTAAATATGAATCAGGATACTAAGACCTTCTAACAAAATTTTGTTAAGATCCATCCAATGGTTTTTACGTGATGCGAACACAAATGAAAAGCATGAGAGAGACACACGGAAATGAGTTACTATTTTATTATACGTATAGATATAGATTTGCTAATAGTATTTCAGTTTTGTGTTTAGGATTTTGTAAATCAATGTTGTTGTTTTTTACAACACCTTTCCAAATATCCTCAAAACTAGCGAACATATTTAAAAATGATATTACTAAGACGAATAAATTTAGATTCAGATTTATGGAGTTTTTAATTGAGCAAATCCGAGGGTTTGATTTCAAAAAAGGAAAAGGCTATTATTCTTCTATATATGTTTGTGCCCGCAGAATCAGTGATTAAAAATGCTTGACTATTTTCAATGCATATATAATTGCTTAACTGTTGCTTAGAAAAAATGTGCAGCAATAGCAAATAAAAGTACAGCAACTCATTTGCTTAAGCTTGCTATGAGCCTCTTTCTGCAGCAATTAGTTAAAAAACATTTGCATTTGCTTAAGCTGTAAGTTTATCTTCATTTTTATTTTTTCTTATGCTTAACTGTGAAGTAGTGGCTGACTACGATTGCTGTTTTTTGCTGTTACTCGTTGCTTCAGTCTTAAGTAAGAAAATTCTTTGACAGTGAGAGATTAAAATTACTGCGCCACATGTATGTAAATCGAAAAAAACTAAATTTTGAAGATCTACAAAATAAAGATTTCCAATATTGTTTTACAGCAACAGCAAAAGAAAAAACACACATTAACTTATTGCTTAAGCAACAGCAAACGTTTTCAAAAAAATTGTAAGCTCAAGCAAATGAGTTCTTTTCTTTTTTTTTTTTTTGCTTTTGCTTTTGCTTCGCTTATAACGAAATGTTATATAAATGCTGAGGAATTCAGTTTCTTATTTGCTGAAAAAGATGTAAGCAAAGAAAAATTTTATTGCTGTTGCTATTTTTAAGAAGAACTCCGATTGATTGATTGACTGATTGAACCGATTTTATTATACTCTTCACCATAGATCGAAAGGGTACACATACTATATAAATTTGTCATTCCGTGTGTAATTTCTACAATATCTATTTCCGACCCCATAAAGTATATATATATTATGGATCCTTATACATAGAGAAATTAATTAAGAAATTAATTTAAGCCTACCAATCTGCCAGGCATAGTTGCAAAAAATTTATAGAAAATAAAATAAAATATAAGATAGAGACAATTTTTTTTGTAAACATTTATCGCAAATTTTATCGAAAATATTTTATAAAAATTTTATTAAAATTTTTTTTATAAAAATTTTATTAAAATTTTTTTTATAAAAATTTTATTAAAAATTTTTTTATAAAAATTTAATTGAAAATTTTTTATAAAAATTTTATTGAAAAATTTTTTTAATTTTTTTTTAAATTTTATCGAAAATTATTTTTTAAAAATTTTTCCTAAAATTTTTTCGATATAATTTTTATAAAATATTTAGGATAAAATGTTTACAAAATATTTTGCATAAACTATGCCAGGCGAATTGGTGGGCAACAAAAAAAAATTTCGGAAAAATTTATACAAAAAAGTTTCGAAAAAAAAATTTCGATAAAATTTTTACAATATATTTTCGAAAAAATTTAACGAAAACTTTTATCAAAAAATTTTCGGAAAAATTTTACAAAAAATTTTCAATAAAATTCTTAGAAAAAATTGTCTACAAAATTTTTACAATAGATTTTCGACAAAATTTTTACAAAAAGTTTTCTATAAAATTTTAACAAATAAATTTCAGAAAATTTTTACAAAAATTTCCGATAAAATTTTTACATAAAATTACCGATAAAATTTTTACAAAAAAATTTTCAATAAAAGTTTTACATAAAAATTTTCAATAAAATTTTTATAAAAAATTTTTGAAAATTTTTTACAAAATATTATCGAAAAAATTTTTACAAAATATTATCGAAAAAATGTTTACGAAAAAATTGTCGCTATCTTATATTTTATTTGTAGTAATCAAGTATATTATTGTGAAATTGGGAAATATAACAGAGTAAGGGAATATTTAACAATATTATGGTGAAGAGTATATAAGATTTGGCATGGCCGAATATAGCAATCTTACTTGTTTTTATTTTTGTTTGTCTTTTTTCTATTAGTGGGTGTTTGATTAGCGATTCGTTAGCAAATTAGATTTTCCGTGATGTGGGCTGCTAACACTCATCTCCTAGATTGGTGATAGGTGCTATATGCAAGTCCAATCAAACGGTGCAACCACGTTTCTGCTAAATATGTCTGTTTTCCTGCGACGTCGATCCGACCATTCAGGGTACATGGGTGTAGCGTCTGCTGAGTCTAGCTAGCTTTAAAGTGGATCCTATTTAAAAAAGACTACATTAAAAAAATAAGCCACATGATTTTTATGTATTAACCTTCTTAAGGATATTCAGTTTCTATTTTAAATAACGTATATAGTGCGTACCACTGTTGCTCCAAATTACAAAAAGTAAAAATAAATAAACTAAAAAATTAGCGGCTGTCCCATAGTTGATCTAATTTGGTTTCAATGACCATATCTTTTACTGATATAGACTAATTTGAAAATTTTACTAAATGTGTATTACGTGTACACTATAATAGCAAGTCTAAACACTATAATAGCAAGTCACCAGCATGGGTGATGTAATTTGATTTATATGGCTCTATCTTCTGCACCGACAGTTGAACTTTACACGGAACGTTTGTTTCCATGTTATTTAATTTTAAATTGGAAGTTGAAAGGTGTCCCCATAGCTAATATTATATGGTGTTTGTCGCCTTATCATCTATTGAACCGGAATAAATAAATAAAGAATAACACCCTTTTTCTTTTGAAATTTTACGTACACATATTGAAACTTATACCGAATGTTTATTACTATGACCGTTGTAACAACAGAGGCTGTCGTCAAAAGTAATGTAATTTCAAGTATGTATGTGACTTTTGAACCATTATAGATTGACACTTAAAGTTTACAGCGTCCATACTACTAAATCCGCAATAACTAGCTATTACTTTGGCCTATATTATTTATATATATATTTTTTTTTTTGGAAATTAATGCTTATAATTTTTAGTTTCGAATTTTTGCTTTGAATGCGGCTGTTTTTGCAACAATTATTTACATAATGGTTTATCCCCAGAACGAGAGCCAATAAGGGAAAATAATTTATAGGCTTAGAACTACATCAATATACATATGAGTTAATATTCACTAACCGAAATAAAAATCCTTACAAACATATATCATATCATCATATATCATATCATACTGCAGGTTATGCAAACTAAATTAATTACCTATCAACGTAAATAATAAAAATCCTGAATATAAATCATGTTGCAATTCAGAAGTGTTCATTATTAAAAGACAAAATACAAAAAATATTGATTAAATAAAAAAATTTATTAAATTAATTTTATATCAAGTTATACCAAAAAAAAAAAGCATAAAGTGCAGCAGTGCCCACTGATAAGTCGATTGTACCAAATTTGGCACAATTGTACCACAAATTTCAACACTGGTTTGAAGCCAAATTTGGAAACATACAAACTTTACCACTGTATAACATGAGTGTAAAAATTCAATAAAAAAGCTAAAGCAAGTATATATAATCTATAATAAAACTTTATCAAATATGCTCAAGCAACAGGGAGCATACGAATGATAAATTCATTTCTCTGCCATTGCTATATAAATAAAAATATACTCATATTTAGCAAATTCAGGAATCGTAAACATTTAGTTGTTAAAACCAAATACTATAAAAGATATAAAAATAAGTAATATTACAATATGCCTTCATCAAATACCACTACCAAGTAGTAAGGTTATAGCATTAAGAACTTATTGCTCTTAGCATATTTAAAAGCTCAAAAAGCCCAAATAATTCCCTGAGCTTCTAAAGCACCAAAAGTTGTATTAGCTTCTAAGAACTTTAAGCTTTTAAGGGTTTATACATTTAATATACCAAAATTATATGTTCGAAAAAGTTCGGTTTTTACTGTGCCTAATTTTACTAAAAATAAAGCTGGTATTTAAGCATCGAAGTATTTTGTGTGTGCCCGAAATATAGTTGTGGAAACATTTTAATGCTACTTTTAGCCGCATGGCTTATAAGATGTGTGTGGCATTTTTTCACCTTTTCGTTTTCAGTGATTTTTGTTTTATTAGTTTTTATTTAAAATTTTGTTTCGTAAGATTTCAGAGAATTGATTAAGTTTTTTAAAGAATTTTTATACATTTTAGCATTTTATTTAAGTTGATTTTCTCCCCTTTTTAATATATATATATATATATATATATATAGATTTATATTAAGAATTTAATGCTAAAAATGTGTGTTAATTTAAGAACATAAAATTTTTTATCGGTATTGGCGTAAATAAGAAAACATAATTAAAAATTAAATTCAAAAATGGCAGGGAAAAAAGGAAATTTTTATAAACGAGATGATTCTCTAAACATTAAGGTATATGTCATGATAATGTCAATCGTTGTGCGCAAAACATCGTGTTATATTTTCTACAGCTTCAAAATGTTTCTCAAAATGTACAGTTTCGTATAAATATATCGTCGTGCCTAAGTTATAATGTCTCCAAAAAATTAAATTTTTGTAAATTTAATATAAAATTCCAACAATTTTTTTACCGAAATTTTTGTAAAAGAAATTATTTTGTTTTTTGTCAGATATAGAGCTTTGTGTGCTACATTATGTAGTATAGAAATACTTAAAGGCCACGTTTCCGAGTTATAGCCACTTTCTCTCTCAAATAAATTTTCAAATTTTATTGTCTACGCCAAATTTAAGGAAATATTTTTTTAATATAAGCTGTTAAAACACCTATTATTTTTTGTTTCCTAATTATCTTTATGTATATCCCTGGATAAAATTCTAAAATTTTCATAAAATTCTAGAATTCTAAAAATTAGTGGAAAGCTTTGTAAAAGGTGTTTAAAATATTTTAATAATAATGTAATTCCACTAAGTAAAAATACAAATCAAATACAAATTTAATTCAATTGGCTATTTGACAGTAAGTAATTCATTTTTTGTCATTATTTTAAAACAACGCCATCTGTTGCGAAACCGCGTTGAAAATATTCCGCTTTTAAAAATAAAAGATGGCTTTCACTGCTTTTTCTCCACTTTCTCTGGGAAATAAAATATTTTTGCGGAAGGAAAGCATCCTAAGGCACCTCCTTACAAAATTTTGTCATAATCCACCCAGTAGTTTTTACGTCATGTGAACACAGATAGATAAGCAGGAAATAAGTTACTGTTTTATTACATGTATAGATATAGGTAAGTGGCCATATTCAAATAGCAAAATCAAAAAGACCATATTTAATTCTGTCGCAACACATGCGATACATGACGGGAGCTGACATCCACAGCTAAGAGTAGAAACTTCTTGCTTGTCTGCAGAAAACACGCAGAGTATTTGGTAGGAATTGAACCTGCAACCTTTAGACTGATAGACTAGCGCTCTACCCATCAGTCTAAAAAAATGAACTTAGCAGTATCACATGCTTTAAACATTTTTATATCAGGTGTTTTTTGAGCTCTACGATATTATTAATGTAGAGAGAATATAGAAGCAGATCACTTCCATTATTGGCCTCTTTTCGACAAGCTATACGATAACCTAAAATTGTAATACTGGAAAGACATATTGTTGAACTTTTATTATAATGTGGTAGGTAATTTTATATCATTTCTTTTTCAAAAATAAGTTTTGCGGTATATGTCTGACGCGGCTACAAATTACATGATACAAAAAAAAAAGAAATCAGTCAGCATGGCTCGAAATTGCTGGCCATTCACTACAGCTCCTTTTTTTTATTAATGTAGGGGGAATATCGAAGCATACGGCTTTCTTAATGGGTTCCTTTTCGATTCCTTTCCGTTCTTAATGATTATAGGTAACTTCTCCTCTAATAAATCACATGCTACCGCTAGCTTTTACTGTTGACTTTAGTGATTTTAGATTGTCGTCTGGTAACTCTCGGCCTTTTTTTATCATCACAGATTCTCCGGTAATTGCTAGCATTTGTCCAAGGCTTAGTTCCCCCATGACATCCACATTTAACAAGTTCCTGCTCGTGGTACTAAATCTTATTCTGGCCAGTGATGGACATTCCACAGTCCGTAATTGTTTTTTTCTTCGATTTTCATCTTGGCGTTCCGTTGATACTTGATACTTGACGTTCCCTTGACCTGTCACTAATGCAGTTATACAGCTTAAGGTACTTCTATAATATCTGAGTACCTTACTGGTCTTCCTATATATATATATAAGAACCAGGCTTCAGGCTTCATATCCCTACAACTGCTACCGATTACAAAGACCAATAAGTCTTGACGGTTAAAATCAGTTTTTAATGCGATCGCCTCTACCTATTACACTACTGAAACTTCAACACAGAATGCTTATAATACTATCTTATTTTTAATAAATACTTTGTCTTCTACTAAATATTTTCTTGTAAATGTCTTCATCTAAAATAATAAATACTATTATCTACTTCATTCACTGGAAGCATACCGTTGTGTAAAATTAAAAATTAATTAGTAAAGCTCTGTTCAGAAGGTTGTCAGTTCATACGATTTGTTATAATAATGTACAGAAAATGTTCTACATCATGTGAAATTAAAAATTGTTCTACGAAAAATGATTGTCAGATAGTTATCAGACAATCGCCTGAACACTTTTCGTTTTCGCTGTTAGACGTTATCAGCTGATATTAATATTGTAAGATCCATGAAGTTTTGAATATCTGACAACGGCATCATTGTCAAAAAAATAAAAACCAAAAAAAAAAATACTTAAAAAAATTGTGTAAGCGTGAAAAAATTAAAATGGAATAAATTCCTCAAGTGCGAGTTAGACTCACAGACGTAGGGTTCCGTACTATGTTCAGTACAACTTAAAAATTAAAATTGTTAATATTTTTATGTTTTATTCGGCACCCTTTAAATTTAAAATTAAAGTCATATTCGCGAAAATGGCATCATTATTGGAGCACCCTTAAGTTTTGGTAATTGTTTTTATAGCGGCCATGGTAATACACTTTCTATAAAAATATCAGGAGCCTCACTTTTGCGGTTTAAAAAATAAGGTAACATTCGTGAAAAACATGTCACCAATGGTCACCCTTCAATTTTTAGTAATTTTTATAGGGGCCGAGGTAACACATCTACTATAAACATTTCAATAGTCTACCTATTACGGTTTATAAAATAAGGCTAATTACGTACAAATCATTTGTTATAGCGGTCATTGCAATTTCCTTTCTACAAGTATGTTTGATATGAGTTTACCTAGTACGTTTAAAAAAATAAGTCACTATACGTAAAAACATGACACTGTCGGAACACCCTTTAGTTTTAGTAATTGTCATATAGGCCGTGGCAACACATCCTCTGTAAAAAATTTCAGGAGTCTACCAATTATGGTGCAAGCAATAAGGCGTTATACATAAAAATTATGTCACTGCCGGAAACCCTTTAATTTTTATTGTTTTTTATAGGGGTCGTAGTAATACCCTATCTGTGAAAATTTCACGAGTCTACCTAATTTGGTGAAAACATGTCACTTTCGGAACACCCTTTAGTTTTAAATAATTGTCATATAGACCGTGGCAACACATTCTCTGTAAAAAATTTCAAGAGTCTACCTATTATGGTTCAAGAAATAAGGCGTTATACATAAAAATTACGTCACTGCCGGAAACCCTTTAATTTTTATTGTTTTTTATAGGGGTCATATACCCCATCTGTGAAAATTTCAAGAGTCTACCTAATTTGGCGAAAAAATTATTTTTTATAGTTACCATATTAATTCACCTCCTGTAAAAATTTCAAGATCCTACCTATTATCATTCAAAACATAAACATGCAAATCACGTCACTATCAGAACACCCTTTAATATTTAGGTTCAATTTTGTATACTTGTTTATAAAGCGAACATAGTTTAAATTACTATCTGCAAATTTTAAGTGGTTGCCTCTTACAGCTCAAAAAATAAAGACATAATCGTGATTAACACGGCACTTTCGAAACACCCTATAAGTTTTAGTATTTGTTGCTATAGCGGCCACTGAAAATTTCAAGAGTCTACCTATTATGGTTCGAAACTTAGGCCATATACATGCAAATCATGTCACTATCGGAACACCCTTTAATTTTTAGGTTGATTTTTATATACTTGTTTCTATAGCGAACTGAGTTTTAATTACTGTGTGTAAGTTTTAAGTGTCTCCTACAATTCAAGAAATAAACACATATACGTGAATAACACGTCTCTATTGCAACACCCTATAAGCTTAAGTAGTTTTTGCTGTAACGGCACAGTTATATCTTCTGTGAAAATTTTAAGGAGATAAAAGGCGCTGACTGACGGACGGACAGACATTGTAGCGAACACAATAGGGTAACGTTTTGACCCTTTGCGTACGGAACCCCAAAAAAGAAACACTATAAATAAAAATAATTTTATTTCAAGAAAAAAAAATTTGAAAACATGGGTTTGTTAAACCCATCATAATCGCTCTTGAAAAAGGACTCCTGATCCTGTCAAATGTTCCTTATGGAAAAATTGCAATGAGCCTTACGAAAATTATTCGAATTTCATGAAACTTATGAATGTTTATTAGTACAGAAGTGCACATTAGTACAGTGCACAGTGGGCAGAATCAAAATATTTTGGAAACTTTCTAGTCATTTAAAAACGTCTAGGCCGATTGATATGAGCATAAATATGAGTATTTTCATATTTATCATGCTTTTATCAGTTTATGTTACCATAACAGTACATAACATAACATAAATCAGTAACATGAACTGATAAAAGCGTGATAAATATGGCATGTAAAATAGGTCATATTGTGGGACCCCCATCTTCTACAAGAATGATAAATTTTATATGATTTTTTTTTAAACGTACACACATATAGTAATTATTAGCTTATACAAAAATATAAAATTTTATATATTCATTAAGAAAATTCTTTCTAAATAAAAAAAACGTTAATTACCTTTTTTGGGCTAATGTACACAAAAATGCAATAATTTTTGATTTTTTAAATTTAAAATCGTCTAGTTTTTAACTTAGTAAATATACAATCTACAAATTTATCAAAAATATTTAGAATTTAGCTCGCTAACTATAGTAAATTGTACGCAATATTTTCCAAAAAACTGGACCAGGGTAGCGAAAAATCAAAAATTTTATTTCTTAAAATGCCTTTACTCAATAATTTTAAATTATTATTTGCATATTTAGAAACCATTTTTAGGTATTAACAAGACCTGTAACACCATTTATAATTTAAAAAAATCAGAATAAAACTGAAGAAATGGCAAGCTGTAAAAGAATTTTCAGGTGCGAGGTTCCCAACTTTGAGACCACATAGCGCCACCCCTGGAGGGTTTATTGTACCCACCTTTAAAATTAAGTTTCAGATACGCCTCTGTTATGCTCATGTCCAATTTTGGATCAATCGCCCTAGCCGTTTATAAATGATTAGGTTATTTCTAAAATATTTTTTTCTGCCCCACTGTGCAGTGTTTATTCCCATATTCATAAAAACTAAAGCTTAAGTCAGTGTTTTTATAAAAATTACTTCAAGTAAACTTTAGTTTTTTATGAATAAGGGCATTAATATTTAATATTGACCCAATGCAATTTTTAAATCATTGTGTTTTATTTTAGTATTTATATACAGAAAATTATTTTTTTAATTTACTAAAAACAGTATTAAATATAATCACAAAAAAGGACAAACAAATTTGATATTTTTCCAAGTTTAGGTTCGAATTTTATATTTTTTTTTTTTTCGATCAATAGAAGATATTATTGGAGTACAAAATCCAGGAGACCATATTTTTTACCGATTGTGGATTTTATGGAAACAGTAAAATTCTACTTAAGGCCGGGGCACATAGAATCCGTCATACGTTATACTTTAACGTTCTCAACTGAAATAAAAATAACAACGGAAGAGGTTGACACAATGAGTACTTTGTAGACAGTTATTAAATCAGAAAAGAAAACACTTAAAAAGATTTTTTCTTCATTTTACTCTATTAAATTAAATTATTTTGTTGTATTTTTTTTTTATTTTTGCTGCCTAGGGATGCCAACTTTTCAAGGACCAATCTAGCCGGACATTAGGCCAAAAATTAATTTTGAGAAATGTAAAAATTTAAGTACGCAGCTTGACAGACAACAAAATTCTGCATCGTATAGTGAATTTTCAAGGCTATTGCTTGAGATTTGTCGTTTTGGGACACTGTTAAAGTCAGGTAAGTTGAGTATATCGTATACGTTTTTATTGACTTTAAACGATTTTGAGAGGTTTTCAATATATTTTTTGGTGGCTAAGCGAATAAAGATTTTGTATTGATTTTTTTTCTGTGAAAGGGTTTATTATGGCTACTTATGTAAATTTTTAGAATTTTTTTTTTAATTTTTAATGGTAAAAAATTTCGTTCAAAATTAAAAAAAGTTTTTTTTTTGTAAAATTTTTTGTCAAAAAAAAGTGAAAAGCTTTTTAAGAATGATCTCCATCGCGATCCTAAAAATCAGTTATATATCAGTACAAAATTTACGATCTTTACTTTTAAACTGTAAATAAAAACGTTGCGCGTATTTGCGCCATTTTTTTACGATTTTTGGAAAATTTTACCTTTTTATGTTTTCCTTATCTTGGATAGGTATATACGAGTAAGAAACCCTTGTATATTCATAAAATGTTTTGGTTTTTAATAACTGAAGGTAGATGTTTTTTATTTAAATCATTACATCTAACACTGTTATTACCTGTACAAAAAACAATTTAAATATCAAAAGAGATATATACTTTACATGCCAGAATTCGCCTATTTGAGAGCATATTACACCTGTCAATAACACTGAAAAAATGGCAAATAAAATCTGATGCGGACAAAGCCATTGTTAACGAGAGGAAAACAAATATCCAAGAAAAATTTAGAAGTGAATTAGGGCTAATAGTGTGTGTACCGAAAGCTGGATTTAGAAACACCAACGATGGTAATACTAGCAGAAGATTTTTTTGCAGAAATAACTGGAATTGAGTTTGATTTCATATACCGAATCAAGGTTATTATTGAAGTAATATAAAGTGGTCACAAAATCCAAATGCACGAGTATGCCGATTATTGCTTAGATACTGCAAAACTTTGCTTTTCTCTATAAGAGTGACATCCTATAACACCTACAATGAACAAGATTTTAATACATGGTGCAACTGTTATGAATGAGGCATTGTTGCCTATTGGGCTGAAATCAGAAGAAGCGTCTGAAGCACGAAACAGACATTTCCGGCTGAGGCACGAAACAAACATTTCCGGATTTACAGGCAGAATTTTGCTAGAGACTTTTCAAGGGTTCAGTGTAACATAGATATTATTCATAGGCTATTGCTAAGTTCTGACCCACCCTTTACTCGACCTCCCCCTGCCCATAAAAATAAATTTTTATGGTTTTAAAAAGTATGTAATCTATTTCTTTTAATAATTGCATTATTTTTTCAAATAATTTTTTATTTCACCGCCCACAAAAGGGGGCGGGGATAAAAATGGCATTTAAGAATCTCTTGAGTACAACTTTAAGTTTATAGCTTTAACAGCCTATGATCATACCAGATTTTTCTGCAAAGTATCATTAACCTAGGGGCACTCAGTACATTTTTAGAGCCAATATAAGCCAAAAAAAGTAATGTCCGGCTAGATTGGCAAAATACCCCTATGTGCAGCGGTGAAAAAGAGCTAAAAAGCACTAATTTAAAAAAGAACGGTTTTTTTCAGTCGATTTTATTGTTGTGCTCTAAAGTATATTTTTTTAAAGTCAAAGCAATATAAGAAAAGAGGTTTCAGGCGTTATTTCCGTAACCATTGCAATTTCTATATTTGGCAATGGTATATGCACTATACCTACTAATATGCAATTTGGTGTATGGTGTATGTACTTTGCAAATACCCAATCTTACAGTTAAAAAATAGCTGAACTATGAAATATTTTCTTTGACGGAGACGTACTGATTGTGACAACACTCATTGGAAAGCTGTATTTCAACTTCCTTGTACGTTGAAAAAGACGAGGTATAACCTATGAAGGATTCTATGTGCCTCGGCCTTTATATTTTGCGACGTGTTTTTTTTTTTTTTTTTCATTAAAAACCTATAAAAAGGATAATTCCCTGGCACAGCAACCAAAAAAAATTGTTTTCAAATTTACCACTTCCGATTTCATTGAAACTTTTTTTATTTATATTCATTCCTTGGCTTTCTGGAGTCAAATATAATTAAAAAAAATTCTATCTCTTACAGTTTTTTTCAAAATAGGGAAATATGGCTTTTTTGCATATGAGCTCGAGGATAAAATATATATTCTTATTCCAGTACTATAAGCCCTAGGAAGATGAATAATAGCTCACTTTAAAGGGGATTTCATACGCTTTAATTTGATATCAATCATGAAAAAAACAAATTTTTAATACATTTTTTTTTTATATTTAAAAAATTTTTTAAAAAAGAGGGAAAAAACAGAAGAAGAGACTCACTTTAACAAAATATATGCAAAAACTTCTAATGTATAATTATTGCTAATAATGTTCGCTATCAGAAAAACCGAATTTCGATCTTCTGCTTCCAAAATTTAAGTGTGTGCAGCTGTTTTTAAGAAAGAATCAAAACCAGCGTAACGATTTTTTTTATAAATGTTCAATATTTTGTTGTTCCTTTATGAAAAATAAATATAAAATTTTATATTTCTCATTTATGACAAATATCATGAATGTTGATTTTTGAATGTTCATAAATGAAAAATTCTGAACCCTGGTCAAAACTAAGTTTTATTTTTAATTATTAAAACATATACTTATCTGACTTTTGCGCCCTTAAAAATTCTTTCACATGGGCCCGAATTATAGCGTTAGCTGTCGAACTGTACAACTTTCGTTATAATCAAGAGCTCCCACACAAACCCCTAAGGGTCTATGAGCACTTACACAATCTCAACAAGAATCTCACAGAGAACAAAATATGTAAAAATTTTAAGTCAGCAGCATCAGCTAGCATACCAGCTTTCAACAAGGTAGATTTCTGTCACTTTGCTCATTTAGCAAAGCAATGCATTTTCATTTTAACCACTTTTTTTGGTTGGGGGCCTTTGGTTATAATAAAAGATATAGTTATTTTTATATTTTTGTCTATGAAACAAAGCACTGTGGGATATCTGCAGATATCGGGGAAGAGAACACACAATCATAATGATACGTTTGCTTCGTTTTTCTTTCACAATATAGAGGTTTTTGAAGGTGTGTGCCTTAGACTAATTATAAAGAATTTGAAGGTTAGGAGACTTGAGAGAATCAATGGGAATCAGCGCAGAGGTTACTGTAAGTTTAGAGGGTTTACCATAGATCAATAACGGTCTAGTAAAATTACACATATATTTATGAGTGAAATTACTCTTCTATTTATTAGAAAGGCTCAAAAAATTCCTGATATAGGTGAAAAGTTGCCTTTTTATCGTGTACCTATACCAACGAATTTTTTCGGTTCTAAAATAATATTTTTTTCTTTTTTGATTAAAATGAACACGTATGTATATTATTACCCTGCAGGATGTGTCAATAGTGAATCTGTACTGACTTACTATTGACACAGTCACCAGTACTAGTGTCATAATAGCCCAGACAATGCTATTTACTATAGACATTTAACATGTGCATGTCATTGAAAATCCTCTACTGACATTGGTACTTTTGATTAGGTTTTTTGTGGTTTTATTAAAAAATAAATAAATGACTAAAAAGTACTAATTTAAGTTAAAATAGTTAAAATTAATTATTACTAACAATTCAATAAGATTGTTAAGAGTATGATTATAAATAATTTCAGTTAAAAAAATTTTAAAAATTAATCTTTGTTTGAAGTGTCTTTAGCCATTTGTTTCCCGTTTGATTTTGCTTTGTCTCGACCTATTTGTTTAAAAAGTTTCCTTTTTTGCCGCTGAAACGCTGCTCGAACCGTTTTATCCAAAAATTCACTAAAAGTTGAAATAACATCTAAATATTATGAAAAAATAATTGTCAAAATATTACAAAACTTAAAACAAACAACAAACTGTTTACCTATTAAAACTTTAAACACATTTGGATAATCACGCAATCTCTCTTTTTCTAATGGCTAAAATAGCGTCCAGTTCTTTTAATTTTTACTTACTGCTACTTGGGAAAAATAAGGTTTGTAGCAACCATATTTCACTTAACAATTCTGTCTAGCAAAACTTTATACTCCGCCAGAATGTCCAGTAAGGTATTATGCCGATTTCATGATTTGAAACATAATTTATATTGATTTTTTGAATATATAAAAAAAACATATTTTTTTTTTTCAAATATAAAAATGTAGACGATTTGTTGAAAATGTCGTCAAAGAGTCACCATAATAGTTGACAAAAGTGGTGACATTGGGGCAATTGCCCCCAGGTTTCCTTCAGGGTAGGTATATACGTAAGGTACCCATACACGGTCATCTGACAAACCATCTGACATCAACAGTGTTTCAGTGTTGCCAAAAACCTTTGCCGTGTGAAAACAATCAACGGCGGTTAACCATTGGCGGAAGCATTAGCACGCTAAAGGTAATATTTTTCAAGAGCAATATGTAAAAAAAAAAAATATTTTAATTGTGTATTATCATTTACTGCGAACTTAACTTTTTAGATTTAGAGTAAAAAAAACTTAAAAATAGATAAGTCGTCAGTAATTCTGTCACGCACAGAAAAATAATTCAGGGCCGGAATAAGTTATTTTGCAACTAAACGGCTTAAATGCTTGTATAGTGAAAAGTCAGATGTAATTTTACAAGTAATTTTGTGACCAAATGTTAAAAGTTTTCTGTAAAATAACAAATTTACAACACACAGTTAAAAAGTCAGATGTAAAAAATATGCCGTGTATGGGTACCTTTAGGCATTAGCAATTTTATTGATATTAGCTCAGAGAAGCAGTTGAATTTTAGTAATGACCTGGCTTACATGAATTTTAATGGTATCAGTTAATTTCGAGTTATAAGATAACTATTAAAAGTCAAAGTAAAAAGTATTTAATTTTCAAAACTTTCTTTAATTAAAAGCATTAAGTTTGTTAACCTCTCATATTGTTAACATCAGCATTAGAAATTTTTATTTTCTCCCCTACACTTAATCCAAATCTCCACTCATTCGTAAATAAAGGGGTGTCCGAATACAAATATCTTTTTATAGCGTGTGTTATTTTTAATTTTTTTTTTTTAATTTTTTCTGTCCGAAATATTGAGTCGTCAGCTTCACACGTTCGAGAAAATGTTAAAAACTAATTTCGAAAGTGTCTACGTTATTGCCTTTGCGTAGTTTTGGCCGAAATGAAATGTTGTACCAAAGTTTGTAAAACAAACTTCTAATGAACCATACATTTAGTTATCGCCATCGTCGGAGCATACCAAGAAGAATGTGGCTGCTTATGTAACTTATTACAAGAACGTCGAACTGCTTCCGATCTCAACAACTTGGTTTTTCATGTACCTGCTTGATGGGAATTTTGCGCAAAAATCTCGGCCGGCCTATTTGCTTATAGGGTCGAATTTACTAAGCGACTGAATGCATACCGCCATCCATTTATCTTTAATTGGACATCGTATTTTTCCTAAACCATCTTTTCCGATGAGACTCTTCTTTTTCACCTTGGCGACTATGTCAACAAATATGATAAAACCGGCACGTTATTGTCGAAAAAGTGACAGTTTTGTGGATTTTAGAGTTTTGGTTAACAGACCTCTTATAGCCTAAGGTGAAAGATTGAAACTTGGATAGTCTTAAGTGCGCAGATGGAGTACCATGACACAAGAATATGTCAAGAATATGTCAATTTGCCGCCTTGTAGGGTTGAAGATCGTTGCTTTGCCGTTAGAAATGACCCACATTATTTAGGATAATACCGTCCAAGCCATTCGTAAGATGAAAATTAGAAACCCGCAACAAAATCTGGAATAATTGGGTGTCTCCAAAGTTTAAAGGCATGTTAATATGCGAAACAAAGAAAAAAAAAACAAGTAAGAGTGCGATAATTTACAACTTCATTATTAAAAATATAATATTTAGATAGACAATATTTTTTTTGTAAAAATTTTATCGAATTTTTTTTTTAAATTTTATCGAAAAAATTTTTGTAAAAATTTTATTGATAATTTTTATCGAAAATATTTTCTAATAATTTTACCGAAAATTTTGTAAAAATAATTTATAAACATTTTTTTTGATAAATTATGACTAAAATTTTTTTAAAAAATTTTATCAAACATTTTTTCTAAAAATGTGATCGAAAATTTTTGTAATAATTTTAGCAAAAATTTTTTGTAAAATTTTATTGAAAATTTTTGGAAAATTTCTATCGAAATTTTTTGGAACAATTTTATCGAAATTTTTTGGGGAAAATTTTATCGAAATTTTTTGGGAAAAATTTTCGTAAATTTTTTCTAAAATATTTATTTTTTTTTATTTTTAAACTGATACTTATATTTGCACCACCTGATATTCTTACAAGAAATGCCTGCAAAAATTTGTTTTTAAAAAGACCGAGAAGAAAATATATTAAAAATAATTTCAGTTTACACAATACCGCAAAGAATTGCAATGAGTGTGCGATGACTTCGAGTATTTGTTTATGTGACCAAAATAAAAATTAAGAACGCCAATCAGCTAATAATAAACATAAACACACAATCACAGTAATACAAGCAAAAAATATATGCTGCAGATACGCACATATGCTAGAGTATTTGTTTTTAAGCATGCTAAAAAAGGGGCATGCAGCTAGAATAACAAACAACAACTGCACTTTATTACTACACACACACGCAGTCAACATTGTAATTATCAATATGCTCGTAATCAGCATGGTAATTATGAACATGATAATGTAGATCCTCAGCAAAACAAAATAACAACTGCTAAATCTAAATCAACAGCACAAATAATAATAGGCAACAGCAACAAGAACATCATCATGTATTTTGATATAAACGGCCAGATGGTTAAAGCTTGAGATGTCGCTAAAAGTTTAAAGGCATGTTAATATACAAAAGAAAAAAAAAATACGCAAGTATATAAAAATAGTATAATTTACTTGATCTTTTTTGTTGCCTGTGAATATATGTTTGCTAATGCCTACGAACAGTAGGCATCACCTGTGATATTTCATTTTGTATTCATCTGCCTTTTAGATAAAATTTCCCTATTTTTATTTAATTCGAAATCACTTAAAATAACAAATTTATTTAAATTGCTTAGAACATAAAACATGAAGCATTTTCTTTTATTTTTCCAACATTCTCTTTTTATTTCTTCTAATTTTTTTGACCACATTTTTCATTGATTTTTTATATAATAACTAGCTCATCCGGTCCTTGTTGCTGGATCTAAGCAAACATTAGTGTTGTATTACCACAAGGTTAAAATTGAGCTTTTAACGAAATTTACGGCCTAATAACTTACATATGACGTAGATATGGAAATTATATTTATTTATTACTTCATCTTAAGGCCAGTTGATAGACAATGTCTTTTGTTTTTTTATTTGGTGTCAAAACGTATAAATTTTTTGGCGTGCCAACTCCGGAGCAAGCCCACATATAACTGGCCGTGTGAAAAACAAGAATTTTCCAAAATTAAGCCAGCAATAGTAAATGATTGGCCTTGTGCTTTGTTGATGGCAATAGCAAAGGCAAGGGAATTGGAGCCGTTTGAATTGGAATGGTAAATCGTTGGAAATCATCGGAATTCGTGGAATAAGTACGTCTTCGCCTTTGAATCTGCCTCTATTAAATTGGTTAACAATTTTTGATGGTCAATCTGTGTCCGTTGCATAACTTTGGAGCGTTTAAGTTGCGAATAAAATTACCGGTGATCCAACCTTTAATGTTAATACTTGCGGTGGCATTCCGGATGGTTCCGGGGGGCTTTTAAAAGAAAGAAAGTAAAAAAATCAAAAAAAAAAATATACATACTTCAGACTTCACAGTGTCACCCGGCTGAATATTCTGAAAATTCCCTAAAAATTTCATCAAAATCGACCTATCCGTTTTGAAGTCCATACGTTACATATGTACATACATTTTTAACTGAACTACAAAAATTTTAGTCTAAAGCAATTGAATTATAATTCACCACAATTTTTGTAGTTACTTTCTCTGTAAGCAGTAGACGTTTAAAGTCACATGCCAGTCATCAGTAGGTCACCATTATATTTTACCACATGTGGTATATTTTTAAAGCATTGTCATAAATTTGATACAGAGTGCCTCTGTAGACTGACTGACAGCGCAAGGTGTTTCCCATCATGCCAAGGTATAGGGCCATATCCTAAAATAACATTATCACCAATATGCACACAGAAAAAAGTGTGTCTAAATACCTAATAAACTACAACAAAATTTATACGATATCTCTATAGTTTTTTTCAAGAAGGAACTCTTATATTTTAATATAATATTTTTTGCAAAAATCAATAAGAAAACATAGGGTTTTTATTAGGTATTTGTCTTGTTTTTTTCGAAAAGATTTTCTTCTTGATTTTATTAGGCTACCTTGTTTTTATAAAAACAAAAAAAATTCACAAAAAATTTTCAAAATAAAAAACTGAAAAGAATTTAAAAACTTCTGTTTTTTATAAAGCTTTTTTGGTATCTCTTTTGAAATTTTTTGCTAATCAATCTTTGATTTCTTTCTACGTTCTCTTTTTGTGGTAGCGGCTGGCTGACATTTGCCATCATATTATCCTCTA
The DNA here is from genome assembly GCA_949628195.1 of Phasia obesa. NCBI lineage: Eukaryota > Metazoa > Arthropoda > Insecta > Diptera > Tachinidae > Phasia > Phasia obesa. The sequence goes on from OX451215.1 coordinate 191,772,369, forward strand.
ATTTTCCAGTGGGGGTGGATGGTAGGGGTGGGTGGCTTCTTCTGATGAATTGTCTAGAGTTGGTGGAAAGCCACTTAATTTTTAAAACCCGAAAAACCATGGTGAACATTTTTTCTTCCTCTGCTAGGGATCAAACCTGGTGTGCTTCGTTTTGTAGGCACGCCCTTAACCACTACACCAAATATATATTTTATATTTTATGTTTTAACAAACATTTTCTACGTTGATTTATATAAACGAAATTAACATGAAAGCTAATATAATCAAGAAGATAACCTTATTAAGAAAATTAAAGATATTTTTTTTTTTTTGATTTCATATTTATTTATTGTATCTTCAATATGTTTGAACTAACAATAATTACTCATATCATAAGTCTAAATTAAAAATACTTTTTAAGTCAGTGCTAGACAAAAAATAATGTATCTTCCACGATTGTTGAAATTATTTACGGGTCATCCCCCTATTGTACGGCCAAGAAGAGCAGTATCTCTTCTTTTTAGTCGAATATAAGCAGGAGCATTAAGAATGTTACGCGCCAATGGATTTGGATGAGTTTCAAGCTTTTTCAAATACGTTACCGCGTGTTTCGCTATTTCTGATTTAACTGTTGGCACGTTTAGTTCTTTGTGAATATTAGAGTTTTTGATATACCAGGGAGCAACTGTGATCATTCGACGAATCTTATTTTGGCGCCTTTGAATTTTTTCAACATTGCTAGCTGAGGCAGTGCCCCATAATTGAATCCCATAGCACCAAATTGGTTTAAGTATCAACTTGTACAATAGTAATTTGCACTCTAAGCTGAGGGTAGAGTTTCTGCCAATAAGCCAGTTTAATTGGACTGCTCTTATTTTCATTTGTGTTAACTTGGATTCTATGTGGGTTTTCCAAGTAAGGCGCCGGTCAAGATGTATACCGAGGTATTTGACGTCTGAAAGCTGGGGTATCATTTGATTAATTATGCGAATAGGTAGGGGCATGAGTCCCTACGCAGTGTGAAAGTTATATGAGTGCATTTTTGTTCATTCACCTTAATTCTCCTTTTCTTCAACTATTTTTCCAATTTGAGTACGTGATCTTGTAAATCTTGTGATGCTACATGTGCGCTTTCATGAATACTTAAAAAAGCTGTGTCATCAGCAAATAGTGATGTGTGCACTTGATTACTAGTTGGCATATCGGATGTGTACAGCAAATATAAAATGGGTCCCAAAATACTACCCTGTGGAACTCCGGCTTTAATAAACTGAGGCGAGCTTAAGAAATCTCCTTCTTTTAGTATGAACTTTCGATCAGTTAAATAATTTTTTATAAGCTTATAGAAGTTTTTGGGCAAATTCAGCTTTAACTTGTATGTAAGGCTTTCGTGCCATACCTTGTCAAATGCTTGAGAAACATCGATAAAAGTGAAGAACAGTATTTTTTATTTCTTCAAAGGTCTTTATAATTACATTTACTAATCTATGTGTTTGTTGGATCGTACTATGTTGTTTTCTGAAGCCAAATTGATGGTTCGGAATACATCCTTTGGCGCTCAGAATTGGGTTCAACTTAATTATTAATATTATTTCAAACAGCTTTGATATATTTAATAATAGGCTTATAGGTCTGTATGATTCAACCTTGGTGTTGTCTTTTCCAGGCTATCATAGTAATCAAAGAAATTTTTCACTTTGTTGGAAAGTACTCAAAACGTAAAATGGCATTAAAAACAAAAAGAATGATTTTTTGGGCTATACGGGGCAATTCAAATAACATCTTGTTACTGATTTTATCAATACCAGGAGCTTTCTTAGAGTTTAAATCACTTACTGCCTTTTCAATATCTCGAAGCTCAAACCTTAGGGTAACTGCTGAACTAATATCGATAGGTGGGAGCTCAGCTATATCAGTCGAGACAATTGGAGTAAACACTTTTTTTAAATGATCAACAAACAGATTACCTTTTTCGGTATCATTTCTTGCCCAGCCTCTACAAGAAGTTCGCAAAGATGATTTACACATGATCATATAGGGAGCTAATGAAGTAATTCAGGAATACCTTTTTGAAAAAATCAATTAGGTTGGCTAATGAAGTCAATAAGAAATCCCTTTTTTATATAATTCAGAAGAAATCCTAATGGAATCAAAAAGTTTATCTCTATGTTGTTTTGTGTCAAAAAGGAGTAAAAAAATTGTGAATAACAAGTTTTCTTTTTGATTTAATGGAATTCCCTTCTTAATAAAATTAAAAAGATTTACCCAATGAAAATAATAAGGAATCTTTCGGAAAAAAACTTCTCTTCTTTCTTCTTGAATACCCCTTAGCCTAAAAACATTTCATAGAGAAAATCTTTTTGATTCTAATGGGCATTTTTGGCTCTGTGTGATGATTGAAAAATTCCATCAATCGTAAGATGTATGGCACGTAGCACTTACCTGCTGGTATTAAAAAATTTTGCAGATTATGATCATTTCGAAATAAATATGGACCCATAATGTTATTTGCTGATAATCTATACCAACTTTTAAAATTTGGTAGATAAAATGGTGACTGCTGAACTGTTTTTCTCCATATTTTCCATTTTGCTTGTTAACATATTCATTTAACCAAAACTTAGACTCAACAAGGTGTTTTTCGTTGAAAAATTCGTTCAGTTTGAAATTGTTCATGATATCAATCATGATTTTTCTCTGCGAGTAGGTATTGATACAGTTATAAGTTACATTTTTATTTAATCAATATAATCCTTTAGCTCCTTCTAGATTCTATCCAATTTTGGTTAGCCATTTTTTATCATCTCACGACTAAGCATTATTTTATCGGCTCAAAAAAACTTCTATATATTAAAAATATTTGATTTTGTTAACTAAACAAAGTCTTCAAAGTTGTTATTGTTAAAAGCAATCAAGTTTTTTAAACGAATTTTCAACTGATCCAGATAATTATAGCTGGAAGAGATTAAAGCTTGAACCAATAATTTATACCGCCCTAATAAACACACTTAAGTAGGAAAAAAGAATTTTAGCACGCGCTAGGGTTTTATTTAGTATTTTTACGTTGTGGTTAATGTTTTTGTTATTAATGCTGCCTCGGTTGTTGGTATGTGTTGCAACGTATTACGCATATTGCTAATTTTTTTCATATGTTTCATTTTAGAAGTATACAAAACATTACAATGTAAAAGATTCTACTTCATCGTTTAAACATATTTTTACATACAGACATGTTATGCACAAATATACAAACATGTGTATATACATATGTACATACATATATTTCATATACAATATAAATATCAGTCGTTATGAGGGGAGACGACATATTCACACGCATATATTTTTTGCATATTTAGTGATGCAAAACATGCTGCATTTTGTATTTTGCTACACTTAAGATTTACACTAAATATTAACATTTGAGATTCTGTTTGCTCCCCTTTTCGAAAGAACAAAATATTTTAAAAATTTACAATTTATTGACTTTAAACTCTTGCATTTTGAAAAAATAATAAAAACAAAAAAGAAAATTTAGTTCATTCACCGCTTTTACTTCTAAATGTTTCTACATACCATATTTTATGATTTCTTTACGAATCTATTTCCCCTTTAAAAGTTTCAGTCAACATTTTTGAAGGGTATTCTCTCAAGCAGAAATGTATAAACAAAAATAACTTAAAATGTAGAAAAATATTTATAAAAGAAACCCTTTTGAAAAATTTAGCAACTGAAACTTGTGATAAGAGCAGACTATATATACTTATACATGTATATATTTTCGAAATCATATGTATATGCGAATATTAGATTTTTTTCTTTTTGAAAAACAAATAACTTTAATTGAATAGATTTGAGTAGTTTTTTAAGGCAACCGATTTTTTAATAAAAGGACTTTAGTTTAAATTAGTTAAACTGTTTGTTAAATATAATTTCAAGTGAATATTTTTCAATTTATTTTCCTCCTTTATCCTTTATATATAATTATGTGTGCATTCATAAGTCATGATAATTAGGAAAAATGGATACGATTTTACTTAAATCGGGTGTGGTGAATATTTTATACCCTTTATAACAGAGTGTCCGCCGGGAAGGTATACTACTCGCAGTAATTCCTTTGTAATCCTGGCTGTATGCGATGTAGCACCGTCTTGTTGATACCACATGTTAATCAAGCCCCAACCATGCAGTTACGGCGTTAAAAAGCTTTCAATCATATCACAATATTGCTCGCCATTCACAGTTACCGTTACGACGTTTTCATTTTAAAGGAAGTTTTTTTTCGCAATTTTTTATTTATTGTATCTTCAACATAATTGAACTATCAATAATTACTCATATCTTAAGTCTAAAAATAAAAATATACATGTTAAGTCCAACCAGTGCTGGACAAAAAAAAATGTATGTTTCACGGTTACTGTAATTTGCGGGTTATCCCTCTGATGTACGGATGAGAGCAGCAGTGTCCCTCCTTCTTAGTCGAATGTAACCAGGTTCATTTAGTATGTTACGGGCCAGTGGATTAGGATGAGTTTCAAGCTTTTTTAAATAACTTATGGCAAGTTTCGCTATTTCCGCTTTAACTGTTGGCACGTTTAGATCTTTATGGATGTTCGAGTTTTTTATATACCAATATATACCATAATTGAATGTCATAACATCATATTGGTTTTAGAATTGACTTGTATAATAAAAGTTTGCAATCTAAAGCTAGAGTAGAATTTCTGCCAATAAGCCAGTTTAGTTGGACTGAAAGTTATGTGAGTACATTTTTGTTCATTCACTTTTATTCTCCATTTCTTGAACCATTTTTCTAAGTTGGATATGTGGTCTTGTAAATATCGTGATGCTACTTCGGGTCTTTCGTGAATGCTCAAAAAAGCTGTGTCGTCAGCAAATCTTGATGTGTGAACTCGGTTACTAGTTGGCATGTCTGAAGTATACAATAAGAATAAAAATGGCCCCAATATACTACCTTGGGGAACTCCGGCTTCGATTGGCTGGGGTGAGCTCAAAAAATCTCCTTCTTTCACAATAAATTTTCGTTCGGTTAAATAACTATCTACCAGCTTATATAGGTTTACGGGCAAATTCAATTTTAGCTTATATATTAGGCCTTCATGCCATACCTTATCGAATGCTTGAGAAAAAGCGATAAAAAGCGCAGAGCAGTATTTTCTCTCTTCAAATGTCTTCTTAACAATATTGACTAACCTGTGAGTTTATTCGATCGTACTATGTTTTTCCCTGGAGCCGAATTGATGGTTTGGAATACATCCTTTGTCGCTTAGAATAGGGTTAAGCTTAGTTATTAACATCCTCTCAAACAGCTTTGACATATTTGACAAAAGGCTTATAGGTCTGTATGATTAAATTTTTGTGTGGTCTTTTCCTGGTTTAGGAATCATGGTAACCAAGGATACCTTCCACTCTGTGGGGAAGTACTCAAGACGTAAAATGGCATTAAAAATAAAAAGAACGATTCTGCGAGCTATACGGGGCAATTCAAATAACATCTTGTTACTGGTTTTATCAACGCCAGGGGCTTTTTTGGTGTTTAAATCCGTTATTGCCTTTGCAATATCACCAAATTCAAATCTTATCGGTATTGCAGCACTAGCCTCGACAATTGGCAACTCAACTATATCAGTCGATATATTCGGGGTAAAAACCCTTTTCAAATGTCCAACAAATAAATTTCCCTTTTCGGAATCACTCCTTGCCCAGCCTCCAGATGTAGTTCGCAGGGGAGGCTTCCGTAAGACTGGCCTTTTAAGAGTTCTACAAGCACGCCATAATTAATAATCTGATTGAGGCGTTGCGTCTAGGTGTCCCAAATAGTTTTTCATGGATGCTACTCTTCTAGATTCCAGCATGTTTCTTAGCCGGTTCGTGCATTCCTTAAGTCTGCTTTTGAGTTGAGGAGATCTCTGTAATTGCCATTCTCTACGAATTTTTCTTTTTTCAACCAAGAGTCGTTCGATATCTGCAGAATAAATTAGATTGTATCTAGCTAATTGTCGGGTTATTGTTGAATGTTGGGCAGCTGATTTGAGGTTTTGGTCAAAATCAATAAGACTCCGCTCAAGGAAGTAAGGTCCAATAATTCCTCCAGACCAAATTTTACCCCAGACAGTTACTTTTAGTGACATGATCCTTGAAGTTTAAGAAGTATTATTTTTTGCCAATGGGTTAGTGGCAAACAAACTGATAAGCCAAACTAATTTACTTGTAACATAGTAGTAATATAAACGCTGTATAAAATATATTCTAATTACCAATATACATGCTAATTTTCATTATTAATTATGATATACGCCAAACCATCTGTTTTGGCAATGACCCAAATTACTTTTAGAAAACAGTGGTTGTCCAGCTTGTACATAGCAATGTGCAACTAGGCCTAGCACAACATAACCGCCTTGCCAAATCCACAAAATATATTCATGCTATAAAAGTTGCTATAAATACAAACCACTGTTTTACTCAAGCTAACAAAACCAAAAATTGATGGAATTTCATTTTTTAACCATACTTTGTTTCAGATAAGCAACTCGCCATTAGCGGCTAGCCGCTCCATCTATAATTTTTTTAGAGCTGTGCCGCCACTGATCGGCGGCTTGTTTCAAACCCGATTTTAATGGCTAAATGGTGAAGCAAAAAACATTAAGAATAAAATTATATGATCGATAATTTAAATGTTTCTTTTTCTTAGATTCTTATAACAATAAAAGGTGAAACAGTCCAGAATTAATTAAAAATAGTATAGAAATTAAAAATGTATTATATCTATACATATAATAAAACTCATTTCCTGTCTGTCTGTCTTTTTCTTTGTGTTCGCATCAATTAAAACTACTAGATCGATTTAAACAAAATTTTGTGATTCCAATATAGGATACATTTTTTCGCAAGAAAATCTTATTTCCAAGAGAAAGTGGAGAAAATGCAGTGAAACCACCGATTTAAAGGTACTGCATACTTAAAGTCATCTTTTATTTTTAAACACAGTATATTTTAAGCAATGCTGCGCAACAGATGGAGCTGTTTTAAAATAATGAGTAACTCACTTCCTGTCTTTCTTACAGAGCTCTACAATAATTTTTAGAGTGTGATATAAATTTTAGAATTATATTCAGGAATGGGTACCTTTATATAAAATAAATACTTAAGAGTTTTAAAAATTTGGAGTGGATTACTTTCAAAGCAAAATCAAACATAATAATGTTAGGAACCTTAAAAGACCGGTCGTATGTAAGCCTCCCTTGCGAACTTCTTGTGGAGACTGGGCAAGGAATGATACCGAAAAAGGCAATTTGTTTGTTGGACATTTGAAGAAGGATTTCACCCCAAATGTATGTACTGATATAGCTGAGTTACCATCAGTAGAGACTAGTGCCGTAGTACCCCTAAGATTTGAATTTAGCGATATTGAAAGGGCAATAGCAGATTTAAACAGCAAAAAAGCCCCTGGCGTTGATAAAATAAGTAACAAGATGTTAGTTGAGTTGCCCCGTATAGGTCGCAGAATTATTCTGTTTGTTTTTAATGCCATCTTACGTCTTGAGTACTTTCCCACAGAGTGGAAGGTCTCTTTGATAACTATGATTCCTAAACCAGGAAAAGACCACACAAAAGTAGAATCATACAGACCTGTAAGCCTTTTATCAAACGTGTCAAAGTTATTTGAGAGAATATTAATAACTAAGCTGAATCCAATTCTAAGCGCGAAAGAATGCATTCCGAACCATCAATTCGGCTTCAGAAAACAACATAGTACGATCCAACAAACACACAGATTAGTAAATGTAATTAAAACGACCTTTGAAGAAAAAAAATACTGTTCTGCGCTCTCTATCGACGTTTCTCAAGCATTCGATAAGGTTTGGCACGAAGGCCTAATATTTAAGCTAAAGCTGAACTTGCCCGAAAACTTGTATAAGCTCTTAAAAGATTATTTAACGAATCGCAAGTTTTTACTAAAAGAAGGTGACTTTTTAAGCTCGCCACAGCTCATTGAAGCCGGAGTTCCCCAAGGTAGTATTTTGGGACCAATTTTATATTTACTGTACACATCGGATATGCCAATTAGCACCCTAGTCCACACATCAACTTTTGCAGATGACACAGCTTTTTTAAGTATTCATGAAAGTGCCCAAGAAGCATCACAACTTTTACAAGACCACATACTCAATTTGGAAAAATGGCTAGAAAAATGGAGAATAAAAGTGAATGAACAAAAATGCACTCACATAACTTTCACACTGCGCAGGGACTCATGCCCTCCTATTCGCATAAATAACCAAATGATACCACAGCTTTCAGACGTTAAATACCTGGATATACATCTTGACCGTCGCCTTACTTGGAAAAGCCACATTGACTTCAAGTTAACACAAATGAAACTAAAAGCAGTACAACTAAATTGGCTTATTGGCAGAAACTCCACCCTGAGCTTAGATTGTAAACTTCTACTGTACAAGTCGATCCTCAAACCAATTTGGTGTTATGGGATTCAGTTATGGGGCACTGCCTCAGCTAGCAATGTAGAAAAAATTCAAAGGCGCCAAAATAAGATTTTACGTATTATTACATCTGCTCCCTGGTATATAAAAAATTCGAACATCCACAAAGACCTAAACATGCCATCAGTTAAAGCAGAAATAGCGAAACATGCAGTCACATATCTAAAGAGGCTTGAATCTCATCCAAACCCTTTGGCGCGTAACATGCTGAATGAACCTGGTTACATTCGACTAAAAAGAAGAGATACTGCTTTTCTTGGCCGTACATTAGAGGGATGACCCGCAAATGATTTCAAAATCCGTGAAACAAACATTATTTTTGTCTAGCACTGGCTGGACTTAAAAAGAATATTTTATTTTAGACTTAAGATACGAGTAATTATTGTTAGTTCAAAAATATTGAAGATACAATAAATAAATTATGACAAAAAAAAAAAAAAAAATAATGTTAGGACACACACAACGTGTGTGGGCACAGTTAGTTATACAGCTAGTTAGCATCATAAAGTTGAACACAAAAGTATAAGTATAAATTTTTTTCTTTTTGCAGCGAAATAAAATTCTATACAAGATTTTCTTTTTTATAAGTATGAGTTCCAATTTTATTAAAATTTTTCTTAATTACGGTGTAACGATTTAGAATTTTTTTAATTTTGGGAAAATTAGTCCATAATTAATTTAAGTTCCCTGACAAAAATATTGATTGGTATTGATACCCATTATTTATTTTTTAATTTTATTTACAAGTTTTTTTAACCTTTACCAAAGATATACATAGATTATATATAAGTGGGTCAGTCCATTTATAATTTCTGAGATATTCATTTGCACATTATACATTAAATTATCCTAAATCTTTAACTTTCATTTCGTTACCGAAACCAGTATGGTGAATGAAGCGAATTCGAGTCTACATTGGCAAGATTCGTTTCTCTAAGATCACAATTTTTTATAATTTTAGTTTGCTATATCGTTTTTCATAGACAAATGTAACAAGGATCAGTTAGAATTCACTTGATTTTAAGCAGTAGGAAGAGGCTATAACAAAACGGTACAAAATTAAAAGAAATATATAGCATGCTATTTTCAAAACTCATTTTAAACGTTTTAGCAAAGCTTTAGTTTTTCAAATATCGCGGTGTTATTTTTTTGTTTATTCAATAATTTTTTTGCTGGATCGCGTAATTTTTCCTATATGGAGATCTGGTAGATATCCCGAAGAAATAAACGCAATCAATATACTTGAAAAAAAAAAAGATAAAATGGGGAAAGTGAAAAAAGATTAAGTAGGGACTAACATCTTTCTAAAAATGCCTCTCTCATCCCCAAAAATTTTATGTAACTCTTACAAAAATTGAGATCTTAATCTGAATAAAAAATCCACGAAATAGACTGACTGAAAAAATTAATTTAACTATGGTAACCATGATTCATCAAAAAGTGTGTTCGCTTGTGTTATCACTCGTAGAATCTCATTAGATTCACAATTAATTGTAATTCTATAATTGCAATTTAAGAAGCATTATCTACATAGGCTATCGGCTTTAACTACTGTTTTAACTTTGGCCGTCACGTACAGTTTTTTTTTATCAATATTGTCTTGTGATACACTTTGGAAAAAAACACAAAAAATCGAATTTTTACGACTTTTGCAGCCATACAATTTTCGATTAAAACACTATTTAAATTTTATATAAATTATCAAAACATCTGTCTAGCTGTATACAACTAGATGTATATCAACCCAACTTTTTATACAATTATTATAAAAAATAAAACTTAATAAAAATTTAGTACTTAAGAAAATAAGATACAAAAAACACTAAAGTTTAATTTACATGAAGCCACAGCATTTTCTTGTCGTGCTTTCGTTTAAAATAAAAGATTAAAAATAAAAACACTTAAAATAAATTTTTCGATTTAAGAATTATGCATTGAAATATCCACTTGAAACATACGAGGGTAAATGTAAAAAAAAAAATTAAAAAGAAAATTGCAAAATGTAGTTAATCCTACAGACTAACCAAGTGGGTAATTGGCCTTATTGCCTGGACAGGTGAAAGTGGTGTCAAAATGGAATCATTTGATTTTAATTGATAGCTTGTATATAGCAAACTGCCACGCAAGCGTATTAAGTTACCATAAAAAACGTTTCGGCATGAACTTTTTTTCCGATATAGAAATGCTAACATAGCATGTATAATAATATAAGAATAAAAAAAAAAAAGATATGAAGGATTTAAAATACATTTCCATTTTTATTTGAATTTTATTATAAAAGTGAAAATTGTTATTGGGTTTGGAAACCCATTAGTTTTTCGGTAGATGGCTGTAGTGATCGATATCTCGTAAATTATCTATCAAACAGTTTCAAATGTATGTTTATTTTTAAGTTGTTATTACACACTACAAAAATCTTTTGTGGTCCATTTAATTGCGAAAGTCAATAAAGACAAAATTCGGTATATTTTATATTGTTTGATAAAGGCGAAAATGCAAGCCACAATATCGACCCACAATATTTGATCCATTTCTCATCCCTAGTGAATATCTGTTTAAGAAATGGGTCGATTTCATTTCGCCGAATACTTGGCAGACGAAAATTCGATCCATTATATTTTTTGGTGTTAATTAAATTTGATTAAATATGATATTTTCACAAACAAAAGGTCTATTACGGAAGGCTCTGGTTCTAGAGGTAATACAAATTTGGATTAAATGTTTTTATTTACAAACTAGCTGTGCCTGGCCGTCGCACAGTAAACTGTCTAGTGGAAAAATCTCAAAAAAAAAAACTCTCGAATTTATCAATACATATGGGATGAGAGGTGAGACTCCCACGAATCCAGAGATGGTTTGGTTTTTTATGTGCGTTACACCTATAAAAAGTTACACAGCTTTAAAGTCGAATTATTTTGATAATTTTTTCATAATTTTTAAGTAATAAAAATATGGGTTTGGAAAAAAAAATCTCAAAAATTAATTTTTTAATAAAAGTGCATGCAAATTTTTTTTCGTAAATGTAGCAGAAACAATGAAAAAATCCTAAAATTCAAATATTTATAACAACACTGTAAAAAAAGTTTTTAGCCAAAATATGTACTTTAAAAAAAAATAGTCAGCTTCGATGGACCCGAAAAAATAGGCATATCAAAAAACTACTTTTATGAATCAATAATCTTATTTTCTGTTATATATACTAAAATATATATACAAATATTTAGGTGTTTTCTATGCCAACTTTTAAAATATAATGATTTTAAAAATCACCCATATTTGATATTTTTATTAAAATTATCAGTTAATATTTTTATACCCGTCACCACAGGTGGAAAGGGTATATATAAGTTTGTCATTCCGTGTGTAATTTCTACAATATTCATTTCCTACCCCATAAAGTATATATATTCTGGATCCTTATACATAGAGAAGTTGATTAAGCGATGTCCGTCTGTCCGTCTGTCCGTCTATCCGTCTGTCCGTCTGTCCGTCTGTCCGTGTTAGTGTGGTAATGTCATTTGCCAAGGCACCAGAAGAGATACAAAAAATTTAAGCACACCAATCTGTCAGGCATGGTTTCGAAAATTTTGGTATTGCAATTCAGCAACATCGGATCATTCCTTTGGAGGCTACGGGCCAAAAACCACGCCCACCTATATTTTTTTCACGTTTTTTCAGGTTTTTTTTTAAATTTTTTTCAGCTTTAATGATTCTGTTTTGCCTTTTTTTCTCAAATAAATATTAGACTGCGACAGGTAGATCGCAAGGAGTGCATACAGATCTCGGGGGATCAATAACTCCCTGCGAGAGGCGATTTTTGTTTGTTTTTAGATTGGTAGGGTTTTTCTGCTTTGATTTGTATTAGTGACCTTAATAGAAATCAATACACATAGAGTTAGCCAATGGACCCACAGGGTACCCACTGATAAATAGGAGCAGTTAAAAGGACCCCCCATGTGTCAATATGAGGAAATTTTTTTTTGTAAGGATTTTTTTTTGCTTTAGTCTGACCATTCTAACTCAATATAGACTGCAGAAAAGTCCTAAATTTAACAAAAAAAAATTTCAATAAAATTTAAAAAAAAATTTTTTTTAAAAAATTTACAAAAAAAATTTTTTACAAAAAAATTTACAAAACATTTTCAAAAATATATTTTACAGAAAAATATTAAAAAAAAAAATTTTTTTTAAAAATTTTCCAAAAAATTTTCGAATAAAATTTTACAAAAAATTTTTAAAAAATTATTTTTACAAAAAATTTTTACACATAATTTTCGAAATATTAAAACAAAAATTTCAATATTTTTTTGAAAATGAAAATCATGACTGTAACATAACATATAATTAATATTAAGATTATACATATGTATGTATGTGAGTAACATATTTTTTTAAATGCGTTTGATTTTTATTTTAAATGTGTTTGATTTTTATATAGATATCTCTGTTTTAAAACCTAGGTGCATTAAACACATAGACATCATCAGGATACCGACTACAAACTGTCAAAAATAAAATACACACGTTTATAGGTAAACGATTCTTTTGAAGCCAGCAAAGCTACATGGCTACACGACCACCGTTGTGGCTGTCGTCAACTTAGGCTAATTTGTATTTGATTCAACAAAAGAAAATGTCACAAAATTGTAAATTACAAATTCATATACAAACAAAAAGTATTAGAGGAAATATTTAAAAGTGTTTGAAAAAGTGTTTTAATTTTATAAAAGCAAAATAAGTATTTTTTCAACAATGTCAGAGTTTACGATGTAGCTGTCGGCTTCAATATCATTAAGTAGCTGACAACACGGCGACAATTGTAGCAAACGGAATTTGTTTTCATTTGTCTTCTATTTCTTTACAATATGGATAATGCTGTACATGTCTGTATAAATAAAATCACAGTGGTGAAGGGTATAGAAGATTCGGCACGGCCGAATATAGCACTTTTACTTGTTAATATTTAAAAATGTATGATAATAGTAGGCTATGCTTTAAACCAGGGCTAACTAATACAAGGTGAGGGCACGGGCGAATGCTTTAGAATGCCTTCACAAAAAAGTTAAGAAAGAACAGACTTGAGCACACTCGAAAAAATAGCAGAGAAAATTGTAATCAAGATTTAATGAATAAACTCCTAATTTCTTCTGATCCATTAATTTCATCTAATAGAAATACAATAAATACAAGCAGCATTTTCAAGAATAATCAAGAAATTAATTAAAAATTTAATTAATAATTACATAATAGTAGATGAATCTATTAACACTGATTCAGACTCAGAAACTTATGTTAGTGATTAGGAAATTGTTTACAATTGTTATGTTATTTGAATTTGTTTGTAACTTTATTATTAATCTTTATATAAATATTTTTTTTATCTTAAAAAATAATTTTATTTTAAAATATTTAGTGTTGTCAATTTGGTAACCCTTTTCATATAATGTTATTTAAAAAATAAAAATACTAAAATGTTTAAAATAATGTTATATTCAAAAAAGGTATACGGCAGCCATAAATAATTAGAGATTGGTTTATAAAAACAACTATCACGCTTTATCATTTTGTATGTGAAATGATGGATTAAAATTCAAAAAAAAATAATAATTACACAGTGCAACACGGAAAAAAATAACCATATACGGACACCACTACGTGATAAAAGACCAAAAAAAAAAGACCCCTGTCTCCCAGTTTTGCCCAAAGTCCTTTAGGAATGATTCTTAACACCGTTTAGGTAGCGCTTAAGTAGCCGCAAAAGTGAAAAATTTCCTGAAATTTTTTTAACGGTGTTAAGAGTCATTCCTAGGAAGTTCATATGTTCTAGAAAGTTGTTTATTGAGATCTTAGGTTCATTTTTGTAGTTGATTGTTTCCTTGAATTTTGAACGGTTTGCTACCTATGGAGCGGAACAGGGGAAAAAAGGTAAAAAAATTTAATTTTTTAAAGTTTTTTGCGATTTTGACCTTGAAGATAAAGTTTTTTTGATTTTATGTTTTTTTATGTTAACAATTTTTGTTCTTTATGACAAGAGCTACAACTTTGCATCAGAGAGTATATCAAAATTTTAAACGGTTTGCAAAATATGAGCTTGAGGAAATGATAATTTTTTTGCAAAAATGACATCGAGGTCCCACATCTTTGAGGGCCCATAAAAAAAACCTGGAGGACTTTGGGCAAAACTGGGAGACAGGGGTCTTTTTTTTGGTCTTTTATGACGTAGTGGTGTCCGTAATTGGTTATTTTGCCATGACTTAAAAAATTACATAGTGTGTTACTGAAATGGGGAAATTTTGGGTATTTAATTGTCCCCGCACCGGAAAATAAAAGGATTCCTAAAAATGTTAGTTCATTTTTTAAAAATAGTAGGCCAAGGGAGATATGTGCCAAAAATGTCATTAAGTTACCATAACTCCTTCGATTTTTTTGAGTTTTACTATGCTTTAAAAGTAATCCACAAAAAGTTTAAAGACTCTTACGTATTTACTTTATATAGAGTTACCCATCCCTGGTTAAAATTCTACAATTTACATAAAACTCTAAAATACTAAATATTATTGTAAAGGTCTTTAAAAGGTGTTTAAAATATTTTAATAACAATGTAATTCCACAAAGTAAAAATACAAGACAAATACAAGTTATATTCAATTGGCAGAAAGTAATTAATATTTTGTAATTATTTTAAAATAGCGCCATCTGCTGCGCAACCGTGTTTAAAATATTCCTCTTCCAATTTAGATTTTGTCATTATTTTAAATCAGCGCCATCTGCTGTGCAACCGTGTTTAAAATATCCCGCTGCCAAAATAAAGCATGCAGTACCTTTTTCTCCTCTTTCCCTTGCGGATAAGTATCTAAATTAGGAAAGTGTCTTTAATTGAAATCAGTTAACTAAGATACCTCCTCCCAAAATTTTGTGAAAATCCAACCAGTTGTTTTTACGTGATGTAAACACAGACAGACAGACAGGAAATGAGTTACTGTTTTATTAATAGTATGGATAACTTCTACAAAAATATAAACACTTTAGGTCTCATGAATAAAACGTGAGCTTGAGCTCGGACTCGATTTTTTGAGTAAAAGGTGCTTTTCGTATGCATAATAACATTTGAAGTATTTGCTTTTACTCACGGCTCACGTTTGATCTCGTCGTACTCAGTTTGAACTAAGTGAGATGAGCTTGAGCTCATTTTCATATGCATAAAAACAAGCTTTTGCTTTCTTTTGTGAGATCTTGCTCAAATTTTGTTGAGTCTGCCTTATAATTGACTCGCGTACACTAAACAGGAATCATGGCTGAATATTTTGTGCTAAAAAGAAATACAAAATGTTATCAACAGCGTAAAACAAATTTATCAAGTGAGGATACAAAATTATACAGGTTTGTATTCTTAATTATTAATTTTTTTATATAATTAATAATAAAATGATAAATACATAGGTTTGATGATAGTAGTTGCTGGTTGGCTAATTATTTTTTTGAGAGTTCAGAAGACGCAAGATTAATAAAATTCGACTGTTTTTAAGATTTTGTGCAGATCCTGGATTCCAAAATGGTATAGCCACAGATATTGGAGTCCATCAAACAACTGTGTCTCGAACTATTGCGGAAGTTGTGAAACTTATATCTGCCAACGAACGATGCATTACTTCTCGGGGATGATGGCTATGGAATATGCCCATGGCTAATGACACCAAACCGAAATCCAACAACTGACATAGAAAAAACATTCAACAAAGTGTTTACAAGAGAACGTGTCATTATAGAACGGTGTTTTGGGCAATTGAAGCAAAGATTTTCGATACTTCAATACAAAATTCGGGTATCGACAGAGTTATCGCCCCACGTAATAGCCAGTTGTTTCATTTTGCATAACATAGCTAAATTTTTAAAAGACGATTATATCCTTATCAATGACGATTACAACAATACTGATATATGGCAATTAGGAAACGATACCGAACAACGATCAGCAAGAAATTCTGATTCTACTTCACTTTCACTTGACGGCATGTTTGCACTTCAATAACAATTAGACGTTTGATCTTCCTTTGCTCAAGTAATTGCAATTGGTTTGAACTCATTTTTATGCATACAAAATTGAGCAAAAGCTGTTGCTGTTTGATTGAACTCGACTTACGAGCAATTGCTCACCTGCCTCAACTCAGCGCTTTTACTCGTTTTTATGCATGATGCCCTTTATATGTTTGACAGCAACATGTTAAATAACTAACAAAAAATATAAGTATTATATAAAGCAATATTTAGTTGCTAGAGCTTTCGCTCGAATTAAATTTTTTTAACCGAATTCAAAATAAGAAATTGGCAACGGTTTAAAATTTTTATACACCCGAGATGTCTTTTTTCAGATCGTCATAAATGCCGTTCTGCTAAGCATTACAATTCAAAAGTTAAGCTCTCTTCAACAATATTTTCACTTTTTGTTGCGAAATTCTACACTGTGCGCTGCGAAGTGCTTACGAAAGTTGGAGAATCGCTCTAACTTTCTAGTTGTTGAATTGAAAAGAAAATTAATGAAATTATTTAAATTATTTTTCCTTCTTTTCTTTAAGACTTTTTAAGTTTCCTTCGTACATTTATTTTCAAGCATACAATATTAAGTTCTTTGTTCATCAGTTTAACCTTTAACCATGGGCAAAAAACAACATAACATACAAAAATACCACAATACAACAATTTAAAAATCAAACAATAAAAAACTCTCTTTAAAAAGCAAGCGGATGGGTACACAATGATGACGACGTCGAATTTAACGTTGATGTATCAATACAAAATACAATTTTTCTCAATTTATCTCTTAGCCCCTTTGGCATTGTTGTTGAAAAAAAAGATGTATTTCATCAAAATTCCAAATAAAACAATACAACACCGAACAAGTTTTAACATTGTAAAAGTAGCACAAAGAGATAAATAAAATAAAAAATAAAGAACAGAATTGAAGTCGTGTACACAATATAATAAAGATATAGTTCTAGATCCAATTTACACATACATAAATGCATAGATGTTTGCATGTATGCGTAGAGTTTATTTATATGAATACGCAATGCAAGCAAAAAAAAAGCAATATTCGTTTGCAATTTGAATATTTCCGTCGTAACTGTAGTTGCAGTGTAACAAATCATTTGCAATCAAACAACGAAATAAATTAAATACTGACTTGAAAACGTAACAATGGTAAGGTGTTTGCAAAGCGTAACCATCTGAATCAGTACTGTTCCGACTAAGTAAAAGAGAAAACACTCACTGTGAATTGCATGTGGAGGTTGGGCAAGAAATGATGCCGAACTGATTTAAACTCCTACACGCAAAGAAAAACCATGGTTATGGTATGGTCACAGGAACCACATTATGTTCTCTGTAACAATATATGGTTGCGATGAACACATTTTAGTTGTTTGTAACATTACTTTGGTCCCGATAAAAAAGTTTTGGTTAAAATTTTATCATTATATTGTTACTAAGTACAAAAACAACTTGGTTGGTCCTAATTATTTGATTTTTACTCCACAACCAAAGTTTTTTCGTAGGTAACCCAAAAATTGTTAAAAAATAAATATTATTTGTTTGTTTGTTTGTTTGTTTATGTCATTGGAGTTTATTGGTTTGTCCTTGAAAACATAATAAAAATTGTATAAACAATCGTTTCGGGATTTTATATACAAATTTAATTATTTCTTTTTCACTGTTGAATTGAGCGCGTGGCAACCAATTTGTCTTAATTCCCGCAATTCGTGTCCTCTCGTTGTGAGACTGATTTTATTTTTAATTTTGATTCCACAAAAAGTAATTAAACCTCGATATCATGAAACTCAACAGGGATATCATTACTATGATGAATTTTCGTAGTTACTTACAAAACGATTTTTCGATGATGTAACTTAGCGAGGTGACATAAAATTGAAGATTTCAATCTCTCAGCTGAAAAAGCTGATGAGGGTACAGACTCAACCGTTGAGTCCGGCGTTGATGTTGTTCTCAATCACCGTTTACAAAAATGCTTTGCTTTCGAAGACAAGAAAGACTTCACTTTGTACTTGATAGACTACATGAAAAAGGTGTTTGTTGAATTGGAAGACATCAAATTGATGTGTTCAAGAACAATATGAATAAAGTAATGAAAGAAATTTTGAGCCATTTTAAGGATTAGAAAATTCTTTAGTGTTAAATCTATTAACTGCGATGGTAGGCACCATACTGTAAAATCAATGGCCAAAATGTACCCAAAATGTCCTTGAAACACAGTTTGGAAGAAGAAAAATCATAATTAAGTTTATTTAAGTGTTAATGAAATCATCTGTATTTTATGTAAAATCATTAATGAAAAAAATAATAAATAATTTTGTATTTTAAAATGTAAAAAACTGGCATGTCCATTTCATATGACATTTCATATTTTTTAATTGTAATTTAACCATACAATTATAATGTGCAAGAATAATATAATTTCTTCACTACAACCATATAATTTAACCATAATATGTTGCTCTTAGATTATAGTTACCCCAACCATGTTTTTCTTTGCGCGAAGGAAGCTTTGATAATACCAATAAGAATATGTTATTTAGGTTTCCCTGTATAGCTCTAAAAATTATTCTGTTTAGTTTAATTGCCGTTTTCGTCGTGTGGAAGTTTTCTTTGATATCTTTAATTTACTAAGCCTGGAAAATGTCCCTTAAAAGTAAAATTATACAGAGCCATAAGTCCCATCATATTTCAGTTGATTTCAATAACGAAGCTAAACCCATCAATTCGGCTTCAGAAAAAACATAGCACAATCGAACAAAGACACAGATTTATTAATGCAATTAAAAATGCCTTTGAAGAAAGAAAATCTTACTCTGCGCCTTTTATAGACGTTTCTCAAGCATTCGATAAGGTAACGGCATGAAAACTTAACATATGTGACCCGGCCTATGAAAAGGTGGCTTATGACTCGAAAAAACTGTTTCCACTTTTTTTTTTGGTTTCAATAGTTTTTGAGACGCTCTTTCACGTGGTGAAAACTAGAAAGTCCTAACTTGCTTAGAAGTGTTAAAGTCGATTTGGGGATTTTTTGGGGATAAAATCCCCAAAAACCTGACAACGCTGGGTCAGAAACCGGTTTGTGCTTTACATTGAAAAAAACATCGCTCTTTATATACACACACACACGAACTTATCTCATTTATGCTCTTTTGCATTTTTTGGTTGCCTTTTGGGCATGACTGTTCATAATGCAAATGAAAAACTACTAAGAAACTGACGAAATGCATTGTTTATCTTTAACAGCTAATTTTTCGAAATTTTGTTTTTGAATCATAAGCCACCTTCTCATAAACCGGGTCACATATATGTAAGTTGAAACTTAACTTGCTTGAAGAAACAGGCATTTTCAGCTTACCTCAGTCAACTGAAGACGGATTTCTCTAAAGTAGTGAATTGTTATCCATTGTATACTTTGGATGTGTCAATTATCATCCTAGCACACACATCGACAATTTCTTATCATCGTTCACGAAAGTTCCCAAGTAGTCCTTATGACTATCATCCAATTTACACAGAAAGAACTCTGTTATCATGATAAAATATCGCTGCAGCAAAATTCAATAATTTAGTCAGAAATATCGTCCAGTGATAAAGCCTCCAGCTAAAAATATGCATCAGAGTAAATCGTTGTACCTGCACCTATTATTTAAAAAAAAACCCCAATGTGTCAATTTTTATGATAAGTAAAGATAACATCGCTTAAGGACATGATTCACTATCATGCTCAGTAGTTCTTTCTGTCAAAAATGGATTGTGTGCTCGAAAGGTGTAAATTGTATGTGTGTTAAAGACTTTTTGAAAAGTATGTTTGTTATTATAACCTTTTATTTTTACATTTCTCCATACAATTAGAGTTGCAAAATCTACTTTCTGTAAAATAGTATATCACCTAAAACGCCATTTTAAAACAATGTCTTGAGTGCGACAGATAATTTTGTGATTGAATCGTACGATTGTGCACACAGGCCTAAGCATTTCTTCACAGTAGGTGGTAACCAGTTCAAAGTGGCACTGAAAGAGTAAGATACCAGCTTTTTTCCGATCTTCGTCTTATATGTTACTAAAGATAAATTGTAATCGAATAAATCCCTCGTAGACTGCCTCAGATACTTCAACATATGAAATCAGAAAATCTTCCTTTATTTCTCAGTATTGAACCTCCTCCAGATGTATAACAAAGGGTGGGGTAATTTAAGGTTATATGGTGAATTGTATAATGTTTTTTTCTGCAAAATCACTGTTGGTAATATTACTACTGTAAAGTAATATAAAATATGATGTCGGAAAAATTTTCTTGGCTAGCACTACGGCAAACGTCCGCACTTTCCACAAAATTTTAAACCACATTTCGCAAAAATGCCTCGTTTAACTTATCAATTTAGTTCCGAATTTCATTTTTAAGTTGGTTGTTGGCGTAAACCCAATATTATAAATAGCCTCTGCGAGATGATATCACGAGAATGTTGTAGAAAATTAACATGGCTAAATCGAGAAATAAATTTATTTATCTTCTTTTATAGCAGTCCTTTAGAACCCCTTCATTACTCATTGATTTCTGGTATCAGACTGGAAATTTACGAATGCCTTACTTTCTTGAAGTCTCGTGCTGGCACTAGACGTTTACTACCGACTGTAGAGATTTCAGTCTAGCTACTGATACATGACGACATGCTTCCTCATCACAGAGTCTATTGTAATTGGCAACATTTGCTTAAGGTTAAGGTCTCTACAGCATTTCTATATAATATGTGTCTGCCCGTGGTTCAAAGCCTTTTTTACGTTGGCCTTTTTCCAAGCAAAGTCTGCAAGTATGGTCTTACCGCGATATTTAACTTGGCCAGTTAATACATGAGAGTCCAAGACCTGTACTAACCTTTTGTAGGCACCCAGATTATATCTAAGCTCCTTCTTATTCTTCCTGCCAACTTGTAGTGGAAATTTCCAGACCTCAAATTTGCTCAATCTAAATATTTACTTAAGATGAAACCTTCTGAGATAGATTGAGTGAGAGAATATATTAATATATATATTAATGTAAGGGGAATTTCCAAGCAGACCACTTTTTTAATATATACCACTTCGACAACCTTCCGTTCTCTATGATTATAGGCAACCGAAATATTATTTCCGCCAACCTTACTTTCATTGAGTCACGTGCTACAACCAGTGTTTTAGCTTGACTTAAGTCAAGACTGTCGACTGGTAACTCATCATGATGAGAAAGACTGCCGCCAGTTACCAGTCGACAGTCTTTCTCATCACGCAGTCTATAAAAATTGTTAGCATTTGTTCAAGGCTCAGGTCCCCCATGGCATTCACATTTAAAAAGCTTCTATTAGTGGTCACAGGACTTATGCTAGCCAGTGCCGAACATTTACACACAATGCGAGCTGCTGTCTCAGCGTCTCTCAGGCACATTCTGCAAGTATCATCCTCTTCGATTTTCATATTGGCTAGATGATACTTGATGATCAGTACTCTTCGTTATTTTTATGCGTCTTCGTCTTCTGCTGTACAGAATCTCGAATCGGATAGCTATGTGGTCAGGCATGGTTAGTATCTCTGCGACCTTACAATTATTAACCCTGTCGGAGTGATTAAAACTTATATAAGAAATCTCATATACTTTACCATCCGGATAATTGCTTCCATGGAAGAAATCCTTACTGTTTTGAGGATGTCTTACTAAAAACTGTGAGCGAGCCTAACAAGTGATATCTTGATAGCAGCACTGACATTACTCCCTTTGCAGGCATTTATCCAGATTTATTGGAAACTTCACTAAAAATTGTGTTGGTCGCAATATTCACTGTTTTTCGTTAATAAAAAATAGCTTGAGAAATTTTACAAATGTAAAATATGTATGTGATAATAACAAAAGCAATAAAAAAATAAAAACAATGAGAAATAACTAACACGCTAAAGGAGGAGAAAGAGGAAATAAAAAGCAAATAAACAACATAACCAAACTTTTTAACTGACAAAAAAATAAAAGAAAAGAAAATTAAACGTTGAATTTATTTAACATATTTTTAGTTCTACACATAAATCCTAAAAGTGATCTTGTTTTATTTTTTTAACTTTCAATATTTCTATTCACAGTCCCATCAGCGGAAATACCATTGAGCGTTTTAGTAGTTGAGTTGCAAATCAATAAAATGTTTCATCAAAACCCTGCATTTATTTGTGCATGTGTTACTGTGATGATGCTTCAAATTGCGCTACCAATTGTCTAACATCCTGTTGTTTTGCTAAATTTTCACAATAAAATATTTTCCGACATACAGAATGTTTTTGTAGTTGTAGGAAACAACAAAAAAACATTTTGTTAGGTTTTAAACAACAAGTGAGTAAAATTAAAATCTACACACAAACAGCGAATGTATTGTATGATTTATTGCATACAGAAATTTTCTTTTATTTTTTTAAATAAGAAATACATATCTATTTCCTTTTTATATCAAACCATCTGCAAAGATAAAAGAAATGTTTGATGGTTAAAGAAAAATATGTAGAAAAGCAATTATTTAGGTTTTTATAAATATGATAGAATAACTTAAAAGTTAAAGCTATAAAAATGTTATCAAGTTTTAATATTCAAGTAATAAAAGTTGATAGAAAAATGTTTTAAAAATCATATGAACTTAATTTATTTATGTAAATTAATGTTTTTATTGCTAACCCTTATGTGATTGACAAAGTAAAATTTTTTATCTTGTACGACAAGTTACCCGGGTCCCTACACACTAAATTTATAGCAAACAAAAATTTTTGTCTACAAATTTACACAAATTAAATTACAATGGCTTGATACTGGATTAGTATTAACTAAAAACGAATGTTGGAAGAAAACAAATAAAAACAAAAAGTAGCTTTCATTGCTAACCAAAGGTTGGCTGAAGCAACAACAAATATAAGGTTGTAAAATATTAAAATAAAAATAGTAAACAAGTGAGAAGCTTTAGGTAGTGGTAGACTTCGTTATCACCAACTCACGATTGATGATTGAATACAGTTTTCTCGTATTCCTTTATCTGAGTTTGTTTGGTTAAATAGATGATGCTTACAACTAAACACTACCCTAAGTAGATTAGATACAAGAGTGCTGATGACGGACGTGGCTGTCTAGAAAATGTGCATTCCGCTCCTGCTGGTGTCTAAAAATTAAATTTTCTCAATTTTTCTTTAATAATATAACCTAATTTGTAATTTAATTTATTCTTTCTTAGAGAGAATAAAAACGAACTTAAGCTTGACTACAAAATTTCATTGTATGAAATTAAATACATTTATACAAAGTCGTATATATTTTGCAATGCCATCGGATTTAGGATTTTATCATAAGCAGTATCTACATGAGGCCGTGATTCAGGTCATTAACTGAAAATATTTGAAGTTGGTTATACTCCGAGTATGAATAGTGTATGTGAATAGTGAATGAATAGTTATACGAATATCGTGGATATATCTGCTTTACATAGTACATATACGGTGTTAAACTTGAACTTGGGATGCTCTCAACTCCTACTCCTTGAAAAACCAAGAGAAATTTAGTGTCAATTTGAAGCAGAAAGTACAGTTTTAGACCCCATTAGTCCCTATAAAAATTCAACCGATAACTGTTAATTTACTTCTCTTGAATTCTTGGAATGTAACACTTGTTGGAAAAATAACGTTTCATACCAGATAATATATAAGAACATAAAAACAAGTATGAAATGAAATTCTTCTACATAAATAAAATCAAATGTCATTCGTTAGGGATGGCATCACTTAAGAAAAGACGCTCGGTAGTGGCCTGTTTTCTAAATCTTCATCATAAGCCATCTAGGGTTATTACGGAAAGAAATATCAACCACGCTTACTTTTACACCCACTTTTTAAGTAGCTAGAGGACTATAATAAGTAGACCTTCAAAATTTTGTGCCAGTTACCCCCTTATTAATAAAAATAGTTTCACGAAATACAGACTGAATTGGAATAGTGAGCGTGGTAGCTCCCAAACAAATGGAACTAATATTATTGTCTACCTGTAGGTCTGCAATAGGTAGAGTCATGAAACTTTCCACAAGTAGGGCTCATACTAATGTACATATTCTAACAAAACACAGACTGGATTGGGACGGTGGGCGTGGTACCTTCCATACAAAGTGAAAAATTATTATTGTGTACCTAGAGATTTACAATATGTAGTCTTGAAGTTTTGCAGAAGTAACCCCCAGAGTAATGTGCTTTGTCTAGCAAAATACAGCATGGATTGGGATTGTGGGAGCGGTACCACCCATAAAATGTAAAATTTTATTTTCGTGTTATTACTCATAGTCTAGCCAAAAATATATTGGATGAGAACAGTGGGCGTAGTACCTTGCATATAAACTGAAACAGCTTTTCTTCTAAGTGTTTATTGTATTTTTTGTGGATGGGTGTAGCGATACGCACAGGAGATAGCTTGTATTTGAAATGAAAAAAAATTGGATATGCTCATATTCTAGATGATAATCATATTATGTTTTCAATCAATGCTATCTGAATGCTTATAACAAAACAAAAAGTATAAGTACTATTGAACAACAGATGGCGCTGTTTAAAATAAAACAGAATAACTAAAACGTCGTTGTCATGCGATAATACAGCTTTTATAACAAACCATGTTGAGATGTGGAAAAAACATAAGCATGGTTAGTCTTAATGAAGACGATCTATCGATGTAAACAAGAAATAATGCCGGCAGAGTAACGATATTTATCTATTCATATTGTTTTAGGTGGTGAATACTTGTTCATGTTCTGATTGATCTTAAGTTTCTGTTTTTCATCAATGTTGTTTGAATGCTAATAGCGAAAGCAGAGACTTTAGTATGGTATTAAAACTGTCCAACTAAAACAAACACACAGCTTAATTGTCATGTTATAAAAAAGCTTTTATAACAAATATTTTAACAACTATGTTAAGAATTGGGAAAAACATTAATTTGGACGGTCTGCACGTAACACTAATAGTCTCTTTACACTAATCAACATCTATCATCAATTTGCGAAGATGTATATAAGAATTATACAGGGCTAAAAATCAAAACCTTTCAAAATCTTCAAAAGATGTTCATATCTCAGTATGTTTCATTTTACATCTTTCGATTATTTTAGTGTTTTCACTAAAAAAGGGCAACAATTTAGATTACTTTAGTGAGATCACTAATAAAATGACCTTCATGTTAAAAAACCAAGACACAATCAAATCTATCCTGTTGATGTCGAAAGGCTCTTGGCTGAGAAAAGAAAAATTCGCAGAAAGTGGCAATCGCACAGATCTCCTCAACTTAAAAGCAGACTTAAAGAATGCACGAAACGGCTAAGAGATTTACTAGAATCCCGAAGAGCAGGATCTCTGAAAAACTATTTAAAAGACCTTGATCCAACTCCTCAATCAGATTATTCATTATGGTGTGCGTGTAGAAACTTTAAGAGGCCAGTAGTACATAAGCCTCCCTTGCGAACTTCGTCTGGAGGCTGGGCAAGGAATGATACCGAAAAAGGCAAAATATTTGTTGAACATTTGAAAAAGGTCTTTACTCCAAATGCATTGACTAATGCATTTGATTTGCCAACTGTCAAAGCTATTGCTGCAGTACCCTTAAGATTTCATTTTAGTGACATTGAAAGGGTAATAACAGATTTAAACACCAAGAAAGCCCCAGGGGCTTTGATAAAACCAGTAACAAGATGTTATTTGAGTTGCCCCATACAGCTCGCAAAATTATTCTTTTTATTTTTAACGCCATTTTACGCCTTGAGTACTTTCCTTCAGGTTGGAAAGTTTCGTTAATAACTCTGATTCCTAAACCAGGAAAAGACCACACAAAAGTTGAATCATACAGACCTATAAGTCTTTTATCAAATATGTCAAAGCTGTATGAGAGCATGTTAATAAATATGCTGAACCCCATTTTAAGCGACAAAGGATGTATTCCGAACCATCAATTTGGCTTCAGAACAAAACATAGTACGATCGAACAAACTCACAGGTTAGTTAACGTAATTAAGAAGACCTTTGAAAAAAAAAAATACTGCTCTGCGCTTTTTATCGACGTTTCCCAAGCATTCGATAAGGTATGGCATGATGGCCTAAAATATAAGTTAAAACTGAATTTGCCCGAAAACTTATATAAGCTGTTAGATAGTTAGTTAACTAATCGGAGCGAATTAAAGCCGGAGTTCCCCAGGGTAGTATATTGGGGCCGATTTTACACTTGTATACTTCAGATATGCCAACTAGGGACCGACCGAGTCCACACATCGACATTTGCTGACGACACAGCTTTTTTAAGCAAACACGAAAGTCCCGAAGTAGCATCACGATTTTTAGAAGACCACATATTAATTTAGAGAAGTGGTTGAAGAAATGGAAAATTAAGGTCAATGAACAAATATGTACTCATATAACTTTTACACTGCGTAGGGAATCGTGCCCCCCTATTCACATAAATAACCAAATGATACCTCAGCTTTCAAACGTGAAATATCTCGGTATACATCTTGACCGGCGCCTTACTTGGAAACGCCACATAGAATCAAAATTAACACAAATGAAGTTAAAAGCAGTCAAACTAAACTGTGTTATCGGCAGAAATTCTACTCTCGCTTTGCAAACTTTTATTATACAAGTCAATTTTAAAACCAATTTGGTGCTATGGCATTCAATTACGGGGCACTGCCTCAGCTAGCAATATAGAAAAAATCCAAAGGCGCCAAAATAAGATTCTACGGATGATCACAGTTGCTCCCTGGTACATAAGAAACTCGAACATCCACAAAGATCTAAACGTGCCATCTGTTAAAGCAGAAATAGCGAATTACGTATTTAAAGAAGCAGGAAATACATCCAAATCCGCTGGCCCGCAACATGCTAAATGAATGTGGTTACAATCGTCTAAGAAGGAGGGACATTTCTTCTCTCATCCGAAAATTAGAGGGATGACCCGCAAATGATAGAAGCTACCGTGAAACGTACATTTTTTTTGACTAGCACTGGCTGGACATAACAAGTATATTTATTATTTTGTTTTAGGCTTAAGATATGAGTAATTATTGTTAGTTCAAAAATATATTTGAAGATTCAATAAATAAAATATAAAAAAACAGAGTTGAATTGATGTTAGATGTTAGATGTTGCAAATGTAAAGCAATGTTTCATTTTTTTCACATCCTCCATGCATTCCATTAAGATGTTGATCAGTGTAAAGAGCCTATAACATGACGTTAGTTTGATGTCTGATGTATATGGGGCGTTTCTTAATCTAGTTCAAAACTTGTCTTCTCGCAATAATTATTTCAATCGATTATTCAGCAATAAATAAAAAATTATCCAAATTGTTTTAATGAATATCAAACACTTATTATATTGATGACAATGTGTCATTGAATTATTCTCTATTTGTGTTTTATTTGATGTCTGTGTTTCATTGCATTGATGAGAGAATTTTAACCAATTGCTTAATGAAAATAAAATGACCACAGATGTAAAGGTTAACATCACAAGATATCAGGTGTCGCCAGTTGAAAAAGTGTTAAGATTTTTTTTATAAATATATATTTTAAATAGTTTTTCTGACTTTAAATAAAAAAAATTTTAAATAAAATTGGTTTAATAAATTGCTTTTAGATATGTATTTTCTCCTGAATATAACTAATAAAAATTAAATTGATTAAGAAAATATTAAAAGAAAATAATTTAGTCGTTATTTTATTTTTCGAATATTTAATTTCTTAAATATTATATTAAGTATTATATTGCATTCCAACTAATTAAGTATTATATTAAATTATATTCCACATAAATGCAAGTAAGTAACCTCGAAAATTAAAAATGTATTTTTAATTCGCAAATATATACTCTAGAATTTTTATAAACCTTCAATTACCAACAATTTTTTATAATTATTAAAAAAATATTTAGCCTTAAGAATAACACAAAAAAACTAAACTAAAGCTCAACAATAATTGCCAGCGTCAACACCAGATCCATATTATTAATGAAAGCAACAAAACTAACTAACACACTCACACTAAAAAGTCATTATATTTTGACTTGCAGTTAAAGGAGTGCAAAAACCAGAAAAAACTTAATAAAATTTGTATTAATAAATTAACAGTTGTACAGAATGTGGCGAAGAAGAGCGAACAAACCGACAGCAAAAACAAAAAAAAATAATAATCACTATTTAAGCTCTTAAAAGTAGTAAATAAAAAGGTAACAAAAGTATTTAGTGCAGAAGAACAAGCAACACTTTAGAAAAAAAAAAATACATTTATAAAATGTAGAATTAGTATCCGTTTTAAGCTTCTTTTTTTTTTTTGTTCCTTCTCTTATTTAAAAGTTTTTTTTTTCACCAATAACCAGCTACCAGGACATGAAGTAAAATCACTGTATAAACACAAAGTAATGCAGAAAACTGGTGTGTACAAGTTAAAACCAACCTTTTTATGTGGTCCTTTTGCCAAATGGCGAAAAAATGTAGCAAAATATAAAAGAAATGGCAAATAAAATATAATTAATGTATGCAATAACATAAAACTACATATTTAATATTGTGCACTGCAAAGTGCATCATAGGAAAATAAACTAAATGTAAACGGCTTGGAAAAAATGCAATGAAAAATGATTAAAAGTACAAGCCACTCAAACTCAAGGTGGAAATAAATTAAAACAAAATATTTTTGGCTCTTAATTTAAGTTTAAGTTTTACGGTAATGTGTGGCAAATGTCCGTAAAAAAGAAAACGTTAGCTTAAAAGAAACTACAGATTTTTGCAGGAAAAAATTATAATATGTCACGAAATTTTATTTAAAATGTTAACAGTGAATAACATAACAACAGCAAGCTTTTGAATATGCTAAATGAAGGTAATTTCGAGGTAAAGCTTATACAATCAGAGAAAAACCATGGTTGTCCTATAGTCACAAGATCCTTATTTTGTTCCTTGTAACAATATATGATATTCACCTTACGTCAAATCCTGGAAAAGACCCAAGAAAAACAGATCGATACCTACCATCTATTTGTCGACTACAAGGCTGCTTTTGACAGCCCCATTCGTTCAAAGGTGTTTCAAGCCATGTCTGAGTTTGGTATCCCTACAAAATTATTACGGCTGTGCTGGATGACCTTAACTGATACGCGATCTTCAGTTAAAATAGGAAAAAACCTCTCCGAGCTATTTAGTACCAAACGAGGTTTCAGACAAGGCGATAGTCTATCGTGTGACCTTTTTAATATCCTGCTAGAAAAGGTTATACGGGATGCGAATGTGAATAGAACTGGCACGCTATGCACTAAACAACACATGTTACTCGCTTACGCTGACGATATAGACATTATGGGTCGAACATTGCGAGCGGTAACTGCCACCTTTGAAAAAATCGAAAGAGAATCTGCCAAAGTGGGTCTGGCAGTAAACGGCGATAAAACCAAGTTGATGGTATCAACGCACAAGACGTCCAGTAGACTCGGGCAGACAGTGGAAGTTGAAAACTACAATTTTGAGGTAGTCAGCGATTTTATCTACCTCGACAACAAAACAAACAACATCAGTTTTGAGATAAAGAGAAGAATAATACTAGATGCTACTTTGGACTAGGTAAGCAGTTTAAAAACAAGGCCACCTCTCGACAGACAAAAATCACTCTCTATAAGACACTGAAACTACCCGTGCTATTATATGGTTCCGAAGCATGGGTACTTGCGAAAGCAGATGATGCTGTGCTTGGAGTGTTTGAGAGAAAAATTCTTAGAAAAATCTATGGACCAATCTGCGTTGGCGGAGAATATCGGTGTCGTATGAACCATGAGCTGTATGAGCTGTATGCCGACATAGACATAGTCAAACGTATCAAATTACAACGATTGCGTTGGCTAGGTCATGTTGTGAGAATGGATGAAGATGCTTCAGCTAGAAAGTTATTTGAATACGAACCTGGTGACGGTTCACCCAGAAGGGGAAGACCGAAACTTCGATGGAAAGATCAAGTTGAGGAAGACATCTCGAAACTTGGTGTCAGAAACTGGAGAAGAAGCGCAGAAGATCGAGGCGTTTGGAAATCTATTTTACGTTCGGCTACACGAACAAATGTTCTGTAATAGCCACCTAAGTAAGGAAGTAAGTAACAATATATGGTTGCTGTGAAAAAATTTTTGTTATTTTTAACATTAGTTTGGTCACAATAAACAAGTTTTGGTTAGAATTTCACCATTAAATGGGCTCTACATTAAAAAAACGCAACATGGCTGGTTTTAGCTATACAATTTTGTAGATCGACTAGCTGTACCCACACACGTTGTGTGTGTCCTGACTATATTTTATTGCTTTGAAAGTAATCCACACCAAATTTTAACACTCTTACTTTTATAGTGCTTCATTTATAAGCATTTAGTTTATATAAAGGTGCCCATCCCTGGATAAAATTCTAAAATTTATATGAAATTCTAAAATTCCAAAAATTATTGTAAAACTCTGTAAAAGGTGTTTAAATTTTTTTAATTCTATTTTATTCCACAAAGTAAAAATACAAATCAAATACAAATTTTATTCAATTGGCTATTTGGTAGAAAGTAATTAATATTTTGTCATTATTTTAAAACAGCGCCATTATCCGCTTTCAATTCATATTTTGTAATTATTTTAAAACAACGCCATCTTCACCGTGGTTAAAATATCCCGCTTTCAAACACAAAAGGTGCCTTAAATATGCAGTACCTTAAAGATTGTAAAGTTGCGTACTTTCACTGCTCTTCTCCACTTTCTCTTGGATACTAAGGTGCCTCCTCACGATTTTTTTTTTTAAATCCATCCAGTAGCCCTTACGTGATGCGAACGCAGATAGACAGACAGGAAATGCGTTACTGTTCTATTATAAGTATAGATTATAGATTATGGACAGCAACCAAACTTTAGTTGCGTTGTCAAAAGCCAACACAACTGGGAAAAAATTGGTATTATGTAAGGCAAATTTCTTCAGTTGTAGTAAAGTTATCGATAATGCTATTTTGACAGTCTAGCAAGAGGATATAAATGTAAATAATACTGGTCTGCAAAAAAATTTGCTCCCTGAACATAAATATGTGGAAGATAGTGATCTCAACTCGTTACACTCAAATCAGCTTTCAGTTTTAGCGTAACACGTACAAATTCAAGCTCCCGACGTTTTTTGCCGATCATTGTTATCACAATAACTAATTATTAATTTTTATTATGTTATTGTCAAAAGTTATTATATTTTATTATTTTGTTTATATTATTTATACATAAACAACTTTTGATTATTTTAAAGAATAATTATTAAGGTTGACAATAATATGATTCTAACATAACAATAATGTTACTAACAATAAGCGCAGAAGTGTTATTTTGAAATATAGTTTTTTTTTTTGAATATACGACAGAAATATAAAAAAAATTATATTAAAATATTAATCTTTGTAGGGGAATAACTAGTCGCTAAAGCCTTTAAGTTGTTTAACTTCAATTGTTTTTATATATTTTATTGACGTGTTTAAAGAAAATTTATTAATAAAATAAATAAACAAAAAGTTGCTTTCATTGATAATCGAAGGTTGGCTGAAGCAACAACGAGTATAAAGTGGTAAATGTTAAAGTAAAATATGAAAACAAGAGGGAAGCGTTGGATGGTGATAGACTTCGCTCTCACTAACTGACAATAGATAATTGAATGCAGTTTTTCTCGCATTCTTTATCTGAGTTTAGTTCGTTAAATAGATAATGTTTATAACATAACACAACCTAAAGTAGATAGATGAGATAAATTCTGAAAACGGAAG
This sequence comes from Phasia obesa, assembly GCA_949628195.1. Lineage (NCBI taxonomy): Eukaryota > Metazoa > Arthropoda > Insecta > Diptera > Tachinidae > Phasia > Phasia obesa. The sequence continues at coordinate 191,804,753 of OX451215.1, forward strand.
TGGCGATCCAGGAAATGCACTACATTCTGCTAGTATCTAAAATAAAATTTCCCAATTTTTTTAATTAGAAATAAATCACTTAATTTGTAATTAAAAAAATATTCTTTCTACTTAAAGAGAATAAAAACGAACGAAAGCCTGACTTCAAGATATCATCTATATATGTATGTATATAGACTAAAATTATATTTAATTTGGCTTCGCCTTTTTCAGTAACAAAATCATAAGTTTTATTATATGGTTTAGTTATGTGTTCCTAAATATTTTTTAATTTATATTTTTTTATGCACCTTTTTTATTTATTACACAAAAGAGTTCAATAAATACATATTTTCACGTCTCTTTATTTTTAAAACGTGGTGCTCCAAAGAGGGTTCAAATGTAGAAAAATCGCAGCAAGTGTTTAATGATGTAGTTAAATAGGTAATTCCACATAAACAAAGACCTCACAATGACATTAAAAAATATATGTAAATTAAAAAAAAAAATTAAAAAGAATATTTAAAAAATTTTTATACATTTTTTTTAATATAAGAAAAAAAAATTTTAAAATTTTTATCATGATTGATGTCAAATTAAACCGTATAAAATCCCCTTTAAAATAAGTTATTACTCAACTTCCTAGGGCTTAAAGAACTGTAAATGAGTACACCCAATTCTGTTTTTACACTGTCTTTTTTACACGGTTTTGATTTAAAAATAAAAAAAATAATTTTTTTACACGATTTTATTCCATTTAGCACGATTTAAAATCATTTGGGCTTAGGTTTTATTTGTAAAATTTAAGTTTTGCGAAATATTTTCGTATCAAAAATTTAGAGGAATTTCCCTTTTGTACTTACAAGAATTTTTACTTGTTAGAGCAATTGAAATGTGTTAATATTTTGTGAACTATCAATGCATCAAGAATACGACGAAAACTACAAATAAAAAACTACAACGTAAAGCCATTTGTTTAGAAAACAAAATTGAAATTTTAGATCGCATTCGAAATGGAGAAGGCTCAACATTTCTTAGGAAAATGTTCGTTTTAAATGAAGCTACAGTAAGAATTATAAAAAAATTAAAATTCAATTAGGCAATCGTTGATTTTTGGAACGAAACTATCTATTAAGTCTTCATCATACATTAAGATGCAAATAAACTGTGGAAATACACATTATATGTACATGCATATACATATGTGTAAAACTAAACATGATTTCTTGTTCTTAAAAAAATTCTTGTTTTTCACTAATTTTAATAGGTTCTAGAGATAAGGAACCAATCACCTAATTTTGTATATGATCAATGTCTTTTTTTACACGGATTTTTGTGGAACTAATATGCTGTTAAAACAGAATTGGGTGTAAAAAACAGAATTAGGTGTACATTTAATCCTAGAAGGCATATGCAAAAAAGCGATATTTTCCTATTTTGATAACTGTATAGCTAAAAAAATAGAACATACATATATGCTCATTTCACAAGCTCCCTTGTATAGTTTAAAGATTATTAAAAAATACTTTAACTCAAACAGCTTATGAACAGGCTTTGAGATTGTAGAATTGTATCGTTTTTTACTCAAAATATAATAAATATTTTTAGAACCAACCATTACCATTTTTGGATTTTTCCTCTCAAATTTGGTAGATCATTTTGGGATTTTTAGAATTGTAGGCTAAGATTGAGAAAATATGTTACTTTTGAAATAGTTTTTATTGTAAAAACTATTATTTATACAACATAAAGAAAATAGAATAGCGCACAAACACAAAAACTTAACTTATTAGAATCTTCGAGTTCGCCAGAGGAGATACATGTATATTTCTTAAGTTAACTCTAAGTCAGATGAATAATCTCACCAAAGAATTCCAGTCATAAAGTTTATGTTTGCAATATTTATATTCAAAAATAAATTCTTTTTTTTTTTTTGACCGATTTCAACAATTTTATAAAAAACTAGCTCATCCGGTACGCGTTGCTATCCCTAAAAATGGTTTTACACGGCGTGTATTTGTCATATGACCTGTCAGTTTGATAATCCATATGTAATTTCATGTGTTTATCAAAATAACCCTTTTACATACGTTTTTAATTTTTGCTTTCAAACGTACATGTGTAATTACATGTTACATAACCTAAAGTACATAATTTTGCTGCAACACAGTTTTTAATTTGCAACTACAGCTGATGCAAAGATGCAAACCTAGTGCTTTTACCACGATTTTGGTACCACAAAAAGCATAAAATAACAAAATATCAAGTTGGCATTACAGGATGTCAGATGCTTTGTCACATCAAAATAGAACACGTTCTAAATGAAAAATGTCATATGTATTGTAATGGGTGATTTTTTTGAGGTTAGGATTTTCATGCATTAGTATTTGACAGATCACGTGAGATTTCAGACATGGTGCCAAAGAGAAAGATGCTCAGTATGCTTTGACATTTCATCATGAATAGACTTACTAACGAGCAACGCTTGCAAATCATTGAATTTTATTACCAAAATCAGTGTTCGGTTCGAAATGTTCGAAATCGACAAATTTTGTTCAGCGATGAGGCTCATTTCTGGTTGAATGGCTACGTAAATAAGCAAAATTGCCGCATTTGGAGTGAAGAGCAACCAGAAGCCGTTCAAGAACTGCCCATTCATCCCGAAAAATGCACTGTTTGGTGTGGTTTGTACGCTGGTGGAATCATTGGACCGTATTTTTTCAAAGATGCTGTTGGACGCAACGTTACGGTGAATGGCGATCGCTATCGTTCGATGCTAACAAACTTTTTGTTGCCAAAAATGGAACAACTGAACTTGGTTGACATGTGGTTTCAACAAGATGGCGCTACATGCCACACAGCTCGCGATTCTATGGCCATTTTGAGGGAAAACTTCGGAGAACAATTCATCTCAAGAAATGGACCGGTAAGTTGGCCACCAAGATCATGCGATTTGACACCTTAAGACTATTTTTTGTGGGGCTACGTCAAGTCTAAAGTCTACAGAAATAAGCCAGCAACTATTCCAGCTTTGGAAGACAACATTTCCGAAGAAATTCGGGCTATTCCGGCCGAAATGCTCGAAAAAGTTGCCCAAAATTGGACTTTCCGAATGGACCACCTAAGACGCAGCCGCGGTCAACATTTAAATGAAATTATCTTCAAAAAGTAAATGTCATGGACCAATCTAACGTTTCAAATAAAGAACCGATGAGATTTTGCAAATTTTATGCGTTTCTTTTTAAAAAAAAGTTCTCAAGCTCTTAAAAAATCACTCGTTACACATGGAAAATACACATGTTATGTTTGAAAGGGTTCACACGACGTGTATAGAATTTACACATGGAAAAGTTACAAGTCATATGACAAATACACGCCGTGTAAAACCACTTTAAGCAAACATTAGTGTTGTATTATCACACTATTTAAATTGAGCTTTTAACGAAATTTACAGCCTTTAAATAAAAATCAATGGAATACCTATCATAAAGTTTGTTTTACAGAATAACTTACATATGGTGTAGATATGGGCTCAATTAAAAACTATATAACCGATTTAAGAGTTTGATATCCCTTTGAAAAACATGAGAACGGCTTTAAAAAAAAAAAAAAATAAATATATGTATATGTCATTGGTGTAATATAAAAATTGGATTTTGCCACGCCCCTCCACCAAAATTGCTCTAAATTAGATTTTATGTGTGAAGATGGGAAACTTTTACAAATAATTGCGTCTTCCATAGTTTTTTCTAAAGAAGGTTTGGCTCTATTGTTTCTAGTTTCAATAATTTCTAACCTTTACAATTTTGCTTCCCATTTTTTACAATCAAATCAAACTTTTACTAATTGCATGTATATGCATTATGATATGCACTCAGATAGCTTACAAATTTGTTGTAAAGGATAATAGTAGATTAAAAAAAAAATGGTAGAATAAAAACTTTTAGCAGCGGCAACGTTGTTTAGAATAATAAAATTAAATTGAATCATGCGTGGGAAGTAGCAATTACGAATTTTGTACAAAATAATTTTTACACAATTTGTAATTTTAATATAGATTGAATAAATTTGCAGTGTTAAAGCACTATAAATATATAACATTAAATATAAAATAAAATAAAGACACCGAAGATTACATATTACGAAGATTTTCATATTTTATTCAAATAAAAAACTTAGTCCCAGATATGGTCTCGATACAATACTTTCAAAACATATGAAATGAAATTGTATATTTATAAGAAATTTTTCAGTCGTACTCATTCGTACAGGTAAAACTGTTTAAATTTGCTTATCTGAAAATGTCAAACCTTATATAAAACTCTGTTCGCGCACTTAAAAAATTTTAATAATTAAAACAAAAAATTTTTTTTTATTACTCAATGCATTAAGAACTAATTGCTGTATTTTATTCAATCCTTTATTTAACAATGTTTACTTAAAGAAATGAAAAAATATGTATGTATGTTTATTAAGTAAACTTTTTAACTAAATTTAAATCAGTTCTCGTAGGCGGAAATTTGGTATTCGACATAATCTGGTGACAATAAAATATTCTCTCAGCTGGACTTGATGCTGCTGCTAGGGCCATGTGCAGCCCTCTCACATCCTGACTTGCTGAAAGCAGCCATATCGGCTTAAGGCTCGTAAAGATTTAGTTTATAAATACTGCATATTTAGTTAGGAGTCCCACCTATATCTGCAGGGTCCCTGTATATCTACAGAGTACTTTAATGAAGGCGAAACCCAAAATGTACTATTGCTTGTACAGGTGACCAACCAGAATACATTTGAAAACTGAACTTAAGCAATTTTATTCTTGATCAAAATGAATTATTAGAGATTGATCTTAATAAATTTTAACTTTGAAATTAAATATGATTACTTATGTTAAACAAATATCTAAAATCTTTTTATACTTCTATGTACGGAGTATTAAATGTTTAAAACCTTTTCTTAAGAATTATTATTTAAAGTAAACCAGTTTTATTTTTTATTATAATGTTTAATTATTTTTATTATAAAGAATAATTTGTCATAGAAGTCTTTGCGAACACAGCTCATGTTATTTATATTTTTCTTTATATTTTAGTAAAATATTTTGACACAGTCGGGCAAAAACAGTCAATCAAGCCGTCCTTGTTGCTCAGCCTTCGAGTGGTTTGCAGCTCACTCTCGCACTGGCTGATTGGCTTCCTCGAATAGCTGTACTGCGGTACTGTTATTGGTGTTTGCTTTAATAACCATGTGCAATAGTTTTGGTTATCGTGTGTAACCTAACAAATTTTTATCGAAGCTAAATTTGGGACTTCCTATGAGAAGGTATATGGCGCGTAACAGATCCCGCAGGAGGCTTATGGAGTTTACCCTGGAAATTTGTGAATACGATTGTTCCGCCAACCAATTTAAGAGTTAAAAAAAAAAAAATTTCAAAGCAAATTAACAACAACAAACATAAACTATTGTAAAATAAGTTGACGATAAACCTTAGAAAATGATAGCAGGGTCTTGTAAATTGATTTTTTAACCGACTTCAAAAAAAGAAGGAGGTTATCAATTCGTCTGAATGTTGCTTTTTTATGTTTGTGCCCGTAGAAATCAGACATTTCTGAACCGATTTTAAAAATTTTTTCTTTATTAGAAAGGAAATGCTTACAGATTGGTCCCATTTTAAAAGAAGTTCAGAATTTTGAAAATTAAAGGGTGTCCCCATACAACATACGTGTTTTTTACGTGTATTATGAACCGTAAAGGGCACCCTTTTAAAATTCTAAAAAACTGCATATCACTATAGCTGCCAATAACAGAAATTAATAAAAAAAATAAACTTAAAAATTAAAGGGTGTCCCCATATGTGACATCAATTTAAATATATGAACCATTTGAACCATTGTAGACAATCACTTGAAAATTGAATAGAATGTCCAATATTTATAATCAGAAATTAAATATATATAATTAGAAGTTAAAGGGTGTCCCAATATTTGATGTAATTTGATGTATATTGCGAAACTTTTGTACCGTAACAGAGAGACGGTTGAAATATACAAAGAACCTGTATATCTAAGTCCTTTATAACATCAAGTATATAATTTAAATTTGGAAACTAAAGGGTGTCCCCATAATTGATATAATTTAACCTATCTAGTCCTAGCTCTTGAACCGTTATAGACAAACACTTGAAAATTAGACAGAGTCTCCACTACTATGTCCCGTATAATAACATTTATAAATATTCAAAATTTTAAAGGGTGTCTCAATAATTGATGTAAATTCATGTATATGGAAATTCACAAAGAATCTGTCCTTTAAAATGTTTAATTTAAAATCGTACATTAAAGGGTGTCCCCTAGGTGATATTGTTTAAGCTATATGGCCATATCTTTGGAGCCGTTACTTTTTATTACTGTGTCAGTAATAATAACTGTAAAAAATAAAGGGTGTCCTCATATCTGACGTAATTTGTCGTTATGGATAGACATTTGAATGTACAGAACGTATATTACTTGGCCGTTAGAGCAACAAGTATAGAAGTATTTGATTTGAGTACTATTTCTTACATCCTTTTAAATTTTTAGGTTAGAATTGATGCACCTATATTTGTTTTGTAGTCAGTTTTTTTGCAAAAATTATTTTAAATTGTATTTTGATTCAGCGAATATAAATAGAAAATAGTTTCATCAAAATCGGAAGGGGGAAATTTTAAAACAATTATTTTTTTATTCATAAAATTTTTGGGAATTTATATATTAATTATTTAATATTATGCTAATTACCCATAAGGTTTTATAATAAAAATGCAATTTATTTGTTGGGGGAAAAGAGCTAGTCCCTATACGTATTTTGGTTGCTCAGGCGAGATCATCAGGAAACCTTTTTCCTAATTTTAGAGAAGCCAAAAATACTCTATAAGTAATAAAATTCTACAAAACACAATGAGAATTCCCCAACAAATAATTTGCATTTTTATTATAAAACGTTATGCGTAATTAGCATAATATTAAAAAATTAATTATTTTTTTGTTTGATTTAATATTGAAAACTAAGAAGACATACGTCAAAATCGTGTTGTTCGAGAAATTCCAAGAAGGTTTGCCCAAGAAAAAATCAAAATTGTACTTCCCATTTTTAACGATAAACTTTTCGTTTTTTCATCATACTACCATATAAAATTAGAACTTGGTATGTCAAGAACAAAATTGACACACTCTAATGGTCATACATATGTAATCAATATGATATTATGTAACCAATTTGATATTATGATTAAATAAAATATCAAAAAAATGGAGTAAATATTTAAATTCCATTAAATTATAATATTGATGTGCATAAACTAGGCGTTAAATGAAAGTCACCATACCTACTTTCTGTAAAATAAATTTTTATATCGTCAAGAGTATACTGTATAATTTTCCAGACGGTATTCCAGTACTCACTATTTTTGTCTCGCTTCTCTATATAACTGCCACCACTGTGCATTAGAATAAATAAAATTAAAACATGTATTTTATCTTTTTTTTTCAGAAAAACCATTGATGCTAACAGGACTGTTTTTTTAGCATCACATAGAAAAAATGCTTCCCTAATGTAATGGGGAGTAATAGAATAATAAAGACTACGATTGGAAAATGTTCAATCATTTTTTCTCGTTAATATTATATGGAATCGTTCGTGTTCTCTTACATAAAGATTTTTCATATCGTAATGCTTTTTTAGAACATTTTTTCAATTTTGTTAGGGTCTTCTTTCAATAAAAGTATATGCTACGAAAAAATAATTCAATAACAGTATTTAAATAGAACTAAAGTTTTAACTTAAAATAATTTAAAATTATATAAATTCAAATTAAAGTATAGTAATAAAAATTATTTACGATACCTACACTAATTTTCCCACACACTGTAATAATTAAACATTTTCAGAAAAAATACCTGTGCTAAAAAGTTGCGGTAGGAAAAGCGTTCATCACACTATGTCCACTTCAGTAACAGTCATGGTTATAGATAGTGTTGCAGTAATCTAAAAAAAGGATGACAGCTAACGAAAGAAATATCCTTCTTTTTTTTCAACTTAACATTATTGTAGACACAGGAAGCCCAGCACCCAAGATAGCTTAGCAGTTAATGCAACCGGTTAAAGAAGATGCCTTAAGTAATACTTTTGCATTAAATTTAGCTACTTTGAAGCGTTATTTCAAACAGTTTATAGTTTTTTTTATTTTTTTTTTTTTTTTGTTATTTTTCTATGTCTCCGAATCCAAGTTTTATTTGTTGGAATTTTTCTGACAGAAACAATTTTTTTTTCTCAAACCTTATGCATAGGATGTAGACAGAAAAATAACAGCAAAAAGAAAGAAAAAATAGAAAACGATGTGAAGTTTAACAGTAAAACGTTGAGGTTTGGCATGAAATATTAATGCTTCAGCTCTGGCACATAAACCAGCTGTGGTGTTCTATACAATTTAAACTAAAAAGAAAGCAAACATGCCAACAAATAAGCATAAAAACATAAAATATTTTTACTTGAGTTTATTTATCACTCAGGCTAAGAGAGCCTACGCGACCCCTTGTTGTGATTGTGTAGTTTTAGATTTTCAAAAGCAAAAAGAAAAAAGAAAAAATAAAAAATAAAAAACAAGAATTTTTACTTAGCCATTGCTTGATTTTTTATTTCAACAATATAGAAAAATTATTTATAAGTTGGCTTCTCAGTTTGTTATCTTGTAGATAAAAACTAATTTATTTTAAACGGGTGGTCTAAATACAGTTATCTTTTTAAATCATTCATATATTATTGACACTGATAGATTTTTTCTATGTGATATATTGTCTATCAGTCAGTATCATATGAGTTGTTTTACGCTTGAGCATCCTTAAGAATTATTGGATGCCTATGTCTGAGGTCTATGTCTAATGAGATAAAAAATGCATCTTGACGGTTATAACAACAAACAAAATTGCATCTTGGGGTTAGAAAACCTGAAAGTAGTAGTCGACAAGGGAATGAATTTACAGAGCATGACAGCGTAATTTTGGGGTGTTTTGACAGGATAAGCAATATCAATCAGTAATTTTATAGCCTGAAATGAAAAATATATAAACTTAAATAATCTTTGATTTCAGAAGAATGCCGCACCATTTCACACCACTCATTAAACAATTGATCTTGGAGTATTCTACTTAGAAGTCTTTTCTAAATCATGAAAGTTATTAGTATGTATGTTTAAAAACCTTTTACTGATTGTAACAAAAAAAAATTGCTTTTGATCAGGGCACGTGTTGAATGTATAGGAAATTTTACCCATTTTTTTTGGCCAAAAGTTAAAATCAAAATTTTTGCTAAGTGTATTTTTTTTGCTGTAATATAAAAAAAACAATAACAAAGTTAACATCGCTGTTTACATTTTTCGAAAGAATTGACTGACTGTTACTTTATCACATGTTTTGCTTGTGATTTGTAAATTAGTTATCAAATAATTCTTGCAAAATAAAACCGACTACAAAACAAATATATGTGCATCAATTCGAAACTAAAAATTTAAAAGGAAGTAATCTGTAAGAAATAGTACTCAATTCAAATACTTGTTGCTCTAGCTGACAAGTAATATACTTTCTGTACATTCAAATGTCTATCCATAACGACAAATTACGTCAGATATGAGGACACCCTTTATTTTTTTTACAGTTATTATTACTGGCATAGTAATAAAAAGTAACGGTTCAAAAGATATGGCCATATAGCTTAAACAATATCACCTAGGGGACACCCTTTAATGTACAATTTTAAATTAAACACTTATTTTAAAGGACAGATTCTTTGTTAATTTCAAATGTCTGTCTAAAACGGTTCAAAAGTTTGGCCATATGCATCAATTTACATCAACTATTGAGACACAAATTAAATTTTTAAATATTTATAAATGTTATTATACGGGACATAGAAGTGGAGATTGTGTCTAATTTTCAAGAGTTTGTCTATAACGGTTCAAAAGATAGGGCTAGATAGGTTAAATTACATCAATTATGGGGTCACCCTTTAGTTTCCAAATTTAAATTATATATTTGATGTTATAAAGGACTTAGATATACAGGTTCTTTGTAAATTTCAACCGTCTCTCTGTTACGGTTCAAATTTTTGGCAATATACATCAAATTACATCAACTATTGGGACACCCTTTAACTTGTAATTATAAATATTTAATTTCTGATTATAAAAATTTTCAAGTGATTGTCTACAATGGTTCAAATGGTTCATATATTTAAATTGACGTCACATATGGGGACACCCTTTAATTTTTAAGTTAATTTTTTTATTAATTTCTGTTATTGGCAGCTATAGTGATATGCAGTTTTTTTTAAATTTTAAATGTGTGCCCTTTACGGTTCATAATACACGTAAAAAACACGTATGTTGTATGGGGACACCCTTTAATTTTCAAAATTCTGAACTTCTTTTAAAATGGGACCAATCTGTAAGCATTTCCTTTTGAATAAAGAAAATATTTTTAAAATCGGTTCAGAAATGACTGAGTTCTGCGGGCACAAACATAAAAAAAGCAACATTCAGACGAATTGATAACCTCCTTCTTTTTTGAAGTCGGTTAAAAACGATTGAGTTCAGTGAATTTTGTGATAGTTTGTAATAAAAGTTTTCATAATAATAGTTTTTAAGTTAAGTCTGTGGTTTTTAATATGCAAAAACTAAATAATGGAAAATAATGTCGGAGGTGAGTACTTTAATGGTATATAGTGAAATGTTGGTAAACTCATCTATTAGATCGTATAAATTAGAAAAATTAAAGTGACCTTAAGATGAACTTATGGAATTATGAATTGCAATTTTATTTAGACTTCCAAAAAAATGCTAGCACATGAAACCATAATATTTCTTTAGGCCAATCAATTACCTTCCGGACTTAATAAATTTCAACTTCGGATATCTGCAAAATTTTTTAAAAAACGCATGTGTCAAATTCAGAGTTATTCAATACATGGTGAGAGCAACACAACGAATATGACAAAAGAGCCGCTATTTGTGCCCATTTCTTTTCATACATTGGTGAGAGTGATTGTTCCGAAAACTTTAAATAATATATAAAGGAGCGGTCAAGAAAATTTTTTCAAATATGAATATGAAATGGCATAAAAGTTGTAGGCTTAAAGGTAACTTCGATAAGAAAACCTGAAACCCCTTTGGATTTAATTCTTAGTTAATTTTTTAGTTAACTTTACTAACGTTTTTTTTTTTTTGAGTGTATGCAAAACTTTAAGGATTCCTCCCTCCCTTTTAATAGTCTTCCAAAAGTCATGTCAATAAAAATAATTCAAATTGGTGCTGCCGTTTGGCTGTAATTAATTTTGGCCAAAAAAAGGGGTAAAATTTCCTATAGTGCATTGGCAAGATCCCTTTGGTACAATATGAAGCTCACATGCTTCTACCATTCTAATTTGCCATCATCCATAACTATGGAATTATTACATTCTTAAATATTCATCATAAACCAACATCGTTTTTACAGAAATAAAATAGGTAGCTCTCCCATACAAAGTAAAAAATTATTATCGTATACCTAGAGAACTGGAATAGGTAGAGTCTTCAAACTTTGTGCCAGTAACCCTCAGACTAATGTGCATAGTCCAGCAAAACATAGACTGGATTGCGATAGTGAATGTGGCACCTTCCATACAAAAAGAAAATTTATTATCGTGTACCTAAACAACTGCAACAGGTAGAATTTTAAACTTTGCACGAGTAATATGCATAAACTACCAAAATTTACAGTAGATTGGGACAGTGAGCGTGGAGTTCCCATCCCAAGTGAAAAATTATTAGAGAACTATAATATGTATTGTCTCGTGTACAAGTAAGCCTCGAAGTAATGTGTATAATCTATCAAAATACAAAGTGGATGAGGATAGTGGAAGTGGTTCCTCCCATACAACGTATAATATTATTAAGCTTAGTCTACCAAAAAACTGATTGGATGGGAACAGTTTGGGTCGTACCTTACATATAAAATGAAATAGTTTTGTTGTAATAACAGCGTGCGTTTTCGAGTTAAAGGTAGGCCATAATTTTTAAATTTCTTGCCTTTTTGTGGATAGTTGTAGCAAAGCGCTACACCTATCGAGTAATAATACTTATATGATTACTTTTAACAAGATATAATTTCCATAAGGTATAGAAAAAAGCGTCAAGTTTTCGCCCTTTAAATAAATTATCTCAGTTAAATTTTTCATTACCTTTAAAAAAAAGAGGATTAAATATTGTGATTTAACTTCTTCAGATAATATATATACAAAATTTTATACAACTAAATGAAAAAATTATTGGATTATCTCGATTACCGTAGATTTTGCACAGCATATTTTTTTCAAGATATTATCGATATGTGGTCGATTGACCAATGCAAGTGCCAGTGTCTGTCTGTCTTTTCTGTTGCTGGTATTAATTGGTCAGGTCATCTATTTGATGTTCGGGGAAGTGAAGCAATATTCCTCCTACGTTTCAAAATTTTTTAAAATATTTCGATGTTTTTATTTTAAATAAGGGCACGTATAGATCTATGTATGTAAATCTTAAAATTTGTATATAACAGAAAGCGACTGCGATGATTTTGACGTCTTTGATTTCTTCCAATAAAGTGTCTCATTTCAAGAATCTATCTATTATGGTTTAAAACTTAGGCCATATAGAGCAAATGACGTCACTATCGGAACACCCTTTAGCTTTTAGGTCTATTTTTGATACTTGATTATATTTTAAATTAAGTTTTAATAACTGTTTGTAAATTTTGAGTGTATGCCTCCTACAGTTCAAGAAATAAATACATTCGTGAATAACACGTCTCTATTGGAACACCCTATAAGTTTTAGTATTTGTTACTATAGCGGCAACAGTTATGTTTTTACCCTTTGGGTGCGGAACCCTTAAAAGAACCCTTTAAACTTCAAGACTATTATTTTTTTAATTTTTCTGCATTGTAATTTTTTGTAATCACAAATTAAACATTTTTTTTCTATAGAAAAAATAAAATTTTAATAAAATCATCAACTATGTCTACGAATAAAGAAAGAGTATTTTAAATTCGTTTGCAGCTGACCACATTCATTCTGCTTGCCTGCCTTTTTTTATTTTGCAATTTTTGCTTTGTTCACAAATCGTCAGTACTTTATTCATTGTTATCTAAGCCGCTGGATAAAAATTTCAGCATTTTAGCATTTTCGCATTTTCTTGCTTTTTCCCAAATATTTTTACGTGTTGGCTTTTGTTAAAGTATTTTTCTTTAGTTTTCTAAACATTATTTTTTATAATGTTGTTTTTGCTTTAGATGCAACTTAAAAATAGCCTCTTGCATATTTTATTTTCGAGTTCAGCATTGAAGTTCAACTATAAGTATGCGGCAAAACAAATAAAAGACTAAAAAACTTGACAACAATTTCTTTTTTTTACTTCTGAAGTATTTTATTTATTTTAAAAAGTAAAATTAAACAGTTTGTTTATTCTTAGTATGCTAGAGGGTAAGGGGAAAGTTAGAAAAATCAATAAAAATTTAAAATTACAAATAAATTCCAGACTTATCGTGTTTAATATGGAGTTATTTCCAAGTAGGCTATCCCGTCTATCTGCGAAGAACAAATTGGTAAGTGAAGGAATCAATAAAATTGGTTTAAGGTGACAACTCTGGTAACTTCAGTCCAGTCTAATTACAAAGTGATAAGAATCCACGACCAGAAAATCGAAGCAACGAATGCAATGCCGTGACTATCGGCAAGATTGAAACGAGAAACTTATACGATAATGACATTACCGATCACTACTACTGAGGACGACGTTCGAAAGTATATAATTTGAATATGAAGAAACGAATTTTCAATTATTTTTAATATTTTAAAGATCAGAAGTTTTTACATTTTAATGCGGTTATTTTTTGTCTTCATCGCATAATCTCTCTACTGAAAATAGAGAGAGTATTTGTGATATAGATAGCAGTCTGACTTCTAAATGGCTGTAGCATGCATCTAACAGAAGTATCTACCAATCTTTAAAGTATTCGAGTATGTACAGGTTATACGGAATATTAAGTATATTAAACGGCAATATTCAAGGTAATTTGGCTTTCAGTGATAGAAATTAGAGCGCTGAACTAATGACTGGGTACTGCAACTGTAGAAATCATGACTACAAAATGAGTCATTTCTATAACAACTACTGTAGAAACTGTTCAAATGAAGGAGATAATTACATTTCTTATTTCTCTTTCTCTCTCACCATCTTTCCAGCACTGAAATAAAAACGTCTTAAAAATTTTGCGACACAGTACTTAATAAGCCTGTCCTTTTGATCACTTATATTATTAGAAAGAGCAGTTAGTGTAACTTTTAAGCAGTCTAAGATTTTTTTAATGTATGGCAGTTCTCTGATTAGTTTTTTTTTAATTTCCCTGATTTAAAAAGGAAATAGGAAGAATTTTATAGGTTAGGTTGCATAGGTCATAGGTTTTGTAGTAGAATAACCGACTCACTTAGGTCCTTGTGGTCCCCTGGTGGCGCCTGAAAGAGGGATGAGTCGGAATATACGTAGGGTTCCTTTAGATCCATACTTGGTGTAGTGCAACATCATTCCGAGGCCGGGATAAGTGAATATCAGTGACGGAGTGCCCTGTCAGCACAGCAACTGCAGATCTGTCCTCCAGGTGTTTTCATTCTTGAAGGAATCTTATAAACCAGACCAACATAACTTCAGTTATATTCAGCTGCCTCTCTTACCAAATATAACATAGGTGGAGCGTCTAATGGGGTTCACGATCAACATATATGTACCGGTATTCCTCGTTCTATTCCCACACTCAAATATAATGTGCGCTGCTGTCTAGTCCGTTTGCTTATGCAGTCGATTATTATATAAGTTTGATGCTTTCTGACTATACCGTAACCCTTCACCAGAGCAATTATCTAATTAAATTTAAGAAATTAATTATGTTTTACTACTTTCAGCTTCCTTTAAACTTTTCTGTCATATTTTCAGGTTATTGGAGTTCAATTATAACAAGATATTGGGACCTACAATCCCATTACCGAATACATTTCTCGTTTCAGTAGTGGTATCCAAAATATAGTTTAGTTTCACTAGAGCAATAGAATGTATACTGTAACAATCATGTAAAGGATGGTCACGAGTTCAATACTCAGCTTTGGCAACATCAATTTTTACGATAATTCTCTTTATAATAATGCATCTCACAGCGCAAAATCGCCGGCGAAATAAAATAATTATAAATTGGCTATGCTAGCTTCAAACTAATATGCCAAAATAACATCAGAGGCGCTGCAACACTGCTCTAAAAATAATCATCAAAAAATTTCAGTATTGCCGAAAGTGACGATTTACTATCACTAACCATCTGTCGGACTACTCCCATCCCTTTTCAAAGGAAGTAACACAGTTCATATTGGCATTAATTGCCTGAGTGTTACTTCTCTTGAAAAATTAAAACAGCAGTACAATTTTGTGTTTTATTAGGATTAACATTAAATCGGCTTTGTCCGCTCTGGTCGACATTGTTTGTAATTTTTTACATTATATTGTTTTACATTACATACCACAAAGTCGCAATATAGTGCTGATGAGACTTCATCTTTAATAAAATCAAACAGTCACGCTTCAAAGTAATGCTACAAATCTTTCAAAGAATAGGAGTCGATCATGGAAAAACTACTGACTGAAATTTGACGACGAAAATTGATACCTGAATTTATTAAAATTTTCTGGACGTTTCAATATGTGTTACCAACACTAAATTCGGAATTCGCATACTGCGCGATATATGAGAGAAAAACGTGGCCTAAAGTATTCTAAATTTTGTTTCGGAAATGCAAGGCTATCACAAAACAAATTATATTCGGGCATGTTGAATCTTATAAATCCCTCACAATAGTAATGTTAAATATGCTGTTATGTTTTCCAATTTCACTATAATATACATTCGGTTTTTCAACTTTATTATTACAAATATAATATAAAGATATGTATAGACAATTTTTATTTGAAAAAATTTTATCAAAAATTTTTTGTAAATATTTAATCGAAAATTTTTTAAAAAAATTTTATCGAAATATATTGTAAAAATGTTATTGAAAATTTTTTGTAAAAATTTTATGGAAAAGTTTTTGTAAAAATGTTATCGAAAATTTTTTGTAAAAATTTAGCGAACATTTTTTGTAAAATTTTACTGAAATTTTTTTTGAAATAATATCGAAATTTTTTTGTAAAATATTTATAAATTTTTTTTGTAAAATTTATATGAAATTTTTTGTTAAAAGTATCGAAATTTTTTTTTTTAATTTTATTAAAAATTTCAAATTTTTAAAAATTTTTTTTCTAAAATTTTATCGAAAATTTTTGTAATTTTTTCTAAATGTTTTCTAAAAGTTTTATCAAAATTTTTTTGTTAAAATTTTTAACAAAAATTTTTTGTTAAAATTTTGTCACAAATTATTTGTAAAAATTTTATCGCAATATTATCAAAATTTTTTTAATAAAAATTTTATCGGCATTTTCTTGCAAAGTTTTATCAATAATTTTTTAGAAATTCTTTTGTAAAAATTCTATCGTAATTTTTTTGTGAAAATGTTATCTGATTTTTTTTTGTTTTACTGTAAAAATTTTATCGAAAATTTTTTGTAATCATTTTATCGAAAGTTTTTTGTATAGATTTTCGTTTTTTTTTGTAAAAGTTAGGTCCTTCCTGCAATATGTGTTACTTTAGAATGATCAGACTCCCCTAATGTGCCTATTGACTGCTCCAGGTTCCCAGTGGGCACCCTGTGGGTCTATCGCCTACATCTATGTATATTGCTTTCTTTAAAGGCCTTTAATACACATCAAAGCAGAGAGACTCTACCAACCTAAAAAAACAAAAACCGCCCCTCGCAGGTGCTTATTGATGCCTCAGGATCTGTATGCACTCCGTGCGATCTATTGGTCGTGGTCTAATATTTCATTAGCGAAATTTTCGAAACTATGCCTGGCAGATTGGTGGGCCTAAATTTTCTGTATCACTTCTGACGCCTTGGCAAAATTGATTTCAACCCGAACACAGACGGACAGACGGATGGACGGACATCGCTTAATCAACTTCTCTATGTATAAGGATTCAGAATATATATACGTTGTGGTGTCGGAAATGAATATTGAAGAAATTATACACGGAATGACCTATTCCACCTTTGGTAAAGGGTATAAAAAAAAATATAGTTATAAAGTTGTAAATTTTTTATGTTAGAAAACACACAAGAACGAATCGTCAAGAAACTTTTCATAGAAATCACTATAACACCTTATTGTATTACATACAAATTTCCGAAACGAATTTTTCACCTGCAATTAAAAACCGCTTTTAATTTTATTTTAAATTCTCTATTCTCTAGTGCCAGGATTTTAGCAAATTAACTATCTAATTAGAATAATTCATAATTTCGTTCGTTAATTGTGTTCCCATAATTAAGACATTTAAAAAAGAAACCCATAAAATTGTGCTTAAAAAAGAATAGCAAAACATATTCTTTAATGAGCTGATTTTATTACTGTTTCAGTTAGTTGTATATTTTAGTGCCGTCTTCTTTTTAAAATGCAAGCTCTTAAACATCTGTTTTACATTAAACATGTCATATCCGCTTCCTGTTCTAGTGCCCTTGACGCTTTTAAATAAACTTAAATGTGTTTTGCTGGCTCTTTTCTCACTTTTCGCCAGTTTTCATTAACATTATCGTCAGTCAGTCAGTCCGCTATAAGTTGTAATTACAAAAATTACAAAAAATAAACTAAAACTGAAATTAAAACAAACAAAACAAAATAATACAAAAATTATATAGAAAAAACATGTTGCTATTACTGTTGCTTTTACAGCAAACCCATAAACTTTAGGGAACAAATCAGCAACAAAAAATCATCGCTTAAAAAAATATTTGAAATAAAAAGTAAATAGAAAAAATTAATAATAAATATCGTTTTGAAATAAAAATCTCAAGAGTTTTATTACTATTTGTTTTTAATTAAAAATAAGTATCACTTTATTATTTCACAGAAATTAAAAAAAAAAGTTAAAAAAAAAAACAATATGAAATTGCAAAAATACATCGAAGATGATGATGACGTTGATGACGATCATATTAACAACAAACTTTCGCAACTTAAATAATGGCATTTCTATAGCTGCTGTATTGAATGGCTTTGGTGGAACAACTGGTTGAAAAGTTAAACTGCATTTATTGCACATTTTATATTGAATGTGATTGTACATGGGTTAGTGTGTGAAAGTACACTATACGAGTATGTGTGTGATTGCCGTCGTATTGTCAAATCCAAACTCATTCATCACTGACACACTCTACTACACTCTTATATTATCGCTCTAAACATCAACTCTAGTTATTCACTTTGCTGTGACTAAATGTTTGTTTTATGTGCTCGAATTTTTTTCTTGCATATTTTGCAACAATGGCAACAAAGTTTAAAGCAAAAACAAAAATTATTGCGTCATACTGTCTCAATGTGTAAGAACTCTAACAAAAAGTCATAAGGTTTTGTATTCAAGAGTTTTTTTTTTTGTTAAGGCAATAATTGTTTATATAGTTTTTTATTTGAACATTCGTTTTATACTGCACAGTGGGTTAAAATATTTTATTTTGATACATACTATTTCCACGAAGTTAAACAAAAATTCAATTATCTGTTTTATTTTATAAAAAACACATTTTTGGCTGAAACGAGAAAGTTGTAACGAATTAATGGTCAATTATAAAATTCGCATTAGCGTATGAAGGGAAATCGTAAAATTACCATAATTTACTGTAAATGCCAAAGACGAAGCTCAGCACATCTACGGAAACTGCAAAGCAAATAGCAGATTTCAGACTGTCAGTAGTCTTCTTTTTCATCACGCAGTCTGTAGTAATTGCTAGCATTTGTTCAAGGCTCGGGGTTCCATGGCATCCACATTTAGCAAGCTTCAATCTGTTGTCCTTAGTTTTATGCTAGCCTGTGCCACACATTCACACACAATGTGCGCTGTCGTTTCATCCTCTTTCAGGCGCAGTGTGCTAGATGATACTTGAAGTTTCCACGACCTTTTATTAATGCAGTTATCCAGCTTAAGGTATTTCTATTATATCTGAGCACCTTACTGACCTATGAGCTCCTTGAGCATCATTCGAGCCTGCCTACTCGTAGGTACGTATTCAGGTTTAATGAGCTCACCCATTGTAGGACCTCCGCTCGCATTATGCCATTACGCAGAGCTACTCTGGAAGTTCGCAGCAAATCCCCCTTTTGCTAGTTGCTTCATTCCCAGCTATGCCCGTTACCTCATTAACCGAGCCACATCTTTCATTAGAAAGTAACGCCATTTCTTCTTTGAGTGAAAAGCATAGCGTAGAATTAGCATGGTTAGCCCCTGTTCATTGCACGATGCCCTGGTTGATATTAGAGCCTCATGCATCCTTGGATGGTATCGATGAACTTTCCAGGCCATCAACAGTGATGTTCCACAAAAAGTAGCTAAGAATCCTCTCTGCCTTACCATGGATTCTGGAACGCCCATTTTTTGATATATAGCTCTAGACCTAAGCGTATATCAAAGCGTATAAGTATATCAAAATTCCAAACGGTTTGCAAAATATGAGCTTGAGTAAATGATCATTTTTTTGCAAAAATGACATCGAGGTCCCACATCTTTGAGGGCCCATAAAAAAAGCCTGGAGGACTTTGGGCAAAACTGGGAGACAGGGGTTTTTTTTTGGTCTTTTATCACGTAGTGGTGTCCGTATATTATTATTTTTTTCCGTGTTGCACTGTGTAATCAAAGGTACTTCCTAAAGTATTGTTGTTATATCAGCAATATGATGATTTTTCTATAGTAATAAATGTATTTATTATCATGGTTCCATTGTAGAATATAATACAATTTTCTATAATAATACGTTGACCCAAAAAAGACTTGTTTCTACAGCAACATTAAATATAGTTATTGTTTGCTTTTGCTATTTTTCAATCCTCTCTCAGGTGGCATAAACAAATATTCTATAATTTTTTGTGAATTTAAGAAATCCTTAAAAAAGTTATGTGGCTATAATAGTACCCCGCAGTGTAGATGCAATGGCTGCGAAACTTTGTATCGCATTTATACAAATTAAATTTTTTCATATTTCAATTTCTAGCCACATATGAATATAATTATATTTTTCACCAAATAAGTGCGAAATTAATATTAGAGAAATTTTCATTTTACACGTGTGCACAAATAATTATTTGTAAAAAAAGGTTGTTATATTTTTTAATAAACATTTGTATTGTGTGCTAACTCTCAAAATGCTTTGATAGCACATGAAATATCACGTGAACATAAAATTTTCTCGTTCCAATTTTCAGATTCTTTTTTTATATATTCAAACTTTTGACTGAAACAGGTTTGACAAATTGTAAGCAAGATGATCCCCTTTCAAGCAAAAATATTAAAAATCTAAAATACCTAGAGCTTTGTTTAGTGCTTTTTCAAAAATATTTTTCTCGTAGTGAATATATTTTAATTGTTAAAAAGAAAGTCAAATTTCACTAGAATCCAGACTACAGTTTGTATGTTTTTGTATATTTCTTATACCATGAAGAAATGTTTTATAGAGAAAAGGCTAACGAGTATCACTTTGTTTTCACCAACCTACTTTTTAGTGAAAAGTTTACAAATTTATTTGTTCGTAAGTGAAAATGGGAGGAGGAGCAAACAAATGTGAAGGCTCTCTGTTCAACAATTTGTGCATATGAATTCCGAAGCCAGAACACTTAGAATTATTTAATACAAATTCTGGTAACAATTTGTATAATAGTATTTTACTCTTAGAGCGGGTTTTTAAAAACTAGTTTAAACTCAAGCTTCTATTTTAATTAGCTAATCTTATACTTAATTTAATCCAATATTAACTGATGTTGATGTTTTTCAGTGGTAGTGTAAATCTTGTTGTGTTGCCATACTGAACAACAAAAAATGGCAAAATTTTTTTATAAATGTCATAATTTTATCAAAAAAACACTGTGTAGTCTCGAGATGAAGAAGAAAAAATTGCTAGTTTTTAATATAATAAAAATTTTTATTATAATTTATTTTAAAGTTGAAAATTAATAAAAAAAAATGTTTTATCCATTTTATACGTTTTCTGAAAAAAATTTTCCTTTTTGTATTTTTTTAAATTTTGAAATATATGTATGTAAGTATGTATGTATGCATGTGTGTGTGTGTGATTTTATTTCATGTAAGTTTAAACCACCAACGTTGGCCGCTTAAACTAGCAAATAAAAATAGTTATCTTAAAACTATCTTGAAAACTAAAAACAATGATTAAGGATGACTAAATCTCTGAACTCTTAAAACCCGGCTCTTATAGTAATATTAATTCCTTATGCGCAAAGATAGTTTTTTTAACCCTTATGTCAACAGCAGAAAAATTATACGTACGTCAACAGCAGCTTCCCCGCTTATACATGTACTTTTTATATGGCAATTTGTTTGTTATTAAGGATGTTTTTGATTTTTTCTATGTATGATTATTTAGAAAAAACGAATAACGTTTGAAAATGGATAAAATATACAAATGTGAAACTATTTTGTCTGTTGTACCACCATAAACTGCCTGGTGGTTTACGCACAACATATTGAAATCTGGACGAAGTATACAAGAGCTATCCATTCTGGAAACATTCAGATTCATAATTTCTGATTAAATGTGCAACATTGTTATTCGGGAAACAAATAGAAAAGCGAACCAATGCCATGGATGTGAGAATGTAAAAAATCTAAGTGAACAGCGAACAGATTTTTATGCGTATTTGAGCCTTCTTTTGACAACGGAAACAAAGCGGCACCCATTAAATAGGAAAAAACGTATGTGGAAAAGTTTTGAAGAACATCTACATCAACCTTTTCCGTAGAAGTAGACGAAACATTGTGTTCGACAACTTTTTACCAACTATAACTTGTGCAGCAATTTAGCGATGTTGGGTACAGCATATAAAGGAAAAATTTTCACAAAAATTTTCTTTTACAATAGAACGTAGAAGCGAAGTAGAAGTTCTAAAAGGAACCCAGTAATGATAATAGAGTAGAACAAAGGCAGAGGTGACTTGTACTTAAAAATAAAGATTGCTTTTCAATTTTATGCAATTAGTATGTATGCAATATTAATATATTTTCATATATTTTGCTAAACATACCTGGGTATGCAGATGTTGATGTAAGGGGTACGATTTGAAAAGTGGACATATCTCTGACCTGAGTTGTCCAATATCACTCAAACATGGGAATATGATATAAAACAACAACAATTATTTAAGGATATCAAGAAATTTCAGATCAATCTGATAGCTACTTTTTGAGATATAGTGGATTTAAAACGCAAAACATACCCGGGTATGTTGCTGTTGACATAAAGGTTAAATAATTTTTAATTTTGGTTTTTTTTTAAATTTTAAAATTTTTAAAATTTATACATTTTTTGAGTATTGATTTGTTTTTAATTTTTTTTTATTTAATTGTTTATTGATTTTTGTTTTTTTTTTCTCTATTATATCTTTAAATAAATTCTAGATTTTTTGATTATTTAAGGTCTGGTGTCTTTTTTGTGAATTTTTTACTTTCATTTATCTGTATTTTTTTTTTTTTTTTTTTTTTGTTAAGGAAGCAATCATATTCATTTAACAGTCCTTTTGAAAGTTAAAGTAGATGACATAAATTTAAGAAATTACATTTCTTACAGCAGATAATAAAATTATTATCTGGTAAAATTTGTATCTAAGCTATTTTTTCATAATTTTGTTAATAATTTTATTTGCCTAAATTATGTAAGAAAGAAAAAAATATGTTTCTCTCCATGAAATAAAATCTTTTGAAATATTTTAAATTTTTTTATAGCATCTAAATTTTTACTATTTTATTATCCCGTCATGACGACTGTTTTATTTTACTACTTTTTGTTTATTAAAGCAAAAAAAATTCGTCACCAAATCACTGGTAAGCGCTTAGAACATATTTCTCTTTGGCACTTTTAGCAATTTTTCACAATCAAATTTGTACATTTCAAGTCCATCAATCCATTTGAAGCAACATATTGCAGCTACCAATGTTTGTTTTTGTTTTACTTTGTCTCAAAATTGAATTTTCTGAACATTTATTATCCAGCTTCTACAATTTATTTTTGTCCAGTTTTAACTGCAGCAAATGGTCAACCATATTTTAAACGTTATGAATTAAGATTGCAAAAACCAGACTAGCCTGCGTTATTATTATGTTACTGTTGATATGAAACATGTTTCCATTTATATGAAGAATGGAAAATGTTTATATATATAAATTCTCCTGCGCGCTTTCTTAATATAAAATGTGAATTTTACCCTGACGACTAATTATTTTAAATGCGAAGAGGTGCTGCATACATAATTAGGTAAGAAACAGACATGCATATGTGAAAAGGTGAAAAGCCGATTGCCTTAGTAGCTGGTGCGGCTTTTCTTTGAGTAACAATTACCATTTAGTTTATTTATGTAGTTTGGTTGGTTTCATTCTATGGACAAAAATCCTTACAGACTATGATAACAAGTAAAAGTGCTATATTCGGCCATGCCGAGTCTTACATACCCTTCACCATAGTAATAATAGATAATTGGAGTATTCAAACGGTCGTTCTAAAGTCATATGTCATAAAATAATAAAACGAAAAAATATGAGAGTGTTATTTTTAATTAATTAATTAATTTTTTTTTAATAATAATTTCTGCTTTCCGATTTTTTTGGCGGCAGCATGTTTTTACCACCGCTGGCTTAACTTAATAGCTTTAACCACTTAACTCCGAAATTTTTTGGTGGCAATTTATGACATACATATGTAGAAAAGTCTTAATTTTGTATGACTTTTTTACACACAAACCAACAAAAATTTTTTAAAACTGTTTTAAAATATTATGACATTATGACAATATGAATCGAAAAGAGAACGTTTGAATACCGCAATTGTATTACCCTCTTATGTTTCTTTAATTTTTTTTTAAATTTTTTGTAAAAAATAGTTTCAAAATAATTTGAAAAAACCCTTATGTTTTTTAGTTAATTTTTTTTCAAAATTTTTGGTGAATTTATTTTCAAAGATTTTTAGAAAATTTTTTGTAAAAATTTTTTGGCAAATATTTTTTAGAAAATTTTTTGTAAAAATTTTATTAAAATTGTTTCAAAAATACCCTTTACCATAGTAAAAATAGATATTGTGTTACCCTCTTATGTTTCTTTAAATTTTTTTGTAAAAAATTGTTTGAACATTTTTTTTGAAAATAATTTGGAAAAACTTTTTTTGTTTTGTAGTTAATATTTTTTTCAAAATTTTTAGTGAATTACTTTTAAACATTTTCAGAAATTTTTTTTTAAATTTTTTTGAAAATATTTTGTAAATATTTTTAAGAAAATTTTTTGTAAACATTTTCTTAAAATTTAAAAAATTTTTTTTTTTAAATTTGTTTGTTTTTTTTTTTTTTTTTTTTGTAAAAATTATGATCTTCCTGCTATCTATAATATATTTCGTTGGAATGGTCAGACTAAACCAAAAAACCCTTAAAAAATTTCCTCATATTGATTAAAAAGGGTTAGATTAGTTAATGTAGACCTACCAGAAACCGTGCCTTAGATTTAAAAAATTATTTTTTATAAATATTTTTAAATACTTTTGAAACAAGATAATTTAGAAGCAGGCGTATAGCATGTTACATCGTCTCTCTTACCATCCTTAAATACAGGAGCGACTACAGCAGACTTCCATCTACTTATAAATCCTACCTCCTTAAGCGACAGATTGAAGATAAAAGTAAGAGGGGGTATTAACGATGCAACACTCTTCTTTAATAAATCAGTGCTTGTTACATGTACCATCCCCCTTGGCGGGAGAGTCAGCAAGGTTGTTAGATACAATAGAAGTACCTTAAGCTGGATAACTGTGTTAATGGCAGGTCATGGAAACTTCAAGTATCATCTAGCCAAGATGAAAATCGAAGAAGATGATACTTGCAGGCTATGCTTGGAAGATGTTGAGACGGTAGCGAACATTGTGTTTGAATGTCCAGCACTGGCTAGCGTAAGACTTAGGACCACGGGCAGAAGCTTGTTAAATGTGGATGCCATGGGGAAACTAAGCCTTAGATAAATGCTAGCAATCACCAAAGACACCGTGATGAGAAAGAATGCCAGTAATTCCCAGTCGACACTCTGAAATCACTAGAGTCTATATTAAAGGCTGGTTGTAGCACGAGACTCAATGATAGTAAGATTGCCGCAAGTTATGTCGGTTGTATATAGTTATTGAGAACGGAAGGGAGTCGAAAAGGGACCTATTTAGTAGTGGTCTGCTTCGTTATTCCCCCTACATTAATAATAATAATAATAATAATACATGTACCACCACTATTTATACGAAATCACCAGTACTATCTAACTGTACATGTGTTCAGCTGACACCTTAGCATTTTGAGGCAAACATAACTAATGACAATAATAAAATAACAACAGAAGGCCCTGAAAATTTGCTTAGAATTAGGACTAACAGGTGGCGCTATGTAACAGCTGGTTGTGTTGGTCAGCATAATACCAACGTGAGGAAGTTAGTAATAAAGTTCTAATCGGGTACCTAATATAACTGGTGATCGGAGTCGTTGAACAATATGATTTTTGAATCAACATGATTTCTAGTTAATTTAAAGTGAAAAAAAATATTTTTGTTTTATTATAAAACCATGATAAATTAAAAAGAAATTTGAATTAAGCACAATCATTATTGAAACAAGTAAGAGTGCTGTGCCGAATCTTTTATACGCTTCAACATGGTGATTTTATTTTTTCAGACATAGGTACAAGGTTGATATAATTTAAGGGACAAACACATGAAAAAAAACTGTGCTTTTTCCACTAATCAGCAGAATGTCGTATACAGAATATATCGTCACTTGATATGCCTAAATATGTAAAAGTTTGATAGAAATTTTAATTTTTGTAAAAATAGGAAATTTTTTGTAATTTTTTTTTTAAATTTCATTTTGTTGATACAATTTTATAGTGATTTTATTTTTACAAACATAAGTACAAAGTTGATCAAATTTAAGAAGCAAGCGCATTAAAAAAACTGTGATTTTTCTAGTAATCAGCAAAATTTCGTATACGGTATATATCGTCACCTGAAATGTCTAAATACTTAAAAAATTGATAGAATTTCTTTTTCGTAAATATTTTATAAAAAATTATTGGTATTATTTTTTTGTAAATTTATTTGTTAATTTTTTTGAAACAATTTAATAGAATATATTTTTGATAAAATTTTATCGAAAATATTTTTTCCAAAAATTTTATAGAAATTTATTTGTAAAAATTTTACAGAAAATTTGTTGGAACTTTTTTTGGAATATTTTTTGTATTTTTTTTTAAATATTTAGAAAATTTTTTTAAAAATTTTGTTAAAATATTTTTTTTTTTTATTTTTTAAAAATTTGTGTTAAAAATTTGTTTGGAAATATTTGCTTGGAAATATTTTTTACATTTTTTTTTATATTTTTGTGTAAAATTGTTTGCACAAATTTTTTGTTTTAATTTTTAGTAAATTTTTTTTTAATTTTTGGTAAAATTTTGTTTGAAGTGAGAAGCCAACAGACCCTGTGGGTCTGTTGGCTGTCTCTATGTGTATTGCTTTTTATAAAGGCTTTTAATACAAATAAGAATAGAAAAACCATAAAAACCTTAAAATAAATACAAAATCACCCCTCGCAGAGGGGTTATTGAACCCCGCGAGAACTGTATGCCCTCCTTGCAACCTACCTGTTGCGGTCAAATATTTATTTAACAGAAAAGCAAAAGAGATTGATTAAAACCGAAAAAAATTAAAACAACCTTTGGTAAAGGGTGTAGAAAAGGTTAAATCAGCCTAGTTTTACTTGATGTTACAAAAATAATTTTCTATGTGCGGTATTACTGCTAATTATATTTTTGAAACTTGTACTTCTCACACATTAAACTTAAATTTAAACTTACATGCCTGTACCTAATCTCTTGTAAAGAGTTACTAATTGCCCAGCAAGTCAGGTAGTAAATTTTATACTTAAAAACTTTTAAAAGTGTTAACAAAATCTTTAAAATCATCCATATACCATTTTGGTTAAGGTGAAAAAAAAATATCCGACTCTCACAATTACATTCCACATCTTTTTCTAAGCCATCGCTACGTGTTAAACTTTTGCAACAGAAAAAAAAGAAAAAAGTGAGAAAACAGAGATGTTTATAAACATTAACATCATTATTGTATTGTATTAGAAGTACGTGATTTTAATATCAAAACAGACTGTGTCACGCACGATTTTGTTGTGTAAGTCTAATGGTGTTGCTGTCTTACTCCTTTATTATCGCTTTTATATGTATGTATTAATGTGTACAATGTACATACACACACTTTACATGTGTATATAAAAGTGTAAAACAAATGATAGATAAATTACTCTAAATATGCTTTGAGAAATAAGTATTAAAAATAAAATCTTTAAAGACAGATTTAATTCAACAGTTTTAGACAATTCAAGAGTTCTGTTTTGTCTTTTGATAAAAATCAATACAAACATACATATGTACATATATTATACATATGTATATAACACAGAAAAAATTTTTTTCAGATTCAATCAATTAATTTGCATAATCACACAATTCACATTGGGGCAGAATCAAAATATTTTGGAAATAACCTAGTCATTTTTAAACGGCTAGGCCGATTGATCCAAAATTTGACATAAGCATAACAGAGGAGTATCTGCAGGGGTGGCGATATGTGGTCTCAAATATGGGAACCTCGCACCTGAAAATTCTTTTACAGCTTGCCATTTCTTCAGTTTTATTCTGATTTTTCAAAATACATACATACATACATAGTCTAAAAGGTCTAGTCATTACCTACAAAACGGTATCTAAATTTGCAAATAATTATTTAAAGTTATTGAGGAAATAAAATTTTTGATTTTTCGCTACCCTGGTCGAGTTTTTTCAAAATATTGCGTACAATTTTTACTCAATATTTTTATGGTTTTTAACATAGTTAGCGAGCGGAATTCTTAATATTTTTGATAAATTTTAATATTGTATCTTCACTAAGTTAAAAACTAGTCGATTTGCAATTTAAAAAATCCAAAATTATTGCATTTTTGTGTACTTAAGCCCAAAAAAGGTCATTAACGTGTTTTTGTTAAGGAATATAAAACATTTTTTATTTTTGTATGTCTAAAAAAACCGTATAAAATTGATCATCCTTGTGGAAGATAGAGGTCCTACAATACGATCTATTTCACATCGATATTTAAAATGCCAAAGCTGGAATCGAAAAAAGAAGACTGCTTTAATAAAGCTATATATACGCCAAATTCTGTTTGAAAGTATTTTATGAGCCCTAGTCCGTATGTAGACCTTATGGGCAAAAGAGTAAAAAATCCCATTTTTTGGATTTTTGGTCTTTATTTTGGGAATTGTGGAATTTTCATTTTTTTACTACTTTATCAACAACACATACACAGAAAATTTAATTTGATATGCTTAATCTATATATAAAAAGGCAAGTGAAAAAAGTTAAGAACCATTTTAACTGACTTAAACTCAACGTATTTGCTTGATTTTTTTGGTTTGATAGATTGTCAATAGGAGCAGTGCAGAATGTATTTTTTCTTCTACATTTTTATGTCTAATATAGTTAGAAACAGTTAAGAATATTAACCAATCATAAAGCAAGCCTCTTTCTCTCTTAATTTGCCAAAAAAAATTTTGCTTGGCAACTCCGTAAACACTCAGAAGGAAAAACTTATTTTATTTGTTCATTCTATTCTTATTTCCATCTTTGTATGTACTTTTGAAAAATATATAAAAAGTTTACAATAATAAATTTGGTCGAATTTTGACCTCAAGGCAAACTCTAGTTTATAAAAATTTTATTGCATATTTAAAATTTATCCTTCCCTCAAATTTTCCCATTAATACCATAATTTTTCAAGGTGTAGTACGAAGTTTGAGGCCTCCTCTTTTCGTTTGTACGAGCGCATGTGTTCTTGTTTTTTAGTGTTCGTCCCATTGGTCCTACATAAGTATGTACGAGTATGTACACGCAAAGAAAAAACATGGTTGTGGCAACCATAATCTAAGAGCAGCATCTTATGGTTGTGGTGAACTCATATTATTGTTGAACATTATAATATTATGGTTAAATTAACGATCATAGTATGGTTAAAAAATATGAAATGTCATATGAAATTGATATGCCAGTTTTTTTTACATTTTAAAATACAAAATTATTTATTATTTTTATTAATGATTTTATATAAAAAACAGATGATTTTAATAACACATTAATACATAGATAAAAAATTTAATTAGCATTTTTCTTCTTTCAAACCGTGTGTCAAGGATATAAGGGAGCGAACGCTTTGGCTATCGATTTAACCAGTAAAGAATTGTTCTTGAAGACATCAATTTCGAGGGATTTCCTTTCCAATTCAGCCAACACCTTTTTCATTAAGTCTTTCAAGTACAAAGTAAAGTCTTTCTTATCTCCGAAAGAATTCTTATAAACTGTGATTGAGAACAACATCAACGCCGGTCTCAACGGTTGAGTTTGTATCCTCATTAGCTTATTCAGCTCAGGTATAGAAATATTCACTTTTAATGCCACCTGGTAAATTACATCACCCACTAATTTCGTTTTGTATCTGCTAACATTTCATCAGTAATATTATCCCTGTTGATTTTCATGATTTCGAGATTTTATTAATTTTTCTGGTCTAAAAATTAAAAATAAATTACACTCTCACACCGAGAGGACGGGTATCCAGAGAAGATGGTTGCCATGCACTCAATTCAACAGCAACGAAAAAGAAATAATTAAATATTTAATTTTATTTAAATATTATTTTTTAAAGCACAAACCAATAAACTCCGATGAAATAAACAAACAAATAATTTTTATTTTTAAAATCTTTTGCTAACCTACGAAAAACACTTTAGTTGCGGATTAAACATTAAATAGTTAAAAACAACCATGTTGAGTTATTTGTACGTCGTAACCATTTAATGATAAAATTTTAAACAAAACTTCTTTACCGGGACCAAAGTAACGTTACAAACAACTAAAATGTGTTCATCGCAACCATATATTGTTACAGAGAACATAATGTGGTTCCTGTGACAATACCACAACCATGGTTTTTCTTGCGTGTAGGTGCAAGTAAGTAAGTCTATATACTCGGCTGTTGTTAAATTTGTCGGTTGATGTTTCTGTTGATGTCTTGGGATTATGTCGTAGAGTGTTGCTGGTTTGCAGTGCTGTAAGTAAGCCCTCCTTGCGAAAGATGTTAGTTAAACCATATATTTCCGCTCCTGTGTAGGTGAAAACGCGTCGTCGTGGTGTTGTATTAATTTACTCTTCGTCTTTTTTCCTTTTTAGATTACTACAAAATAATGCAAGCAGCATTTTAGGAACAGACTCCGAAGCTCAGAGTTGGTCAGAAGTTATGATAAATTTGCTTTAGTAGGCTGACACGTTTGTTGGCATCGATGAATAAAATATATCCAAATAAGTTGATTTCCGATTTTTATATATTTTTGTTTTTAACCGACTTCAAAAAAAGAAGGAGGTTATCAATTCGTCTGAATGTTGCTTTTTTTTTTTTTTATGTTTGTGCCCGCAGAACTCAGTCATTTTCGAACCGATTTTAAAATTTTTGACGTCAATTTAAATATATGAACCATTTGAACCATTGTAGACAATCACTTGAAAATTGGACAGAATGTCCAATATTTATAATCAGAAATTAAATATTTATAATTAGAAGTTAAAGGGTGTCCCAATAGTTGCTGTAATTTGATGTATATTGCAAAACTTTTGAACCGTAACAGAGAGACGGTTGAAATATTCAAAGAACCTGTATATCTAAGTCCTTTATAACATCAAGTATATAATTTAAATTTGGAAACTAAAGGGTGTCCCCATAATTGATATAATTTTACCTATCTAGCCCTATCTTTTGAACCGTTATAGACAAACACTTGAAA
Organism: Phasia obesa; assembly: GCA_949628195.1. Taxonomy (NCBI): domain Eukaryota; kingdom Metazoa; phylum Arthropoda; class Insecta; order Diptera; family Tachinidae; genus Phasia; species Phasia obesa. Next base: position 191,835,883 of record OX451215.1, read on the forward strand.
ATTAGACAGAATCTCCACTACTATGTCCCGTATAATAACATTAATAAATATTTAAAATTTTAAAGGGTGTTCCAATAGTTGATGTAAATTGATGCATATGGCCAAACTTTTGAGCCGTTTTAGACAGACATTAGAAATTTACAAACAATCTGTCCTTTAAAATAAGTGTTTAATTTAAAATTGCACATTAAAGGGTGTCCCCTAGGTGATATTGTTTAAGCTATATGGCCATATCTTTGGAACCGTTACTTTTTATTACTGTGTCAGTAATAATAAGTGTAAAAAAATAAAAGGTGTCCTCATATCTGACGTAATTTGTCGTATATGGCTTTATCTGCTTAACCGTTACGGATAGACATTTGAATGTACAGAACGTATATTACTATGTCCGTTAGAGCAACAAGTATAAAAGTATTTGATTTGAGTACTATTTCTTACAAATTACTTCCTTTTAAATTTTTAGTTTAGAATTGATGCACATATATTTGTTTTGTAGTCGGTTTTTTTTTTTGAAGAATTATATTTCTTCTGCTTTATTTCACATTAGATATACCTGTACTGCTTTTTAAGCTTTAACAAAAGTGGCTAAGAAATAAAGTCCTTGTTTATGTTAAAGTCGAGGTTTGATTTTTTAATTTTATGATTTTATTTAATTAAAAATGTGTTCTTTTGTTTTTTTAGAAGCAAATAATTACAAAACAAGAATTAAAGGGGGTAAAATTTATCACCTCCTCAGTAGCTACTTCGAAATATTCAACTCAGTAGTTAAAGATTAATCATACAAAGGTAATCCTATCGGATTTATCTTAGATTATAAAACCATAGGAAACCTGAGCTTAATAAACATCTTCTATAAATCTCAACTACTCTTCATAAATTTCTTATTTAACTAAAATAAAATCTTAATTCCATTCCATTACTTTTTTATTTCACACCTTAAGTTTAAAAACTATTCTGAAAACTATTAAACCAGTGACATTAGCATAAAGTGTACTTAAAAATAACAAAAACCATTTTAATTTAATTTTACCTTTACTCTAGTTGTTGTTAAATTCAAAAGAAAATACACTTCATAAAATCACTTTTTTTAAATATCATTAAGCATTTTTTCTTTCCTTCATTCAAGTCATTAAATTCATTTTATACTTTTAATTTGTATTCATTAGTGAAGCTAATTTCATATCTAAAACCATTAAAATTTGCATAAAATCTCTCTTTTATAAAAATAAGAATAATCATAAAATGTATGAAACATAAAGTGCAATAGTGCAATAAAAGCATTTGCTAAACTCATGCTTATAACATTTCTTTGCATTTGCATTTTAAAAGTGCTTAAAATATGAATATTTATGTATATTAAAATTAATCTGCGTTAGTTTGTATTTATGTATGTATGTTTGTTTGTTTATATATATAATTTGGCATATATAAAAATCATAGTATTTCATTTAATGGCGGAACAAATCCAATCAGCGAAATACTTAACATGGAGAGATTCTAATATATTATAATTACCATTAAAATTACTGGTAATTTGTAATTGCATATTCTCAATTACACAGTACAAGTAATTGTTATTTAAATCAGCTGCTAAGGTCAATTATAACTACTCGTAATTTGTAATTGGGAATTTTCAATTAAAAATTACAAGTAATTGTAATTTTAATTATGCAATAATCATTACTTTCAATTGCCAAAATTACAATATATTCTTTAAAATTTTCCATTGCTTGTAATTATATTTTTTTAAGTAAAATTTCCTGTAATTTGTAATTGGAAACTTTCAATGAAAATTTTTCAATTATAAATTAAATGTAATGTTTAATTGAAAAAATCTCTTTTACAAATAGTTGAATGTAACTGTAATTGAAAAATTCCAATTCCAATTAAATATAATTGCGAAATTGCATGTGTAATCAATTACAAACTGTAATTGATATCCGCAAGTCTGCTAAATACCATAAAAATAAATCTTTTTGGGTTTATTTTATTTATTTAAAAATTCCTATATACCGTGAGTGAAATTCGTGATAATCCCCAATTTAGAAATGATACTACTAATTTGGCGATAGATGCATAGAGAACAATCACGTAACTGATTTAAAAATGTTAAAGAAAAACCAATTTATTTATTTCTGTTGTGATTCCAATTATAAAGCCATATAAATACATTAAAAGTACGACTTCGGAGTTCTGAAATAATAAACATAAAAAATATCAAAAGCAAAAAATCTTCTGTATAGTTTTCTTCTTGCTGTCATTTTTCGATTGAGCATTGCAATGAACATATGACCTAGAACGTGACTATATTTGAAAAAAAAAACTAGGAATTTCAAACGATATTTTTAATTAAAATAGCATAAAGCTTCATTCTATTAATAATGGGTGATTTTTTTGAGGTTAGGATTTTCATGCATTAGTATTTGACAGATCACGTGAGATTTCAGACATGGTGCCAAAGAGAAAGATGCTCAGTATGCTTTGACATTTCATCATGAATAGACTTACTAACGAGCAACGCTTGCAAATCATTGAATTTTATTACCAAAATCAGTGTTCGGTTCGAAATGTTCAAATGTGACAAATTTTGTTCAGCGATGAGGCTCATTTCTGGTTGAATGGCTACGTAAATAAGCAAAATTGCCGCATTTGGAGTGAAGAGCAACCAGAAGCCGTTCAAGAACTGCCCATGCATCCCGAAAAATGCACTGTTTGGTGTGGTTTGTACGCTGGTGGAATCATTGGACCGTATTTTTTCAAAGATGCTGTTGGACGCAACGTTACGGTGAATGGCGATCGCTATCGTTCGATGCTAACAAACTTTTTGTTGCCAAAAATGGAACAACTGAACTTGGTTGACATGTGGTTTCAACAAGATGGCGCTACATGCCACACAGCTCGCGATTCTATGGCCATTTTGAGGGAAAACTTCGGAGAACAATTCATCTCAAGAAATGGACCGGTAAGTTGGCCACCAAGATCATGCGATTTGACGCCTTTAGACTATTTTTTGTGGGGCTACGTCAAGTCTAAAGTCTACAGAAATAAGCCAGCAACTATTCCAGCTTTGGAAGACAACATTTCCGAAGAAATTCGGGCTATTCCGGCCGAAATGCTCGAAAAAGTTGCCCAAAATTGGACTTTCCGAATGGACCACCTAAGACGCAGCCGCGGTCAACATTTAAATGAAATTATCTTCAAAAAGTAAATGTCATGGACCAATCTAACGTTTCAAATAAAGAACCGATGAGATTTTGCAAATTTTATGCGTTTTTTTTAAAAAAAAAGTTCTCAAGCTCTTAAAAAATCACTCGTTAGTTCTAAGCATGGTAGCGTATGATTAATATTATTAAGTATGATTTTCCACGCTATATTATAATGAAACAAATTTTCCTGTCACGTTTGTAATAAGGAAAAATTCAAATAATATAAGCTTAATTCCTATAAAGCCAAATAAAAGCCCTGTTGTTTGCACTATTTGGTTTCCACAAACAATAAATACTTCGTTGTTTCTTTTGGGATTTAGTTGATTACTATTTAAAAGACATCAAATTAAAAAGTCATCCATTTTTATTCATTTTTTTTATTTTTTTTTATTTCGGACCAGCACTCAGGTGATGACCCCTACTCATGCAAAGCATTGTGCCAGAACTAGGAAATTAGGTTATGGGAAGGAGAATAGAGGCAGTAATGTTTGTGGACATTCGATTTGAATTTTCCAACATTGTAGTTGACAGGAAAGACCTCTGTAGGAAGATGATTCCACAAGCGAACTGTACGGCTAAAAAATTAATTTTCTCTGTAATGCATTGTGCGATTCACTGGCCAATCGACCACAAATAAATGAGCTCTTAATGAAAAGCGTGTTGTGCGCGAAAACGTGCGGATATCGGGAACTAGTTCCCTAATCTCATCAGAGCACATTCCATTGTAGTAGCGATAAAACAGCGAAACACAACCCACATTGCGTCGATGTTCAAAAGAGTCAATAGAGTTGGATACCCTACTGTCACCTATGAGCTTCTTCGCCCTCTCCTGCACGCGGTCAAGTAGTTCCAAAATAGACTTTGGAGCACCGGCCCATACATGAGAGTTGTATTACATTTTTGGCGGGATGTAAGTGGTATAAATAGTAAGTAGATCGAATGAGGTGAAATATGTTTTACACCGTTTGAGAAAACCGAGACACTTGAAAGCTTCTTTTGAGACTTGAAAAATGTGCTTAGTCCATCGAACGTCACACTGGATTTTCATGCTAAGAACATCAAGAGCTTCTGATTTCCAAGAGAAAGTGGAGAAAAAGCATTGAAAGTACGCAATTTCGCAACAAAACCTTTATACCCCCAAAACTGTTGACAGTCAAAAATATTCCTTTATATAACTCAACCTTTGCTTTCAATGAGATGGCAACGTTAGTGTCATATGTAAGCCATAAAAATAAGACAACTTTACTAATAAGCTCAATGCATAAGAAAGCTGAAGTGGAGAATAGTGATGCGAAGAAAAAACCGAAGATTGTTTTATATTACAATGCAACAAAAGGTAATCATTCAGCTGTTTTTTATTTTTTGCAATTTTTTTAGGTGGCATATATACTGCTGACTAGATGATTGGGTTCTATTCCACAAAACGATGGCCAACTGTAGTATTTGTTAATATTCTAGATATTTCGGCCTTGAATGCTTATATACTATTTTCCGAAATTGATGTATCATGGTATACAGGCGATAAAATACGCCGTAGACCAGAGTTTTTGAGACTATTGGCATTAGCCTTGGCTAGGGAGCACGTGAAAGAATTCCTCAATCGCAATCTTCTGCCGATTTATTGCAGAAGAACTCGAACATCGAGTTCCCCCAGCATCCTCAGATCGGCCTTCTACTAGCTCAGGAGCTCGAAAACGTGGAATTTCCAGCTGCTGCAAGTCTAAATCTGATATAAAATGTTGCATTTGTAGCAAATTTATTGCCATTCATGCAACAGTAATTATTGTCAAAGAAACAAATGAATATCAAATAAAACATACTATGGACCAAATGGTCCATTAACCTAAAATTAGTAATTTTTTATTTTTCTCAGTCATACTTTAAATTAGAAAACTTAAACTTTGCCACTTTCAATAATTCATAAAAAGACCCCATGAGCTAAAAAATCAAGTCAGTATATACCACGGTTCAAAACTTATGAACTAAATTAACAAAAAAAAAATGGACCAAATGGTCCTAACCTAACGTAAGGGTTAAAGGTACTGAAATTTTCGGTTAAAAACTGGGATATTTTAAAGTGGAATATTTTAAACACTATTGCGCGACAGATGGCGCCAGTTGAATAAAATTTCTATTTGATTTATATTTTTACTTTGTGGAATTACAGTGTTGTTAAAACATTTTAAACACCTCAGGGAGGTTTACAGCAATTTTTAGAATTTTATAATTTTTTATAAATTTTCGAATTTTATCCCGGGATGGATACCTTTATATAAAGTAATACATAAAACATAACTGAAGGACTATAAAAGTAAGAGTCTTACAATTGGTGTGGAATACTTTCAAAGCAAAATCGAGCAAAATATTTTTAGGACACACACAACGTGGCGGGCACAGAAAGTCAATATATACAACCCATCTTAAACAAGTAAGAACGCCTTATGGATCTTTTATACTCTTCACCATAGTAATGATAAATATTCCCTTACTCTGTTATTTCACAGCAATATACATTCGGTTTTTTCTTGTAGTGATATAGATATAGATTTTTTTTTTGGAAAAATTATATCGAAATTGTTTTTAAAAATTTTATTTTACCGAAATTTTTTTAAAAAAATTACAACAAAAATTTTTTGTAAAAATTTTATCGAAAAATTTTTGTTTAGAAACTATGAATGGCAGATAGATGAGCTAAAATTTTCTGTATCTCTGTTGGTGCCTTGGAAGATTTGTTTTCAAAATTTGATTTCAAAACAGACGGACATCGCTTAATTAACTTCTCTATGTGTAAGAATACATTTTATGGGTTCTAAAATTAATATTTAAGAAATTACACACGCGTTAATCAACTTACATCTACTCTTTCCACCTGGGCGAAGGATATAAATACACAAAGCAAAGACAGTCCATTTAGTGGTCTGCAAAAGTTATAGACTTAATATTTTAAGAATTACATTGTTTTAATAACCAAGTTGTGTTTTTTTTTTCATTATAATAAATTTTTACTATAAAATATTATAAACAATTATACATGTGTCGCCTCAGCGCCAGATTGGCATTAAAGAGGCTTGTTGGCAAAATTTTACAAAGAATAAAAATTTATATTTCTATTTATAACAACGTAGTAATAAAAATTAGAAAATAAATAACAAAAAAATCTATAATGAATGCAAATTTTAACTTATTTATTTAAACAGTTATATTAGAAGCTCATCAACATTCTCAAGTAAGTAATCTTTTACTGAAGATTTAAACTTTGAAAGTCTTCATATTTGTTTAATATTACGAGGTAAGTTGTTATACTCCCTACAACCAGAGTCTAGAACACGTTGCTTTGTTGTTTCAGATGCACATAAGGCTATTCTTAAATTGTCGCTATTTCTTGTGTTGAAAGTGTTTTGATTCTGAAAGAGTTGTATCGTGTGATGTCCAATACCATTGAGACATTTAAAAACATAAACCAATAGTTGTAATTTGTAGAGCCTGTAAATCGGCAAAACAGTAGGAACCATTTTCCTAAACAGAGTAACGGCTGGGAATCGAATAGGGAAGTTTGCTACAATTTTTAATGCCTTACTTTGTAATCTCTGAAGAGATTTAAACTCTGTAGTTTTTTTAAAACCGCATATCAAGGCAAGATAATTGTAATGACTTTGTACTAAAGCTTGATAAATTAGAAGTTTTGTATTTCTGTCAAATTTGTTTTTAAATTTATATAATAAGCCCAAGGCTGGAGAGATTTTTAATTGAAGATGTTTTATATGTTGGTCCCACTTTAGGTTCCCTTGAAGACAAATACCAAGGTATTCAACAGAAGAAACTTCTCGAATATCCTTACCATCAGCACAAATACTAAAATCATTGTTGAAACCAGAGTGCGGTTTAAATCTTAAAAGCTTTGTTTTATCATTGTTTATAAAAAGCCTGTTTAAGCGAACATATTCTGATATTAAGGCAGCCTCCCTTTCCATGTATGGTTTAATTACAGTTTCATGCTTATAGTAATAAAATAAGCTGATATCATCAGCATAAATAAACATTTTCCCCGTTAAGTCTAGATTTTTTAAATCTAGACTAGATTGAAATCTAGACTCTATTGAAAACAACAGAGGGCCTAAAACGCTTCCCTGAGGAACTCCATACATAACAGCTTCAAAATTACTTGCCTTTTCCTTAACCTGCACAAATTGTCTCCTATTTGTTAAATAGCTTTTCACAAGTAAAAGTTCATTCCCTTGAATTCCATAGTACTTTAGTTTCTGTAATAGTATATTGTGATCTATAAGATCAAATGCTTTTGTCAGATCATAAAATATTCCTGCAACAGCACTAAAACCAGAATCTAAACCCTTGCAAATATGGTTCCACAACCCTTTCGAAAGCCATATTGAAACCCATTCATTAAATTATTTTCCATGAAAAAAGCAAAAAGTTGGTTGTGTATTAAACGTTCAAAAATTTGGTTAATAATCGGAAGTAGAGATAGAACGATATTTATCTAAGTTCGTTGTTTTATTTTCCTTGGGAATGGGGATTACTTTATGTATTTTCAAAATATCGGGGTAAATAGCTGTATCAACTATATTATTAAAATAAAAATGTGAACAAGGCATGGTGAAATAGTATTGGAAAAAGTTGTGATGGATAAATGTTATCATGACCACAACTTTTGGCAGGTGATAGGCTTGAAATTATAATCAAATATCTTTGTTTTACTCCTTGGCTACTACGGTAGGGGAAATGGAACTAACAACTTATCACCTAGCTAGTCCTAAAGTGATAGGTACCGGTTCTAATTTTGAAACTTTCTATGAAAGGGAGCTGTTATTTTATTATTTTAACATGGCGATGATCTAGGAAGGATTCAATTACTACTGATACGTCAGGTCCTAGTTACTGTAATATTAGCCTAGCTTTAGGTAAGTTAGCTATTTTTTAAGCACTTTTAACTCAGTTAAGTAAAATGTGTGTTCTATTCACAATTTATGATTATAGCTTCTTGCACCAATACTATTTCGACAAAGTATGGATGAGTACCATTTAAACAATTGTGACCGATTTTCTACAGACTATAAACAGCCTTAAGTGTTTTGTTTATTGGAGAATAGGATACATTTAAATCAAAGTAGTTTTCACCAAGAGCATACAAACTCAGAACATTAAATTTAATTAAATTAAGAAAATTCTCATATATACAATCACATAATATTTTATTTAAATAAAAAGCAGCGAAGCACTCGGGCTGTAGCTAGAATCCAATAAAGCAAAAAAAAAAAAAAAAAATAAAAAAGAGAGACAGTGACAAGGAAAGACAGCTTTAAAAGGAAATGTTTGCGAAAGATATTCAAATGACTATCGAAATCTGCAAATTTTCCTCGTGCAATTTAATTACGAAATAATTACTTGTATCAAAAATGCAAAGAATCTACAAAATATTTAATTTTGGTACTACGAATATGCAGGTAAAGAATTTTAAAATGTAATAATATTTTCTCTAACACTTATATTTTAAGCAATAAACTTTACCTTAAAAAGTACTTACGCATAATCATTTATAACAAAAAGTAAAGTAATTTAAGGAATAAATTAACACGAAAATTCTTCTTAAGAACCATGAAAATAAGATTTCCGCCCTTAAGCAAATAAAAACGTGCAACATAATTATACTGTCCATGAATATATTAATCTCTAGTGCTCAAGACTCATTTAGAAAAAGTTAAAAAAAAGTTTTTTTTTAATTATGGTTTTCTTGATAACTTAATATGGAAACCCCAAAACTACATCTTTTCAATGTTAGGTCATAGTATTTTTAATTCATTTTATTGTTTCATTTTTTCTCTGTTTCCTGTAATTAAAATTTATTTTAATATTTACATATTCATCACACATTGTGCAATTAAAAGTATAAAGAAATTTTGGTGCATACAGAAAAAATTTTTTGCATCAATTAAACCTTTTAATTAGTTATAAATTAAAGTTCAATTATTTTTTTAATTGATTCAATTATATGTTTGTTTAAAACAAAACAAAAAAAATATCTAATTGAATAAATATTTGAATCAATTAATTTTTTAAATAATCTTTAATATGAAGCAAATTTAAACCCTTTGCATGCATTAAAATACGTTTATTCCGCCAATCTATACATATAATAAAACAGTAATTAATTTCCTTTATGTCTGTCTGTCTGTCTGTCTGTCTACGTTCGCGTCACGTAAAAACTACTGGATGGATTTTAACAAAAAGTTTTTGAGGAGGTGCCTTAGTATCCTGAAAAATATTTTATTTATAAGAGAAAGTGGAGAAAAAGAATTGAAAGTATGCTATTTTTTTTACCGCTTTAAAGCTACTGCATACTTTAAGGCATCTTTTATTAGGGTTCCGTACACAAAGTGTAAAAACGTAACCCTATTGTTTTCGCTACAATGTCCGTCCGTCTGTCCGTCTGTCAGCGCCTTTTATCTCTGAAACCGTAATAGGTAGACTCTTGAAATTTTCATAGATGATCTATAGCTGTTGCCGCTATAGCAACAAATACTAAAACTTGTAGGGTGATCCGATAGAGAGGTGTTATTCACGAATATGTGTTTATTTCTTGAACTGTAGGAGGCATGGACTTAAGATTGAAAAACAGTAATTAAAACTTAGTTCGCTATATAAACAAGTATAAAAAAAGAAACCCAAAAATTAAAGGGTGTTCCGATAGTGGTGTGATTTGCATGTATCAGGCCTAAATTGTGAACCATAATAGGTAGACGCTTGAAATTTTCACATAAGGTGTATAACTGTAGCCACTATAGTAGAAAATTCTAAAACTTATAGGGTGTTCCGATAGAGAGGTGTTATTTACGAATATGTGTTTATTTATTGAACTGTAGGAGGCATAGTCTCAAGATTTAAAAACAGTAATTAAAACTTAGTTGTTTATATAAACAAGTATAAAAAATAAACCTAGAAATGAAAGGGTGTTCCGATAGTGGCGTGATTTGCATGTATAAGGACTAAGTTTTGAACCATAATAGGTAGAGGCCGCTATAGCAATAAATATTAAAACTTATAGGGTGTTCCGATAGGGAGGTGTTATTTGCCGTTATGTCTTTATTTCTTGAGCTATAGGAGCCAACCACTTAAAATTTCCAGACAGTAATTAACTCTATGTTCGCTTTCTATTAAATTAAACCTTAAAATTAAAGGGCGTTCCGAGAGTGACGTGCTTTGCGTGTATATGGTCTAACTTTTGAACAATAATAAGTAGACTCTTGAAGTTTTCACAAGAGGTTTATTACTATGAAAACTATAACAAATAATAAAAATGAAAGGGTGATCCATCAGTGACATGTTTTTGACGTATATTACCTTATTTTTTGAACCCCAATAGGTAGGCCTGATATTTTTATAGAAAGTATATTACCATGACCGTTATAACAACAATTCCTAAAAGTTAAAGCGTATTCCAATAGCAATGCTATTTTTGCGAATAGGACTTTGATTTGCAAAAGAAAAGGGTGCCCCATAAAACAAGAAAAAATTAACAACTTGAGTTTTTAAAGGCGTACTAGACATAGTACGGAACCCTACGTGTGTGAGGCTAACTCGCACTTGACTGATTTATTTTTTAAAGCAGTTGCTAAGCAGATGATGCTATTTTTGAATATTCACAAAGAGTAAATTACTTACTGCCAAACAGCCAATTAAATAAAATTTGTATTTGATTTGTATTTTTACTTTGTGGAATTAGATTGTTATTAAAATATTTTAAACACATTTTACAGCAATTAGCAATAATTTTTAGAATATTAGAATTTTTTGTAAATTTTAGAATATTATCCAGGGATGGGTTTCTTTATATAAAGTAAATACGTTAGAGCCTTAAAATTTGGTGTGGGTTACTTTTAAAGCAAAATCGAACAAAATATTGTCAGTATTGTCAAATCTATAAGTATTAATGAAAGAAAATTTCATTTCATTTCAATATGGAGTAAAAGTCAAAACCACACCTTGTATGGTGTAAATTTTATACTTTTATCAGATCTTGGCATAATATTACTCACTCTATGTAAATTAAAATTGTGTGCTTTTACGTTTCAAATGACAAGGCCAGCATTTATGGGGGAAACCTTTAGCGTTTATATTAATTATAGCGGCTCTAATTTATATGTCAAGGATCTTTGTATGTATCATGTATTCTATGGGGACACACTTTAATTATTTTTTACCAAATTAAAGAGTTTATTTAAAGATATTCAAGAGATAAGCCATATAAGGTTGGTTTACGTGGCTGCTTATTACGTTCAAGCTTTCAATTACAATCAAGTGATTCCGTTTTGACACTACCTCAGCCGTCCGTACAATAAAGCCATACTACAAAGGGATCCTACTGGATTGTTAGACCTGTTTCATTGTGAATGCAACAGGAAGAATTGTTTCTGACAGCTCAGATAGGTTAACTATAGGTTAACTATAATTTTCGTCTTGAAGAGTAAAGTGCCGGGCACTCGCTCAGCAGGTGGTACACTGTTTCAAGAGAGCCTATTATGAGGAAGTCCCAGTCTACCAGCATGTGTGACCCGCAGTCAACAGCCTTGATATGTCCTTGTTATTTTATTTAACCATTGGATGAAATGCTTGTCGCTATAGTACGGCCAAATTTTTCTTGCGACCCCACAATTTTTGAGTTTAGACCAGCTTACCTCAGCCCTCTAAAAGTAAAACTCTAAAATATTTCTCCTAATGACACGCAGCGGACACAGCTCTGAATCAGCCTGTTCATTCCCAAAAAAAAGTCACCGTGTTCTAGAATTCAAACTGAGGTAATATCAGCTTGTCGATTTAGTCTAGATAATGTATCGTTATATTGTCCTACTAGAGCCGAGGCTGTAATGTATAAGCTAAGTGACAGGACAGCCACCTGACTATCAACAAAAACGCCAACCAATCCGGCAACATTCCTATCAAATAGAACTCTACATGTTTCCCTAATAGCCATAACTATTTTCTGAAAAGATTTCGGAGCCATTACCACAGGCCATCTTCGAACCATCAGTGTATAGACTAGTGTAGCAGTAATTTATTATATTAACCCTCTTCCATTATCACTCGAAGGAAACAATACTCTGAAAAAGATTTCAAAGTTTAATTATGACATTATGTATTCGGAGGAAAACCGTTAAATCTGAAGGAAGCCGATCTAAGATCCTATCATGACCATACGTCCTATCTGACAATGTAGCCGCACTGGTAGTAGGGTACACTTGAATATTTGATTTAGGTTTTTACTAGTTTTTATTGCAGCGGTAAACAAATAGTGTACATTTTAACCATCTTTCTAATGTACGAGGTGTGTTCAAAAGAAAAGGACAATTTTTGAATTTTTGCGGGCTGTGTACATTCGATTATCGATTTGTTATGTTGGTACGCATGTGTTAGTCATATGTTGACATTATCAGCCAATTCGGATTAGTAGTTTGTTGTTGACAACTGAAAAGGTTAGTCACGTTTGTGTGTGTTCTTCGATTTTTGACCTCTGCCCACTTCCAATGGGATGGTTGGGCCTTGGTTTCGACGTCATAATTTATGATCCTTTGGATCGTCGTTGACGTCATTCAACAAAATCTGAACGATACTAATGAGACGTTGCTTTTGCTCAAAATTTAACAATTTTGTAACAAACTTTGCTGCCACACGTTTCAACACATTCGAGTAAAATGCATGGCATGAGCCAATTGATATGCCAACATCCCCTGCAACTTCTCTAAGAGTGCTTCGACGATTTTACCATTTTTTTTTCACTGTTTCAATGTTTTTTCACTTGTTGCCAGGACGCTCATCTGCTCGGCCTCCTGTAAAGCGCTTGTAACACTTATAAACACTTTTTGGAGAAAAAGTGGACTCGCCGAATGACACAGTCAACATTTCAAAAGCCTTGGAGCACTTTATTTAATTTTTAACGCAAAATTTATTAAAAGTAAAGTTTTTAATATATTCTTTGATCCATTTTTTTCAAAACTGTAAAAAATCGAAGAACACACACAAACGTGACTAATCTTTACAGCTGTCAACAACAAACTGCTAATCTAAATTGACTGATAATGTTAATATATGACTAACACATGTGTACCAACATAACAAAAACAAAATATTTATAATCGAATGTACACAGCCTTCGAAAATTAAAAATTTGTCCTTTTCTCTTGAACGGATCTCGTATACATTTTTTGACAATATTTATGGGCTCAAAATGAAAACAGCATGTTAATTTGGCAATTAAACATAAGATTTACAACAAGAGTGGCGTCTAAAATCACGTCAAACTATTAGCAACAATCAAGGGATAGAAAATGTATCTACAAGCAAAGATTTTAAATATTAAAAAATGAAAATTCTAATAAAAATAGTGCATAAAATTGGAAATTAAAAAAAGTTTTTCGATCAAACTTTCAACTACTTTGTGTGCATACAAATATTAAACCATTTAAACTAAATGTAGTTTAGTTTTATTTATAAAAAATTTAACTAGTTTTAACTCCTTACATTTAATATTTTTTTTTTTTTTTCGACAAATGTTTAACTCTTTTGACAGCCTTAACTCTTTCTGGGGATTTTTGCTATTTCCATTCGCACGCATGGCATAATAATCTCAGTAAAACTGTTTAGCCATTTAAATTTTCGAATGACAAAAAGAAACAAAAGGTGATAAAAATGAAGACTTTCTGCAGTTTATGTTTTAGATTTTTTTTTTACTATAAACGGATTTTATATTTAAGTCAAAAATATAATGAAACATAAAAGCAAACTTTTATGTTTAACATGATGTTTAATAAAGAAAGAAATTTGCTATTGATGTTAAATACACTGACAGAAATATTCATTGTTGGATTATTGCACCGAATCATCAAAATTCTAACATCAATCTTATGACAAATGTCATCAGTAAGATAACATCAGTATAATGACGAAAGTCTGCATACAATCTGTGCATATAATAAAATAGTAACTCATTTCTTGTCTGTCTGTGTTCGCATTACGTAAAAACTACTGTATGTATTTTAATAAAATTTTGTAAGGAGGTACCTTAGTGTCCTAATTCCAATATATGACATTTTTTCCGCTTTCCCAGAGAAAGTGTAGAAAAAGCTGTGAAAGTACGCAGTTATTTTAGTGAGGATGAGACCATTTATAAAGAACTAACCGATATGCTTAAACTATGGTTAGTGCTACAGCCTCCGTTACTATGCTCGATAATTTAGGTTGGAATATAATTTGTAATTGTATTGTAACATTTAATAAATAAATAAATAATTCTCTTTCTGTACACTAAATGTGCTGGAACACTTTTTATAACCTTCACCACAGGGTATATATATATATATAAGTTTGTCATTCCGTGTTTAATTTTTACAATATTCATTTCCAACCCCATAATGTATATACATATATCGCACTTGTTCCTCAAAAGCGTAACAACAGTTTTTGGCGTCTACTGAAGATTCATGAATTTTGAGAATTTTCAGCAGACGCCAAAAACTGTTTACGTTAATTGATACTAACTAAAGTAGTTATTCAAAAACACAAAGAGGATCATAACGGTTTTTTCACGGAATAGAAGACAAATCAAAGGCAGATTTTACAGTGGGTAGATATGATCACTATGATTTGGTTTTTTGCAAAAAGTGAAAATTTGAAAATTTTGAGTTGTTACGCTTTGAGTAACAAGTGCGATATATTCTGGATAGTTTCGAAAATTTAGGGATGGCAATTCCGCAACTTGGAGGCTGCGGGTAAAAAACCACACACCCTCCTATATTTTTTCACGTCTTTTTTTCATTTTTCTGTTGGTTTTAATGGTTTACTTTTAGATTTATATTTATATTGGTATGGTTTTTCAGCTTTTATTTGTATTAAAGGCTTTTATAGAAAGCAATACGTATAGATGTAGTTAATAGACCTAAAGGGTGCTCACTGGTTACCAGGAGCAGCCAATAGGTCCATTAGGTGGGGACAACATTAGGAAATTTTTTTAAGTCTGTCAGCGTCTTTTATCTCTGGAACCGTAATAGGTAGACTCTTGAAATTTTCACAAATGATGTATAGCTGTTGCCGCTATAGCAACAAATACTAAAACTTATAGGATGTTCCGATAGAGAGGTTTTATTCACGAATATGTATTTATTTTTTGACTCTTCCAATTTGTATAGAAGATGTGTTGCCATGGTCGTTGTGACAATTACTAATGTTCTGACAGTAATATGTTTTTCACGTATAGTAACTTATTTTTTTAATAGTAATAGGTACGTTCTCGATATATTCATAGAAAGGGTGTTCCGACAGCGACATGATTTGTACGTAAATAGCCCTATTTTTTTAACCGTAATAGGTGGACTCTTTAAATGTTTACAGTAGATGATGTACTTCGCCGCTGTAACAATTACTAATATATAAAGGGTGTTCCATCAGTGACATGTTTTTCACGTATATTGCCTTATTTTTTGAACCGTAATAGGTAGGCGAATGTATATTTTTATAGATAGTTTATTGCCATGGCTGCTGTAACAAAAATTGCTAAAATTTAAAGGGTGTTCCAACAGTGATGCATTATGACTTTAATTTTAAAATTAAAGGGTGACTCATAAGACATGAAAAAATTAACAACCTGAATTTTTAAAGTTGTACTAAACATAGTACGGAAGCCTACATGTGTGAATCTAACTCGCACTTGACTAATTTATTTGATTTATGTGTGTCATTGCATAGAGGACAGAATTGTAATCGTTTCTATCGACGATAGGATAACCATCTGATATAAAAGCTAACATCACATAGGAGGTGTCACGTGATCAAAAGAGGAAAAGACACTTGGTATAGTATTGATGTCAAATCACATCAATATTATGATGGTTTTTCCATCAATATCAATATTTCTCAAGTTTTTAAGTTTCGCAACAATTAATTGGTAACTGCCAGGTATAGGGCAAAGATGCTTAAGTTTTATTGAGTAAAAATAATAGGTGACCCTTCTGTTATCAGGAGCCAATCTAGGTGACTAGATATCTCAACGCAACTAGATGGGTGTAACTGTGCGCAAGGATTAAACTGGTGAAGGGGGGTGCTGTTGAAACTTAATCAGTTAAATAAAAAAAAACAAGTTTTAGGAATTTCTTTCCTCATTTATTGGACAAAAAAGTATTTATAATAAAGATTTTCTAAAATTTTTGATATTCATTAACTGATAAGTTTTCAAATTAAAACTTAAGCTTTTGTTTTAAATATATTTTAAAAAAATATGTGTTATTTGGAAAGAGAAAAGTACAGCGCTAATGAATTAATTACATATCCACAAGTGTAAGTTAAATCATACCATGAATGTAGCCAAAAAAAACTCTTAAGGCCTTAATGAAAAAGCTATTAGTGCATGTGCGTGTAACTGTACATAGTACGTACGAGAACACACTACTTTTAATCATAATTCCGTGACTTCAAAAAGTTTTTCATTTATTATAATTTCTTTTTACACACTTACGTAAAAATAACCTAAAATTCCAAGAACAAAACGACCATTTTTTTTTATTTCTTTTCTCTTTTACTTTGAAACAAGACAGGCACGTGACAGAAATAATGTAGATTAAAGTTCATAAGGCGTAAAATAGGTTAATTATGACAATAATGTTTAAGCTCAAAGTTTAAATGAATTTAGCAAGTGTAATTGAGTAGATTAAAAATCTGTAAGGTCGGCCAAATTCTGTTGTCAAAAATATAAAATTTTTAAAAAGAAAATATAATTAAGTTTAAAAAGACTTGATTAAATGCAGGAATAAATTATGGGATAAAAAGTTATTCAATTGCTTAAGAACTAGAAATACGTATGTGTTTGTACAAGATTTTTAAGAAAAAACTTACTTCTAGAAAATATTTAGAATTAAAAATTATTTAATTTTTTAAAGGATAGAAAAAAAACATTGGATTAAGGACTACAGATAGAGATATAGAGTGTTCAATGTGAACGATTTGTAATATTATTTATGGCTAAAAAACTATTTGGCTTTGTAAGACGTTGTGTAATACAGTGTGTAATACATGAGGGGTATTCCCTCATATAAAGCGGGGATTTTCACTTTATATTTCTGTACTACAAAATCTATAATGATAAGTAAAGAAAGTAAAGAAATCGTAACGACTGTTCGACAAAATGCTCCGATGTCGGAAATATTACCGAAATTGTAACGATTTTTATATGAAAGGGTTGACACGACTTCGCAACGATATGTAGTAACGAAATGTAGGTACGAAATCGTAACGACATGTAGGTACAAAATCGCAATGTTTTGTTTTCTGTGGGTACCCCAGTATAAGCTAGAACTTCGGTCTCTGAAAGTGAATATAATGATTAGTTAAAAATTTGGTATTCAAGGCAATTCTTTACCGTAATCCATTCGATTTCAATTGTCCATCTTGCATGTATTTATTCCATTTTTCGTATTTACTATTGTTCTTTTTTTATTTATGTAATACAATTTTGAATTTTATTTTCTTACATATAAATCCAAGTTTCATATATTTTTATTTGTACAGACAAACAACTGAAATGTCTTAACGAATTCGTCACAAAAAAGTCTGATTTCGGAGAAACTACCGAAATGTCCTAACGAATTCTTTACGACAAGTCTGACTTCAGAAAAAATCGATGTACTAAAGGGTATAGAAATTTTATTTTAAATAAAAAGAAAGAGAAAGAATGTAACCCTGGTGTTTTCTCTACAATATCTGTCCGTCTGTCAGAACTTTCTATCTCTCAAACCGTAAACCGTTGTACTAAAACATACAGGTTGCTCGGAAAGTGACGAGTTATTGATTTATATTTCTTTATTTCTTGAACAATAAGAGGCAGAAACTATATAAACTATTATGAAAAAACTATAAAAATAAAAGGGTGTTCCGACAGTGACGTGACTTTATTGTATATGGCCTTATTTTTGAACCATAATAGATGAATTCTTAAAATTTTTAGAGAAGATCTGTTGCCACGGCCGTGTAGGGTGTTCCGATAGTGGCACGATTTTTGCGAATATGACGTAATTTTTAACCATAAATTTATACGAAGTGTGTTAAATTATGTCCGCTATAGCAAAAAATATAAAAAAAAAAATTAAAAGCTTGCGAAATAATCAAAAAAAAAAAAAAAAATTAAAATCTTGTGACATAATCTAAACAGATTATCCTTAGTCCTTATACCCGAGTACAAGTGTGGCCATTGACACTTTGGAGTTATTCACCTCCTAAATGGCTTACACTTTTCTATTGAAATTTCGTATTTAACCCATTTTAGTCGACTCGGTATTTAAATACCCAAAAAAGTTAAAGTAGTTAAAAAATTCCTGCATTGGCCTGATAAGAGATAATGACTGCAAATTGCTTTTTTATTTAATACTAGAAATTGATTAATGTGGGAAAAATTAAAAAAAAATTTTTTTAAAAGGTTTCTCAAATTAAGGATAATGCGAAAAATGAAAAACGCCATTCTAAAAGGCCTTAGGTGATGTATTTGTAATGGAAAAAAAATAAAAGCGATATGTCAACTCACTTGGCCGTCACACGGTAAAAACTGAAAATGGGTATTTAAATACCCAACCGACCAAAATGAGTTCTAAATTTAACAATTTTCTCTATATTGAAATAATTCTTTTTGGCAAAGTAAAAGGAGAATTTGCATTTTTTTAATTTATTTACAGAAAATTAGAGGTTATTTAGACTTTGCAATTTTAGATTTATCTGGTGGAACATTTCTATGGTAATTCAAGAAGCATGGTGCTGGGTGCAAATTCGCCTGGCACTTCAAACACCCGTACTCTGTATTGCCACCGCACTGCCGGCAGCGACGACGTGCTAGTAGTTTTCCGATTAAATAATCGACGCGATCATATCTAACTTCCATTTGTGCTCCGGAAATCATAATCGTACCTCCATTTTGCCGATAAAACTTCTCATTATCATCCGCATACTTCCACTAAAATCAAATTGAGACATTTGGGGTTTTTTCATATTTGCGACAAAGGCAATGCAGTTTCCATGCATTCGCCATAGCTGCATCGAAAGCCTTTGTAACTAATGGCCAATACCACTTTTTTGCACGGAACTCGAATGCGATAATTGTATATGGTGTTGTCGAAAAGGTCCACACCCCATATATTTATTGTTCAAACTTGTAATTATGCTTTCGGGACCATTTTGGCTTCATTCCCTTATCAATTTTACGTCTCTTCTTACCAATCTTACAGGATGTCACAAATCAGCATTCTCGTTTTCAGCAGATAGTATATCTTCATTGCATCTATTAAGAAAGGTTCTATTTTGTAAGTCCCAGTAATCTCGTGAGGTAGATTTTGGTCGTCGTTCAATACTTGTAAATTGTCATCCAACTCCTCCGCAACACTTATATTGTCGATGTTATCGGGTGGTAATACAACAATATCAGTTGTATCTGATTCTCTTTCAAAATCGTCTTCCTCATTGGACCACTATAGAGAATTTCTTGTAATTCGGCAGTAGTAGGAATTTTCTGACGAAGGTTTATTTTTATATCGGTTATTTATAATTTTTTTTTTTTCGTATAAATTATGTTTTTATGCACTTGTGTTATTATGAATAAACTCACTTGATTTCACCTGTTAACTTTGCTTTACTAAAATAAATTACATGTAAAAATTCAACAAGAAGCAAACTGGGAATCCTCTTTTTAAAAACTAACTACTAAGCTAAGGTTAAAGACGGATGGGTATTTAAATACCCATGTCCTATCACAGGAATGGGGGGAGGTAAATTTTTTTTTTACACCAAGCAACTTCTATGAGCCTCCAGGTAACATTCTGAAAGTTTCGTCAAAATCGTACGAGCCGTCCTTCATGGGTTAAGGAAATGGCAAAATTCTGCGTCAACTGAGACCGCAATTACTATCCTAGGTCAAACCACTAAGGATATATGAGCCGAGACCCCCAAGAACGTATACCCAAGTACAGATGTGGCCACTTATGCAATTGTATTAATAAAATTATTAAAGACTGTTTTTTTTTTGGGGTAATGTAAATTTATTTTATTTATTAAAACTTAAGTTATATATTTTTTGTCTTCATTATTGCAAGTTTTGCATACAAAGAAATTGCTCGAATGTTGCACACATATTGGCCGTTTACATTCAGAGCACATGTTACGAATGCGTCTTCTGTGTTCGTCGTGAATATAACACAAATAGCAGCTTCCAACTTGGATTTTTTTTTCCTCGCTGAGCCGCTGCTGCACTCGTTGAAGATGTAGGGTCAACTTTTTAATTTAAGGCCGTGTTTATATAGCTCGCTATGCCAAGTTTAGTGTTAAAGATACTCATTACCTGAACACTGACTGACCGGCTTTTAATGAATGGTATACATAGCTGCTTGGCGAGCTGGCGAAGAAAACGTTTGCGTCTAAGCTTACTATATGGGATGTTTTTATTATTTTCTAAGTATATGATATACGCTGAAAATGCCATCAAATCAATCATATTAGAAAAGAGAGATAATGGCCAACGCTTAGTCTGTCTTTGGCAAGTATATTTTCTAAGTAGTTGGTCTATAATATCCACTCCTGCTTTTGTTTTATTGTAAAATTCAATGACTTCTTAATATATTAAATTTTATTAATACAATTATACCGATTATATTTTGCATTATCCATTGTAACAAGTAGCGAAAATAAAATTAATAAAAATGGGTGTTCCCTAGATCTCTAGGCTAAAAAATAATTAAAAATTAAAGGGTGCCCGGTATGACGTGAGTAAAAAAAATTTATAACTTGTAGTCTTAAAGTTATCTATCGAAGGCAGTACGGAATCCTACGTTTGTGAGTCTGACGCATACTTGATTGTATTTAAAATAAATATTCAACACTGTCTTGCATTGTAAAAATTCAAAAAAAAAATATATAAAATTGAACACGAAGCATCATTAAATAATGTAATTTTAATTATTACAGACAGATAAGAACATATGCTCTTAAGTTAAGAAAATAACAAAAATTCAAATAGTAAATATCATCCTATTAAAAAAGATGTCGTTGGAACATTATTTCAGATAGCAAAGACGTCGCATAAATTTGTAATAAAACTGTTTTCGGGATTATGTAATTTTTGTATCTTTGTTTTAGTTACAAATATTTTCTATTTAAAATTTAATCTTAGTTTGATTTTAATAAAACGCACATATTCTGTTCATAACAGTAGTTTCTTAATATTTGATTTAAATCCCTTAAACCAGAAAAGTTGAATGTGAATCATTTGTACATAACGCGTTATACGGGGTCATACAAGCACGTTGTACGAGAATACTCGTATAACGCGCTTTCCTAAACGCGGAACCAATCCACCGTGTTATAATGGGGATTACTGTAGTTTTCCAGGTTTATACATGCTCAATGCTTTAAAGCCGAATTTTTTTAATTTCTTTGAAAACTTACTCGACTTGACCCTACAAATTTTGAGTAGTCTTGTT
The DNA here is from genome assembly GCA_949628195.1 of Phasia obesa. NCBI lineage: Eukaryota > Metazoa > Arthropoda > Insecta > Diptera > Tachinidae > Phasia > Phasia obesa. Next base: position 191,857,601 of record OX451215.1, read on the forward strand.
CACGTAATATTAAGATTTTTTCTATCCACCCGGCGTTTATCAATTAAAAAACAACAAAATTTTAATAGAGAGACAACGTTAAAGAAAAAATTGTTTTATGATATGCCATAATAAAATTGTTTCCTTATTTTCTTGCTGTTTAAATGTTTTTCACTTTCTTTTGCTATATCACTCTTAATTAAAAAACAAAAAATCATCGTCAAAACTCGTCGAATATTCAAAATTATTTTCAATATTCTCTATTTTCAAGAACTTAAATGAGAATGTCAACATCTATACGTCGTTGTAAATATTTTCTCAAATTTCGACAAGATTTTTATTTCGAAAGATTTTCTGATGTTGTATGCAGCTCCTGTTAGTTGGGGAGAAGCACGCGATCGTGAAACATTGCACACGGAAAAATTTTACTTATTATGTTAATTTAAATTTCTTTTTTTAAATCTATAAAAAGAAAAGAAAACAAAAAATAAGCTTAACAAAAATAATGTTTCCTAAAAATCACATAAAAAATTTATGATATTCTAAAATAACTTAATAAATACCACACATGTGAGCATTTAGAAATCTATTTTTAATAAAAAAAAATGAAAAAAATAGTTCAAATAAAAATATGAAAAAGAAATCAAAATTATCATAAAACGTCACTAAAAAAGAATATTCGAAAAATAAATGTCAATTGTTGATATTCAGTGTAATTTATTACCATTTTATCTTAGATGGTATTTTAAAATGAACAAAAAAAAAAATAAAAAGATGGAATTCATTTTAAAAAAATCACGTTCATTTTATATGTTATTTGAATAAATAAATATTTTGAACAAAAAATAACAAAAAGTAGAAAAAGGACGCATTCGCATATAATGTTTGACAACAAAAAACAGTGTTTCATATGATAAAAAATTACAATATGTTAAAATTAATTGATCGGTGTGAAATGTTTATCTGTAAAAATGTTATTTAGTGAATGAAAAAAAGTGTTAATTATATTTGCTAACAGGCAAATTTAAAAATAATAAACAAAAGTATTAAAATAGAAAAAAAAAATTGAAAATTGATTTTTTTTAATAAATAAATCTTTCAACATTTAAAAATCATAAACAAATTGACGGTTTATAATGTGTTTACTCTTGGTGTATGTGAGTGTATTTATTAATAATTTATCAAAAATGTTGACGCCAATTGTATAATATATTTTCGTAGAAAATTGTATATTATTTTAACCGTCAAGTGTTCGAAAAAAGAAAATGTTTTTTAAATGAAAATGTTTTTTCTGGGTCAGCACACGCCGATAGAAAGAAAAATACAATTAATGATCAAAGTATTTATTTAGTTTGTTTTTTTTTTTTTTTTTTTTTTCAGTGAAATAAATAAACAATTAATAAAGTAAAATTACTTCGCACGGTAGTGCAAAAAATCACTTGATAAAGAAAATATATTTTAATATTTTGAATTAACAAATTCTTAGTATCCAAAATCGAAAAATACTTTACACTAATAGCCCATTCAGGCTGCCACGAAATTAAGTAATTTCGACCTGAAATTACGAACGAAATCTAAAGTGTTCATACTGGGCTTTTTGACATTTGAGTTGATTTCGCAAACAGCTGATCACGTTTAGTTACATTTGTATAATTTAATTCTTTAGAAAAAAGCTTTCGCACAACACTTTCGTATCAATTTAAAATATACACGAATATTAAAAACAGCACTACAACAAAATTTATGTACAATTATGTTTATATTTCCATTATTTCTTTTGGCTTTTAAATTTTTTCTGACAAAAGCGCACTTTCAAGGTTGTAAATATGGTCATGGTTGCAAAAAGTGTAGCTTTTTATACAAAACCAGCGTTGTCTATCGTAATTTCAAGTTAATTTCGACGAAATTAAGTAGAATGAGTTAATTTCGGCAATGGTAAAATGTATGCGAAATTACGTAAATAAAGTTGATTTCGGCCGAAATCACGAAATGACTTAATTTCGTGTCAGCCTGAACGGGCTATAAGAATGTCCGTATTTTGACTATAAATGTAGGGTAGACTGCTGATTTTAAATTTATTTATTTTAATGGACAATTTAAATAATAATAATTTAAATTATAATTTCTAAGAAGAACAATTCTTAATAATACTTTTAGGCCCCTTATTAACGTAAGGATTTTATCGGAGAGCTAAGTAGCTTTTCGTTATAATAACGAAATTTTTTGTCGCATGTTTCACTACTTCTGCTTCAACAAGTGCCACCTTTATAAATCAATGCATTTTTTATATATTTAGGAGCAGCTGTAAGCATTCGCAGTATATTCTTTTTGAACTTTTGAACTATAGTTTAACGATCGAACTACAAAGTAAAAGTTAGGATTCTAAGCTAAAATGGTGTATCAACACTGAAATAAAAATTTACCTAAATACTGTAAAATGGGGTGTAGAATTGAAGAAAAGTAGATTATTATAAGTAAAGGGTAGTTAAATCGGCATCTTAACGATTTTGAATAAAATACAAATTGTTTATTCCGATAATATTGATATGGTTCCAATACACAGTGCAACACGAAAAAAAATAACCATATACGGACACCACTACGTGATAAAAGACAAAAAAAAAAGATCCCTGTCTCCCAGTTTTGCCCAAAGTCCTCAAGGTTTTTTTTATGGGCCCTCAAAGATGTGGCGCCTCGATGTCATTTTTGCAAAAAAATGATCATTTACTCAAGCTCATATTTTGCAAACCGTTTGGAATTTTGATATTCTGAGGCAAAGTTGTAGCTCTTGTCATAAAGAACAAAAATTGTGAACATATAAAATCAAAAAAACTTCATCTTCAAAGTCAAAATCGCAAAAAACTTTAAAAATTTTTTTTTTACCTTTTTTCCCCTGTTCAGGTCCATAGGTAGCAAACCGTTCAAAATTCAAGGAAACAATCAACTACAAAAATGAACCTAAGATCTCAATAAACAACTTTCTAAAACATATGACATATAACATCGTTTAGGTAGCGCATAGGTAGCCGCAACGGTGTTAAGAATCATTCCTAGGACCTATTGACCTGAACAGGGGAAAAAAGGTAAACAAAATTGAATGGGGTGTAGAATTGAAGAAAAGTAGATTATTATATGTAAATGCTGGTTAAATTCTAAGGGGCTGATTTTGAATAAAACACTAATCATTTAGGAAATTTAATGTAATTTATTTTTATTCCGATAATATTGGTATGGTTCAATTATGTATGGAACAAAATATCGGCCAAATAGCCGCCGCGACCTCGCCAGCACACCTCCATCTGATACTCCAAATTTTCAATGACCCTGAGGCATAATTGAGGTTCTATGCCGTTCATTGGTCGAATTATCTCATCCTTAAGCTCTTTTGTTGCAGACTTATCGACGTACACCTTTCCTTTCAAATAACCCAAAAGAAAGAAGTCCAACGGTGTCAAATCTCATGAAGTTCGTTATCATCTCACGATAGCGAACACCATTCACAGTAACTGCCTGACCGGCCTCATTTTGGAAAAAATATGACCTGATGATGCCGCCAGCCCATAAACCGCACCAAACAGTCAAACTTTGTGGATGCATTGGTTTTTCGACAATCACTCTTGGATTATCATTATCATAAGCAATTCTGCTCATTGACGAATCCACTGAGGTAAAAATGTACTTCATCACTCAAGATGATTTTCTTCGAAAACTGATCATCCACTGTTGCCATTTCTTGCCACCATTCGATTGTGTATCTTTCAATGGGTCAAATTCAACATCGGCCCTTAAAATTTAACCACCCGATATGTACAACTAACTAACTTTTTAGTCAAATCTACAGTTCATTTTAGTAAAACAAATAATTTTGTTAAATTTCATCTAATGAAGAAATTTCTTCAATATGACTATTTTGTTTCGTTCTTTAATAGGAAGTAAATATAAAATAAGATGTTGTTAAGTTAACTAAAGTTGTTGGTGAGTTTTTTCAATCTTTAAATTTAAAAAATCTTAACTAGATCAAAATCTTCAACGTAATCTGAAAATAATAGATTTATTATTTATATGTCAACTCAAATAATTTTTCTGAAGTTCTTTAATTTAACAGCGCTTTTTTCGTTTTTATATATTGAATTTTTTTCAGTTCGGCATGCATTTAATAAAATAAATCAGTCAAGTGCGAGTCAGATTCACAAACGTAGGGTTCACTATTTTTCATGCATTATGGGGTACCCTTTAATTTTTAATTATTTTTTATACTAGAGCATAGTAAATACCCTGTAAAAATATAAAGTTTCGACTTATAACGTTTAGAAGAGATGGTAAATTTTCTAAAAATTCACGTCGCGACATCTAGAGAATACCCTTTAATTTTATTAAATTTATTTTATTTTTTACAATAGATATCTGCATCTATACATATAATAAAATAGTAACTCATTTCCGTCTGCCTGTCTTTCTGTCTATCTGCTTTTCATTTGTGTTCGTATCACATAAAAACTACTTGATGGATTTTTAAAAAATTTTGTGAGGAGGTTCTCTAATATCCTGATCCCAATATAGGATACCTTTTTTCCGCAAAAAATCTTATTCCCATGAGAAAGTGGAGAAAAAGCAGAGAAAAATGCAATTTCTGGTTTAAAGGTACTGAAATTTTCGATTTAAAACTGGAATATTGTCAACACGTGTATATTCAACACGACTATTTTAGAACTCACCTTTTTAATTTTGAAAGTGTGATATTTAAAAAACTACTGTGCAACAGATGGCGCCAGTTGAATAAAATTTGTATTTAATTTCTATTTTTACTTTGTGGAATTACATTGTTATTAAAATATTTTAATCACCTCTTACAGAGGTTTACAATAATTTTTCGAGTTTTCGAATTTTTTATAAATTTTAGAATTTTATTCAGGGATGGGTACCTTTATATAAAGTAAATACATAAACCATAGCTGAAGCACTATAAAAGTAAGAGTCTTTCAATTGGTTTGGAATACTTCAAAAGCAAAATCAAGCAAAATATTGTCAAAATAAGTACTGTTCTACTAATTTTTATACCCTTCACCACAGGTGGAAAGGGTATATATAAGTTTGTCATTCCGTGTGTAATTTCTACAATATTCATTTCCGACCCCATAAAGTATATATATTCTGGATCCTTATACATAGAGAAGTTGATTAAGCGATGTCCGTCTGTCCGTCTGTCCGTCTGTCCGTCCGTCCGTCTGTCCGTGTTAGTGTGGTAATGTCATTTGCCAAGGCACCAGAAGAGATACAAAAAATTTAAGCACACCAATCTGTCAGGCATAGTTTCGAAAATTTTGTATTGCAATTCAGCAACATTGGATCATTCCTTTGGAGGCTGCGGGCCAAAAACCACGCCTACCTATATTTTTTTCACGTTTTTTCAGGTTTTTTTTAATTTTTTTCAGCTTTAATGATTCTGTTTTGCCTTTTTTTCTCAAATAAATATTAGACTGCGACAGGTAGATCGCAAGGAGTGCATACAGATCTCGGGGGATCAATAACCCCCTGGGAGGGGCGATTTTTGTTTGTTTTTAGATTGGTAGGGTTTTTCTGCTTTGATTTGTATTAGTGACCTTAATAGAAAGCAATACACATAGAGGTAGCCAATGGACCCACAGGGTACCCACTGATAAATAGGAGCAGTTAAAAGGACCCCCCATGTGTCAATATGAGGAAATTTTTTTTTGTAAGGATTTTTTTTGCTTTAGTCTGACCATTCTAACTCAATATAGATTGGAGAAAGGTCCAAAATTTATCAAAAAAATTTAAATAAAATTTTTAAAAAAAAATTTTTTAAAAAAAATTTTAAAATTTTTTTTCAAAAATATTTACAAAAAAATTTACAAAGCATTTTCAAAAAGATATTTTACAGAAAAATATTCGAAAAAAAATTTTATTAAAAAATTTTCCAAAAAATTTTCGAATAAAATTTTACAAAAAATTTTTAAAAAAATATTTTTACAAAAAATTTTTACATACAATTTTCGAAAAATTAAAACAAAAATTTCAATATTTCTTTGAAAATGAAAATCATGACTGTAACATAACATATATTTAAAATTAAGAATATACATATGTATGTATGTGTGTATATAGAGTAACATATTTTTATACCCTTCACCACAGGTGGAAAGGGTATAATAAGTTTGTCATTCCGTGTGTAATTTCTACAATATTCATTTCCGACCCCATAAAGTATATATATTCTGGATCCTTATACATAGAGAAGTTGATTAAGCGATGTCCGTCTGTCCGTCTATCCGTCTGTCCGTCCGTCCGTCTGTCCGTGTTAGTGTGGTAATGTCATTTGCCAAGGCACCAGAAGAGATACAAAAAATTTAAGCACACCAATCTGTCAGGCATAGTTTCCAAAATTTTGGTATTGCAATTCAGCAACATTGGATCATTCCTTTGGAGGCTGCGGGCCAAAAACCACGCCTACCTATATTTTTTTCACGTTTTTTCAGGTTTTTTTTTAATTTTTTTCAGCTTTAATGATTCTGTTTTGCCTTTTTTTCTCAAATAAATATTAGACTGCGACAGGTAGATCGCAAGGAGTGCATACAGATCTCGGGGGATCAATAACCCCCTGCGAGGGGCGATTTTTGTTTGTTTTTAGATTGGTAGGGTTTTTCTGCTTTGATTTGTATTAGTGACCTTAATAGAAAGCAATACACATAGAGGTAGCCAATGGACCCACAGGGTACCCACTGATAAATAGGAGCAGTTAAAAGGACCCCCCATGTGTCAATATGAGGAAATTTTTTTTTGTAAGGATTTTTTTTTGCTTTAGTCTGACCATTCTAACTCAATATAGATTGGAGAAAGGTCCAAAATTTATCAAAAAAATTTCAATAAAATTTTTAAAAAAAAATTTTTTTAAAAAAATTTTAAAATTTTTTTTCAAAAATATTTACAAAAAAATTTACAAAGCATTTTCAAAAAGATATTTTACAGAAAAATATTCGAAAAAAAATTTTTTTAAAAAATTTTCCAAAAAGTTTCGAATAAAATTTTACAAAAAATTTTTAAAAAAATATTTTTACAAAAAATTTTTACATACAATTTTCGAAAAATTAAAACAAAAATTTCAATATTTCTTTGAAAATGAAAATCATGACTGTAACATAACATATATTTAAAATTAAGAATATACATATGTATGTATGTGTGTATATAGAGTAACATATTTTTTTAAATGCGTTTGATTTTTAAATAGATGATATCTCTGTTTTAAAACCTAGGTGCATTAAACACATTGACATCATCAGGATACCGACTACAAACTGTCAAAAATAAAACGATTATTTTGAAGTCAGCAAAGCTACATGGCTACACGGCCACCGTTGTGGCTGTCGTCAACTTAGACTAATTTCTATTTTATTCAACAGAAGAAAATGTCACAAAATTGTAAATTACAAATTCATATTCAAACAAAAAGTATTGGAGGAAATATTTATAATTTTTTGAAAAAGTTATTTTATTTTATAAAAGCAAAATAAGTATTTCTACAACAATGTCAGAGTTTACGATGTAGCTGTCGGCTTCAATATCATTAACACGGCGACAATTGTAGCAAACGGAATTTGTCTTCTATTTCTTTAACTCATGAATAATGATTTTTTCTCATACGACTTTATTTAAGTAAAGAGTCAACAATATGGATAATGCTGTACATGTCTGTATAAATAAAATCACCGTGGTGAAGGGTATAGAAGATTCGGCACGGCCGAATATAGCACTTTTACTTGTTTTCGTTAATATTACCTGCGATATTTGGTTCAGTGACTATATGTTTTTTTTAAATTAGGCGTTGATCAACATTTATACCACGTTATTTAGGTTAAGAGTGTTAAGAAATCATTTGGTTATTTATTTGAATAGCAGAACTCGAGTCTATACGCAGTGTGAACATTATGAAAGAACATTCCATTGTTGAAAAATTAATGAATTTTGAATATATAGGCCTGTAGATATCGTAACAGTACTGACGAATTTCGTAAGTGCTTAAACTGAATCATCTGTAAATTTTTAAGTGTAGATAAAGTTACTAGTTAGCGTTTCCTAAGTAGAGAAAAACTATCTTGGGAAACTCCCGCTGATGTGAGCTTAACAATCATTTAAGTTAAATGACGTTATAACATTTTATACAAAAGCTACGAAAGTTTTTATTTAATTCACATATTACATCTACATGCCCTACTTTACCGAATGATTGTTGAAACATTGATGAAAAGTGCAGATCTGAAAGTTCTTTCCTCAAAAGCCTTTTCAACATTTTAACATTCGCAAATCTTCCGTTTAGTTAGGTTAGGTTAGGGAGGATCACACATGATTGTTTGTGTGTAGGTTCACAAGACCATTATTGATCCATAGTGACTCCTCTGATATTTCTAGTGTATATAGTTCTGTTCTATTCAGTCCCTCTAAGTAGTCCAGTGATCCTCGCAAATTTGACAATCATCATAGCTTCCATACCCCTCAAGTCCTCAGTATTCTGAAAGAAAAAAGAGCCAAAACATTTATTGCGTCTGTGTGATAGTGCAGGGCATTCACAAAGATAGTGGAATGTATTTTTCTCCTCTTCGCCACACCATCTGCAAATATCATTATCGCAAAGTCGAATCTTTCTTACAAAATATCTGAGATCGTTATGTCCTGTTATAATACCTACATACATTCTCAGTTCAGACTTACTCATACGTAACAGCTTATCCGTTTAGTTAATGACATTTTAATTTGCTTTGATTTTTTGTGACTTCTTGTAATCTTTTTCTGTTTTAAAAATTATTGGCTGAAAGTAATCAATGTATAAAAATAAGCATTTTGTTACTTATCAAGATGAGTTAAAAGGGTGCTTAAATTTTAAGGCCCGATGTTGATTTTGAATAAAATAATTTGGATCATCCAGCCGATGCTCCAAATTTTCGATGACGCTGAGGCATAATTGAGGTTCTATGCCGTTAATATTCCGAATTATCTAATCCTTCAGCTCTTGAATTGTCGCTGGCTTATCGACGTACATCTCTTCTTTTAAATTTCCCCAAAGAAAGAAGTCCAACGGTGTCAAGTCACATGATCTTGGCGGCCAATTTACATCGCCACCACGTGAGATAACACGGCCATTGAATTTGTCACGCAAAAGAGCCATTGTTTCGTTAGCTGTGTGGCAAGTGGCACCGTCCTGTTAAAACCACATATCGTCCACATCCATATCTTACAATTCGGGCAATCAAAATTTCGTTATCATCTCACGATATTAATCACCATTCACACTAACTGCCTTACCGGCCTCATTTTGGAAAAAATACGGCCCGATGATACCGCCAGCCCATAAACCGCACCAAACAGTCACTCAAATGCGGCAATTCTGCTTATAGACGAATTTACTGAGATAAAACTGTGCCTCATCAATGACTCTGATTTTCTTCGAAAATTGATTATCCAGTGTTGCCATTTCTAGCCACCATTCTGATCATTGCCGATATTTGGATAAAATTTACCCAGCCGCTATTATGTACTTTAAATATAAAACATTGGTTTTGACAAGCACTAAAATCGCCTGATCCTTTTCAGAAATAGTTAAGATATTAATAGTTTACTCAGTAATTTTATACAAAAATATACTACAAAAAATAACTTTTTAATTTCATTAATTTTGCTTAAATTACTTTAATTGTATTTCGTTTAAATATTCTCAGGGGCCATCAATCAATCATAATTTTGCAAATTTGCTTGCATTACCTTAATTATTTCACTGCAGCAATATATTTTCTTGTCACTCACTGTCTGTTCGTGCAGAAACTTATTAAATTAAATTTATTAGTTTCAGTGTTTCAAAAAGCAGCATTTAGAAATTATTTTATTTCTTTTTAAACTGCAGCAATGGTCAATATGTTGATTCAAAGTTTTGATAAGAATGCATTTATATTTTGGCATTTATTTATTGATCTCTATTTTTGGGTATTTACTTTCTCACAGTTAGCATCCAAAAAGCAGCAGCTACGTAAAATTAAATAGCACAAAATAGCTCGAAAAGCATAATATAAAAACTGGCGTGGCTTACACTCAACTTTACCATACCCAATGGAAAAAAATATTTTTATGGATATATTACATAAAGAATATAATTTCAAAGAATATTCGAATCGAAAAGTTTATTATTTTCGGTTTGGGGTGTTAAGTAAACTACCCCTTGTCCCTTCACGATTATATCCAAAATTTACACAGCTCTTCATCTCTATATACCAAAGGCACATACTTAATTTAATTTTAATATGTCATACGGTATGACCTGTAGAGTGTTCACAAAATTTGGGAGTATGTACCATACCCCTCTTTCCGATTATGCCTAAAATTTAGACAACTCTTCATCTCCATATACCAAAATTACATATTATATTTCATTTTAATATGTCATATGGCATGACCTGTAAAGCGTGCAGAAAATTTGGGGGTAAGGAAACTATCTCTTGCCCCCTTCCGATTATGCCCAAAAACTTTACAGCTCTTCATCTCAATATACCAAAGTCAAATACAAAATTTCATTTTGATATGTCAAACGATATGAAAAACTCCACAAAAACCAACCAACCACCCACCCACAAACATCATCGCGAAAATATCCGAAATGGATTCAGGAGACCTCAAAACGTATAAAGCCGGCGAAATCCCTACCTCGATTTTTTTTATGATTACTACACTTTACCTTATACTAGATACTACATATGGTAAAGTAAAAAACTAAAAATGCTAGTTTACAAAAAGCCATAACAAAGAGGAGCCAACAAGGGCTAGTATTCGACACAGCAGATGCTAATAGCCAAACATGAGCTAAAAGTCGGACAAACAAGTGCTATAGACGCACAATCACTGTCATAAAATAGCCTATAATTAAAAAAATGATATTGAAATTGTTTCTTTCAAAATTCCTTTAATTTTTAATGCCATTATACACAGTAAGGTTTCTCCTCTTATTAAGCTTCCCTACTTAATAAGTCAGGAAAAGATCGCATATCAAAAAGTCTATTATCATATATGACAAAATTTTGAATGAGATAGGATGTATTCTGAATCATCAATTCGGATTCAGAAGACAGAACAGCCCTATTGAAAAACGAAGTAATTAAACTATAAATTTTGTAAAAAAAGAATTGATGAAAGGATATACTGGTCTGTAATTTCTACAAACATGTCTGATACGTTTAACAAAGTATAGCAAAAAAAACTTTAATTCCAAGTTAAAGTAAAACAATTTTCATGAGTTGTAAAAAAAGTCACTTATTGGCCGTCAGCTTATACTTAAAGAAGGAGAATATTTAAAATTGCCTCAACCAATTAAAGCCAAAATTCCCCAATTGCTAACGACACGTCAAAAGCCCGCAAATAACATACGGATATCACTGGTCTGCAAAAAAATGGTAGGGGAAAATAATAGAATATATCGAAAACCAGACATGATATCTGTGAACAGATTTGGAACCAGCACAAAAAACTCTATTAAAATCACATAACATGGTTTGAGATTCCGACTTTATTTGACGACCAGTGTATTTAGAGGTATATAGAGTTCATTTGAGGTAGTGGTTAAAAAATGTAGAATATTCACATAATGTTCACACTGCTTAGCGACTCATGCCTTCATATTCAAATAAACACCCAAATAATACCTTAGCCCTCGGGTCATCAAATACCTTGGCATACATCTTAATCAACGCTTAAACTGACAAAGACACATTGAAGATGAAGTCAAAAATAGTGCAAACAAGTTATAGATAAATAAATCTTATTGGCAGAAGCTCAAAGCATATTTATGATTTATAACTCTATTCTTAAGCCAATATGGCCTTATGCTTTTAGATACCTGAGAACTATCGATATCCATAACTATGGTTTAAATCTATTTTTGCCTTTCTGCTGAGTAAGCTTTGGCAAGTCATCATGAATCGTTTACCGCTAGAAAAACGTTTCTAAACTGTGGAAATTTACTTTGAAAAAATAAATCTGTTTGCGAAGTTTATAGAGCACTTCGTCCAAAGAATTGTGTTTAGTGATGAAGCTCATTTATCGTTATATAATTAGTTCAGTAAGCGAAATTTCCGTATTTCGAGCGAAGATAATTTTCAAGCTATTATTAAATCACCATTAAATGCATTAACATTGACAGTTTGTTGCAGTTTACACGCTGGCGGCTTCATCATAAATCTTTCGATAAATAGCGAGCGCTATAGAGCCATGCTGACTAAATTTTTATTTTCAAAAATTAATCAAATAAACATCAGCGACATTCGATTTCAATAAGATGGCGCAATTTGCATACAGCGGGATTAGTAATTGATTTATTGCAAAATCAATTTGGTGACAAATTTATTTCCAGAAGTGATCCTGTTCACTTGCCCTTCCGTTCGTGCAGTTTAATGCCGCTGGATTACTTTTTATGGGGCCATGTTAAATCATGAAGTTATTCAATATTCAAGCCACCGTTGATGCCATAAGGCGAGATGTTGTGATGATTGGACTGATCGAATAGACCATATCACTCGTAGCGGCGGCAGACATATGCCAAAAATTATATTTAAAAAATAAATGCCAAGAAATTTCCTACCAGATTATAATAAAAAAAATTTCATTCCAACATTACTTATGCCTCGTATTATTATTTTAAATTCTCAAACAGCTAAAAAGCGAACACTATCTACATATATATTTAAAGAAGCTTTTAAAGCAATAAAATATGGACTTGACAAGTATATATATATATATATATATATATATATATATATTTTTTATATTTCAGACTTAAGATATGAGTACTTGTTGTTAGTTCAATTACATTGAAGAATAGCAAAAATATATTTGTCTTATATTGTTTTGTTCTCAGCACCTAATTGCATGTCTTCATGCGACTACTAGCCCTTGTTTGTGTGGCTGTTGGCAACCATTTTACATCCATTTTACATCCATTTTACAACCATTTTACAACTCTGACATATTCTCACATTGAGAAAGCAGTGTGCTAATTTTACATTTGCTTTTGAAAGTGTTCGTTTTTATAGGTTAAGTATTGATTAGCTATTGTGTTTGTTATATTTATTTTAGCCATCAAAAAAGCCACTGCTTTAGTGGTTTTGCTAAAACAAGAGTAGCTTTTTAACCACTGATTAGCTTATTATTTTTTTTTTTTTTGTTTTTTGTTATGTAGGACAATATCAATATTTAAAATATAAATAAACAATTTTTAAACAAAAACTATAATAGATGTTTGCAAAGCTAATGGTTGAAAATAATTTAATTTATTAGTTAAAAAACTTTCATAGTTATTCTCTACATAATAGTATTAAAAAAATTATATCAGTTTTTATTGAATTATATTTTTGTAGGTTTATTATTAATTTAAAGTCAATTTGTTACATAGAGAATGATAACAAATTTCATTGACTGTGTTGTTTATTTTAAATAAAAAATTTAAATTTGCAATAAATGTAAAATTAAAAAAAAATATATTTACATATATGTAAGTCAAGAGAGCTTCTATTTGTGTTTATTAATTTGACAGTAAAAATATTGATACAGACAGTTTATTAACGAGCATAAGTGTATAATTGTTTAATATAAATAATTAATGAAAAACGAATGATATTTAGTTTGTTAGACAAAACAAACAGGAGTAGGGGATTTATCCACAGAAAAAAATATTTGCACCAATTAAAAGTTTTCATTAGTTTAGGATTAAAATTTAATTAAGTAATTAATTTATGCAATTGTTTATTTAATCAGGAAATATTTCTGTTTTAAACAAATATATAATTGAATCAATTAAAATATTAATAGAACTTAAATTTAAAACTAATTAAAACCGTTATTTGATGCAAACATGTTTTGTTTGTTTTTTTAGTCACGTCGTTTTTATTTTTATTTATTTATTGTGATTATTTACAAAATATCGAGGCGATCTGGAATCGCCATTATTTGGGTTTTGTTGGCAGTATTGCTGGTCGAATATACTTTCTGTGCTAACGGAAAATTTTCTTACTTAGAATTAAGTTACGAATCAATGTTATAATTATAAAGGTAAGAAGGGGTTTATTCGGCTGTACCGGAATTATTGAATTATATCCTTCAAATAAGTAAGTACGAATAAAACTGGCTACCAGGAGCAGTCATTGGGGAGGTTAATATGAGGAAATTTTTTCAAGGGTTTTTTTGCTTTAGTCTTACCATTCTAACGTAATGTAGAGTGCAGGAAGGTCCTAATTTTACCAAAAAATTGTAAACAAAATTTAAAAAAAAAATTAAAAAAAAATTTTAAAAAAATTTTAAATAAAAACTTTTTAAAAATTTAAAAAAAAATTACCATAAATTTAAAAAATTTTACAATAAATTTTTCTAAGAATATTTTCAAAAAATTAAAAAAAAAATTACACAAAAAATTGTAAAAAAATATTTTGAAAAAAAAATTTTTACAAAAAAAATGTACAAAAAATTTTACCACAAATTTTCAAAAAACTTTATAAAAAATCTAAAAAATTTTTACAAAAAAATTCGCAAAAAATTTATAAAAATTTTTCAAGCAAATTTTCAAAGAAACATAAGAGGGTAAAATAATATTTAGCATTACTATGGTGAAGGGTATATAAGATTCGGCATGGACGAATATACCACTAAGACTTGTTTTTAATGACTATGTCTCTTAAATTAAACTAATTTTGTACATCATTCTATATAAATAAAATCACCGTGTTGAAAGGTATAGAAGATTTATTACTGCGGCAAATAGCTAGCTCTCTTACAAAAACGTGGTTGTTGTCTTTTAAGCAAATTTAGTAGCACAGTAACGGTATTTTGCAGGTTAAAAAGTACAGTGGTCGAAAAGAAATTTTCGTGTTCGTTAGAGATTTAATCTGTAAACTAGTGTTGTGACTTTATGAGTTGTGACTGCGACTTTAAGTTGTGTCTGTTTATTGTTTTTTGTGCGACATATCCAACGTAAACATTCTGTCAAATCAATACAACAAATTTGACTTTATCGCAATTCTGAATTCTTAATATTGTAACGTTGCGAGTACTACTTTGTACTGCTGTTCTCTAAAAAAGATTATGAATAAATTTACTGATTATTTTCGAGGAACCGCTAAGAACCCCTTTAAATAATTTTAAAATAAAAAATACATTTTTAATAATAATTGATTTTTGTCTTTTTTTGAAAATACTGATTTAAAATTTGTGTTCATAAGTTGTGTGAAGCCTCCAGAAACCAGAATTAAACAATAAACAACTTATGTACATTCTATGTACAAAAAGTAAAAATATACCAATACTTTTATTTTTCATAATTTGTTTAATTGTTTGAATAAATCCAAATTAATAGTTTTCAAGTCAGACCGCAGTTGATTTATACATTCTTTTCATTACAAAAGAAAATTTATTTTAATTGTGAGAACTTTATAAAATACAAAAAAAAAGTTGAACTTTATTGTATAGAGTTATGTATTTATATTTTTTATACACGACTAACTTCCTCTACACAAAAATAAAGTTAAAACTATTGTTTACTAAAATTAATAACCTTTGCAAACAAATGCATACACTTAGATACTGAATGTAAATTTTAATATAGTTTAACTATTCAATTAGGGAATGGTTTTGTTGGGGAAAAATAATAAAAACTAATTAACCTCAATAAATTATTGCAAACCAATATACAAACAATTTTATTTTTTATAAAAATAAAACTTTTTTTTAACTATTTATTTATAAATAAATTTGGGGTTTAGAGTCAAGTGAATAGCATCAGATTTACATGAACTAAAAATAATAAATAACATTTTTTATGTTTACCACAAGGGGAAAATTTTCAACAACAATACATACTTACATGTTTAATTTAGAGAAAAGTCGAATTCATGTTTATTGTGAGTACATATTGATGTTTAATGTTTTAGACATTCAAAAACGCACATGGGATGGGAATGAACCAAAAATGACTATCAATTCCAAATTTTCACTTAGTATAATGAAGCAAGTTTTTAAGTCGGAAACAAAATTCTTCACCACTGTCGTTTGTCGAACTGTTTGCTCTATGTCAGTCTCTTGTTTTTCTACACTCTTTCAGAGTTTCATATTTTTTAAACTTATACCGCATTAACAAGACGAAAAATTGAAGCATTATATGTTTTTTTTTTGGATTTTCTAAAATTCTATTTTCTTTAATGAATTCAACACCTTTAAGCCGTAATGACTCTCACTTTTTTCATCCTTTTAAGATTTTAAAGCACAGTACAAATATATTGTAAAAGAAAATTCCTCCAAGAGCGAAGAGGTCAGCCATATTTAAAATAAACCTCCCAACGTCAAAATGCATATACATGTTATCGATAAAAGGTGCAAAAAGTCAAAAAAATCTAAAAAGTTTTAGGTTAAAAAGGACATTTCAAGCTTAACATATTACAGTGCTGCTAATTCACTAGTTTTATTGTTGAATATAGCGATTTTAAATTGTATTTTTTCAATTTGGCGTTTTTTTGTGGGATGAAATGATACATAATTAAAAGAATACAAAATAATTCTTGCAAAAAAAAACCGACTTCAAAACAGACAAACTTAAAATCATGTTTCTTTGAGAACCATGATTATATTATATTCGATGAAGATTGTAGCGGGATTTTTTAAATGTCGTAGCACAAACTGTCAATTCAGATAAAAAAAAATAATTTTTGAATTCAATAACCTAAAGCAAATATCATTCGATTTACTACCGGGGGAGCAGTGCTTCCGGAGTATATAGGGGCACAAGAATCCAGGGTTCTGGTCTTTTTCAGGTCAAACTAATGCCAAACGACTGTTTGTGTACAGCGGATCAAAAGTTTGGATATATATATAAAATTACATTAACTATTGCGACACCCTGTAATTTCCGAATTCAAATTTTATACTTGTTATAACGGTCGTAGTAATACAGGTAAATTTAAACCGTGTGTCTGTAACGGTTTTAAATTTTGGCCATATACATCAAATTACATAAACTATTGTGACACCCTGTAATTTATAATTTTAAATATTTATAGTTATTTTAACAGACATAGTAATGAACATTCTGTCTAATTGTTAAGCGTTTGTCAATAACTGTTCAAAAGATAGGATCATATATAATAAATGACGTCACCTATTGGGACACCCTTTAAAATCATATTTTAATATAAATACTTGTTAAAGAGGACTTTGTCATACAGATTCGTTGTAAGTTTTAACTTTGCGTCCATATACATAAAATTACATTAACTATTGGGACACCCTTTAATTTCCAATTTTAAATATTTATACTTTTTGTTATACCAGACGTAGTAGTGAACATTCTGTCTATTTTTCAAGTGTTTGTCTATAACGGTTCCAAAGATGAGGACATAATGGTCAAATTACATAAATAATGGGGACACCCTTTAATTTATAGATCCAAATTTTATACTTGTTGTAATAGCGGACTAAGCAATATAGGTTCTTTGTAAATTTCAACTGTCTATCTATAACAGTTGAAAATTTTGGCCATATATATCAGTTTTACATTAACTATTGGGACACCCTTTAATTTCCAAATTCATATTTTACACTTGCTATTATAGCGGATTTAGCAATACAAGTTCTTTGTAAATTTCAACTGTCTGTCTATAACGGTTCAAAAGTTTGGCCATTTATATCTCAAAATAAACCAACTAATGGGTTACCCTTTAATTTCCAACTTTAAATATTTATACTTATAACAGACATAGTAACGAACATTCTGTGCAACTTTCAAGTGTTTGTCTATAACGGTTCAAAAGATAGGACCATAAAGGGTAAATTACGTCACCTATGGGGTCACCCTTTAATTTTTAATTTTATTTTTTAATTACTTTTTGTTATTGGGAGCTATAGTGATACGCACTTTTTTTTAATTTTAAATTGGTGACCTATAAAGTTCATAATACACGTAAAAAACATGTATGTTGTATGGGGACACCCTTTAATTTTTAAAATTTAAAAATTCTTTTAAAACGGGACCAATCTGTAGCCATAACCTTTCTAATAGTGCAAACATTTTTAAAATCGGTTCAGAAATGACCGAGTTATGAAGGCACAAATATACAAAAAAAAAAAAAAAAAAAAAAAAAAAAAAAAAGCAACACACAGACGAATTGATAACCTCCTTCTTTTTTTGAAGTCGGTTAAAAAATATAAACATTTTTGTTGTATGTCACTATTTTTGTGGAGTTTGTACAGGTCATACCGTTTGACATATCAAAATGAAATTTAATATGTGCCTTTGGGATATGGAGACGAAGAGCTGTAAAGTTTTTGGGCATAATCGGGAGAGGACAAGGGGTGGTTTCATTTCCCCAAATTTTGTGAACGTTCTAAAGGTCATACCGTATGTCATATTAAAATTAAATTAGGTATGTGCCTTTGGTATATGGAGATAAAAAGCTGTATAAATTTTGGCCATAATCGGGAGGAAGCAAGGGGTAGTTTACTTACTCCTAAATTTTGTGAAATCTATTCAGGTCATACCGTATGATAAATTTAAAAATGAAATTCAGTGTGTGTTCTTGGTATAGCAACGCTCGATTGTGTATCTTTTCCGATGTCATCAATTCCGATGCCAATTTTCTGCCAAGATCATGGGATTTGACACCGTTGGGCTTCTTTCTTTGGGGTTATTTGAAATAAAAGGTGTACGTCGATAAGCCAGCAAATTTTGTAAAGTCTATACAGGTCATACCGTATGACATATCGGAATGAAATTCAGTATGTGCCTCTGGTATATGGAGATAAAGAGCTGTAAATTTTGGGCATAATAGGGGTAGTTTACTTAACACCCCAAACCGAAAGTAAATAATTTTTTCGATTCGAATATACTTTGAACTTTTATTCTTTATGTAATATATCCATAAAAATATCTGTTTCCATTGAGTATGGTAAAGTTGAGTGTAGGCCACTGCAGTTCAATTTCATAAAGTATTGTTTCAAATTTATGCCATATATACATTTTTAAATTTATTTCCTAATTTATATATTTAATTGCGGAGTTATTTTATAAATATGTACATGATACCAATGTAATATTTTTTGGCCATATGATGGCTTTTGTTATTGCAAAATTTAAATAAATAAATGTTTTTATTAGGTAACTTACTACTTACGAGTGGTGTGTGTTTTGAGGCACTACCCTGCTGAAATCTCATTTTAGTATACTTCCTTCCAATTGAGGTTCGGAAAAGTTAAAAAGCACTTAAGTTACTGCTTACCATTGACAAATTGCCACATTTGTATCATTACCAAAATTACGCTTCACACCAAAGTTCTTGTATATCCTGATTGATCCAATGACACTAGTGATTTCTGTAAATAAGCAAAAAGCTTTGCAGGTAGGTAGAGTTAACGATCCATTGTAGTTTCTCTCAAAATAGATTTGACTTTAACATTAAAAATTCTACAATTATATAACTATACTCTTCTCTCGTAACTTGCCTTACGACTTTTAAACTTTTCGAAGAAAATTATAACAGTTATCGGACGAAAATTATTGTCCAATTATGAAATATGAATAATATTTTTAGTTTCTATTTTAAGCGCCCAAAAAATTGTTTTTCCTAAACGCAGTGTCTTTCTCTCCGCTAAAGAATTTTTTCTATAAATTACAGTGTCATATAAAAAATGAGAAAATCTTTTAACATACATTCCTGATAGAAATTTAGTTTTACTAAAAATTAAAAAAAAATATATATAAATTAAAAAAATATTTATTTTTTATGATTTTATGCTAAATACATTTCAACGCAATATGTTGTTTTGTTTATTTTGAAATTTCTTAATTAGCTTTGAAAATATACACACAACTTTCTGATGCATTCAAAACTACATATACACAAGCATCTTTAGCATTTACTTTAGTTGACAAAGAAACAAAAAGGAAAAAAAATAAATAAAAAGAAATTAAACGATGACAACAAAACAAAATCTGAAAACTATTCATTAAAATACTAAAAATAACAAAACCATCAGGAGAATAAAAATAACAAGAGGAAACAAGAGGAGAGAAAAATCAAATTTCAGAATAAACAAGTAATTATAATTAGGCAAACAAAATCAGATGATACCCTGCACTATGTGACAAAGAAGATATGTATATTGCAATTTTTATTGAAAAAAAAAACAAGCAAGATGTCCCAATGAGTTCTAAGCTACTATTCTTAGTTTTATACAAAATTTATTTTTTTATACTTAATTTATCATTTACTATGTGAATAAACTTTTTTTGAATTTCGCCTATTTTATGGCAAGCCAGCAATATTATTATTAAATAATTTTAATACTGAAACTCAAGGAAGTACGCTATTCCATTATTTGCATTTTGTAAGTGTTAGTGACTCAGTTCGATAATAAAAAATATATTATTTTACCGATTAATCGAAAAAAACCTAAATAAAACTGGAGTGGCCTACACTCAACTTTATCATACCCAATTGGAACAGATATTTTTATGAATATATTACACAAAGAATAAAAGTTCAAAATTTATTTATATCGAAAAATTTAAAATTTTCGGTTTGGGGTGTTAAGTAAACTACCCCTCCTTTCCAATTATGTCCAAAATTATACAGCTCCTCATCTTCATATAACAAAGGCACATACTAAATTTCGTTTTAATATGTCATACGGTATGACCTGTAGAGCGTTGGGGGTAAGGAAACTACCCCCTACTCTCTCCCGATTATGTCCAAAAACTAAACAGCTCTTCACCTCTATATACCAAAGGCACATGTGGAGTTTGAACAAGTATGACCTGTTCAAACTCCACAGAAATAGTCCCAACAATATTTTGATCAATTTGCTTTGAAGGTAACCCACACCAAATTTTAAGACCGTTACGGATTTTTCATTATATATAGGTACCCATCCCTGGATAAAATTCTAAAATTTATATAAATTTCTCAAAATTATTGTAAAGACCTGTAAAATGAGTTACTTATTATTTTAAAACAGCTCCATTTGTTGCGTAATATTGCTTAAAATATACTGCTTTCAAACACAAAAGATGCCTTAAAGTATGCAGTACCTTTAAATCGGTAAAAAAAAATTGGCGTACTTTCACTGCTTTTCTCCACTTTCTCTTGGAAAAAAATCTGGAGTAGCCTACACTCAACTCTACCATAAATAATGTAAACAGATATTTTTGCGGATATTTTATATAAAGACTATAGGTTCAAGGTAAAGGGTGGTTAAATTTTAAGGGCCGATGTTAATTATCACATAAATTATTTCTTTCAAATAACCCCAAAGAAAGAAGCCCAATGGTGTCAAATCCCATGATCTTGACAGAAAATTGACATCGGAATTGATGACACGGCCTTTTAAATTGCCGTGCAAAAGATACACAATCGAGCGCTGCTATACCAAGAACACACACTGAATTTCATTTTTAAATTTATCATACGGTATGACCTGTATAGAGTTCACAAAATTTAGGAGTAAGGAGTAACTACCCCTTGCTTCCTCCCGATTATGCGCAAAATTTATACAACTTTTTATCTCCATATACCAAAGGCGCATACCTAATTTAATTTTAATATGACATACGGTATGATCTTTAGAGCTTTCACAAAATTTGGGGAAATAAAACTACCCGTTGTCCCGTCCCGATTATGCCCAAAATTTAAACAGCTCTTCATCTCCATATACCAAAGGAACATACTAAATTTAATTTTGATATGTCAAACGGTATGACCCGTGCTAAATCCACAAAAATATTGGTATACACACCAGACACTGACAAAAATAACTTATAAAATAAATGTAGTCAAGTAATTACACATATTTTTGGGTATTAGTTATACCTATACTTAGAACACATAAAATACCTACCCATGCATATTTGCAGTGAAATAAGTATGGGTGTACTCAATACTTATTACAAACATTATTTATACACAACGAACTTAAAAATGTATAAATAATGCATGTATGAGTACAACTGGTTGTAGGTAGATAATGTGAGGGGTATCTGTTATACCCATACTTATAACTACCTAATACTTACAAGTATGGAAAAGTACTTATAATACTATAAGTATACTTATAAGTAATACAACTACTTTTAGGAATTGTATGTATAAAAAGGTGAATGATGTTAAGTATAGAGAACCAAAATAATTTTTATATTAGGATGAAGGAATGAATATACGTATTTTTAAATTGTAAAATAATTAATACATATAGTTACATATATTTATAAAATACTCTAAGTATACTTAGAGTATTTACATACTTGTACTTATTCCTACTCTGTATTTACAATTATGGGTATAGCCAATACTTTATCCAACTTTTACTTATAATGGGTGATTTTTTTGAGGTTAGGATTTTCATGCATTAGTATTTGACAGATCACGTGAGATTTCAGACATGGTGCCAAAGAGAAAGATGCTCAGTATGCTTTGACATTTCATCATGAATAGACTTACTAACGAGCAACGCTTGCAAATCATTGAATTTTATTACCAAAATCAGTGTTCGGTTCGAAATGTGTTTTATCGACAAATTTTGTTCAGCGATGAGGCTCATTTCTGGTTGAATGGCTACGTAAATAAGCAAAATTGCCGCATTTGGAGTGAAGAGCAACCAGAAGCCGTTCAAGAACTGCCCATGCATCCCGAAAAATGCACTGTTTGGTGTGGTTTGTACGCTGGTGGAATCATTGGACCGTATTTTTTCAAAGATGCTGTTGGACGCAACGTTACGGTGAATGGCGATCGCTATCGTTCGATGCTAACAAACTTTTTGTTGCCAAAAATGGAACAACTGAACTTGGTTGACATGTGGTTTCAACAAGATGGCGCTACATGCCACACAGCTCGCGATTCTATGGCCATTTTGAGGGAAAACTTCGGAGAACAATTCATCTCAAGAAATGGACCGGTAAGTTGGCCACCAAGATCATGCGATTTGACGCCTTTAGACTATTTTTTGTGGGGCTACGTCAAGTCTAAAGTCTACAGAAATAAGCCAGCAACTATTCCAGCTTTGGAAGACAACATTTCCGAAGAAATTCGGGCTATTCCGGCCGAAATGCTCGAAAAAGTTGCCCAAAATTGGACTTTCCGAATGGACCACCTAAGACGCAGCCGCGGTCAACATTTAAATGAAATTATCTTCAAAAAGTAAATGTCATGGACCAATCTAACGTTTCAAATAAAGAACCGATGAGATTTTGCAAATTTTATGCGTTTTTTTTAAAAAAAAAGTTCTCAAGCTCTTAAAAAATCACTCTTTACTTAGTTGTATTGCGATAAATAATGAACAACTATGCGAACACTTATTCTCTGCCTATACTTGTAGTTATTCAAGTTGAAATTGATATGAGTATGTGTGTATGATATGTTGTTTGAGCTGTGGCTATACACATTTATACATGTTTCGCCTCAAATACTTAATAAGTTCTAAAAATTATACTTTTGTCATTCTCTGATACACACCCACCCGCCCACATAAATCATTGCGAAAATAGCCAAAATGGATTCAGGAGACCTAAAAACGTATAGATTCGTCGAAATCCCGACCTCGATTTTTTTTACGGTTACTTATGCGAAAGTAAAAATTATACTATATTGGAATCGAAAAATTTTGTTAATATCCATCCAGTAGTTTTTACGTTATGCGAACACAAAAAAGAGAGACAGACTGACTGACAGACAGGAAATATTTTATGATATCGCACACTAAATCATCAACAGTCACAACTCAAAATTCATAAATATTTAGGACAGGCAAAAAAACTGTTTCTGTAATCATGGTTGTTAATTTAGAATCAACTTGAGTTCCACAGTATCAATTTTTCCAGTTAAAGAACACAGAGATGCAAACGAAATTTTCGTGAAGGTTAGAGATTTGATCAGTGAAGTGGTTTACTAAAAAAAAAACATTTTACTTAAATTTTGAGTTGGGACTGTTTATGATTTAGCGTGCGATATGTATAGATTTTAAAGTCCATTTAACACACATATTAATAAAACAATAAAGCAAGGTATCGTGCCGTGAAAAGCATAAATTTTTCGAATTGTAATACATACATATATGTATGTATAGCCATTAAGGCGGAAACATTAATTGTGGATGCAGCAATAATATTAAAACATGTCATTACAACATAAAGTAGGGTATTAGAAATAAAAATAATAATAACAAAATAGGCAGCTGAGATTCATCCTCTTGTTATGCGTATTTATATTTATTTTTATCTTTAATAGAATATCGTATAAAAACTATTTTTAAAATACTACAAACAAGCGCATACAAACATAAAAACTTAAGAACATACAGGCATTTCTATTTATACACATATGTATGCATGCAAATGAGCATATCTTCATTATTGTGTTT
This sequence comes from Phasia obesa, assembly GCA_949628195.1. Taxonomy (NCBI): domain Eukaryota; kingdom Metazoa; phylum Arthropoda; class Insecta; order Diptera; family Tachinidae; genus Phasia; species Phasia obesa. The sequence goes on from OX451215.1 coordinate 191,882,015, forward strand.
ACACACTTTTAGATACTTATACAAACTTTAATGTGCAAGTACAACATACTTGTATATAAAATATCTAAATATACATATGAGTACATATAATAGAGTATGAGCATTGGTTGAATATGCTGCAGCAAAAAATAGTAATAAAACAAAATGAAAATACAGTAAATTGTTGTGCGTAGCACGTTTATTCAACAAAAATCATACATGTGATTGTTATATTCCAGCACCTTCATCACCTCCACCATCAACAAACTGTTATGCGCAGATAAATTGTCATTCCATTTGCTACCCAATTGCTAATTAAATACTATTAGAACAATTTATTAATTGTTTGTTTGTTTGTTTTGTGGCATTAAAAAAACGCTTTATTTATAGGATTGTCATCAGTAAGATTTTTAAATTTGAAATTTTTTAATTATAAATGGAAATGTATTTTTAAAAAGAAAAATATGGTAAAAAAGCTTGGCATTGTGATATAAAATCCGCTATTTATATTAACATTAAATAGCTTTCTGTTGTAACCGCGCCAATTGATAAAGAAGAAAAAAGTAAATTTTACTAGAGCCGTTAATTAAAATAAATCAGTCAAGTGCGAGTTAGTCTCACACACGTAGGGTTCCGTATTATGTTAAGTACGCCTTTAAAAACTCAAGTTGTTAATTTTTTTATGTCTTATGGGGCACCCTTTTCTTTTTAAAATCAAAGTCATGTTCGCGAAAATTGCATCGCTATTGGAACACCCTTTAAACTTTAGGAATTGTTGTTATAACGGCCATGGTAATACACTTTTTATAAAATTATCAGGCCTACCTATTGCTGTTCAACAAATAAGGTAATATATGTGAAAAACATGTCACTGATGGATCACCCTTTAGTAATTAGTAATTGTTACATCTACTGTAAACAATTCAAGAGTCTACCTATTACGGTTCAAAAAATAAGGCTATTTAAGTAAAAATCATGTTTTTGTCGGAACACCCTTTAATTTTTATTATTTGTTATAGTTTCCATAGTAATAAACCTCCTGTAAAAACTTCAAGAGTCTACTTATTATCGTTCAAAACGTAGGCCATATACACGCAAAGCACGTCTTTTTCGGAACACCCTTTAATTTTAAGGTTTATAGCTGAAGAAATAAAAACATAAAGGCAAATAACACCTCACTTTCGGAACACCCTATAAGTTTTAGTATTTATTGCTATGGTGGCCACAGTTATACCACTTCTGTGAAAATTTCAAGAGTCTACCTATTATGGTTCAAAACTTAGGCATTATACATGCAAATCACGCCACTATAGGAACACCCTTTAATTTTTAGGTTTATTTTTTTATACTTATTTATATAGCGAACTAAGTTTTAATTACTGTTGTTAAATCTTGAGTCTATGTCTCCTACAGTTCACGAAATAGGCACATATTCGTGAATAACACCTCTCTATCGGAACACCCTATAAGTTTTAGTATTTTTTGCTATAGCGGCAACAGCTATACATCATCTGTGAAAATTTCAAGAGTCTACCTACTACGGTTCCAGAGATAAAAGGCGCTGACAGACGGACAGACGTAAAGACGGATAGACGGACAGACATTGTAGCGAAAACAATAGGGTTACATTTTTACACTTTGTGTACGGAACCCAAAAATTGTCGACATTAGAAACACATCCAGGGATCTGGGACCACTTCCATTTGATTTTTGACTAAATCCCACCCAATTAAAAAATGGGTAATCCTTTAAAAGGTTCACTGATGGACTCCAAAATTTTCTAAGAACTTCAAAGAATTTATGATTTTTTTTTTTGTACTCGACTTAGATGCAGAAAAACTTTCGACACGGATTTGGCTTCGGCGGTGTCCGGAACCGCTCCCATTTGATTCTCCAACAAATTTTACCCCAGCGAAACAAAAATTTAGTCAACCTGCCCCTAGGTCCCTTTCTCTGTGCGCGGTCACACATATTTATTCATATGTATAATTAAATTTAGCAGAACCGTGTTTGTGCAATATTTTTTGAAATTCATTGTTGGTGGATTTAATAGTAATCGATATAGAGTAATATAAAACAACAATTATATACAATGACATTTTATAGTCAAGCTTAAGTTCGTTTTTATCCTCTCTAAGAAAGAATTAATTAAATTACAAATTAGGTGATAATATTAAAGAAAAAAATATAAGGTGGTAAATATTAAAAGTACAAAATATTCAGCAAGAGGGAAGCTTAAGTTAGTGGTAGACTTCGTTGTCACCAACTAACGATTGATAATTGAATACAAATTAATAAATAAAAATACAAATACGAGAAATTGAAAACAATTGAAAACAATTTCTCGTATTCCTTTATCTGGGTTTGGTTGATTAAATAGATGATGCTTACAACTAAACAATACCCTAAGTAGATTAGATACAAGAGTGCTGATGACGGACGTGGCTGTCTGGAAAATGTACCTTCCGCTCCTGCTGGTGTCTAAAGAAAAAAATTAAATTTTCCCAATTTTTCTTTAATATTATCACCTAATTTGTAATTTAATTAATTATTTCTTAGAGAGAATAAAAACGAACTTATGCTTGACTATAAAATTTCTTTGTATGTAATGAACTAGTAGGGACTAACTCTTTTCCCCCAACAAATAAATTGCATTTTTATTATAAAACGTTATGGGTAATTAGCATAATATTAAATAATTAATATTTAAATTCCCAAAAATTTTATTAATATACATAAACAGTTCGACTAATAATAATTAAAATTTTCAAAATGAAACAACAATTTTAGAAATTTCTATTTGTCTATCTAAACAGTGGATAAGTTTTAATTATATCTTGTGTTGAGTGTTCAATTAAAGGATCCCTTTTTCCGTAAAAATATGAGATATTTTTCCAAGAGATAAAAACCCAAATTTATAAAATTTTTACGATTAAAATGGTTTAGCTGCACTTTCTGTAAAAGGAAGATTTTGGACCTTATTTACGGAACTCCAAAATATCGGAATATTATATAAAGCCTAAAACTCGTCTGCATTAGACATAAAATGTTTTTTACCTCGTCTTAATATTGTTTTTAAAACATTTGTTATAAAAGCCCTTTTGTAATATTACAATGAGGTTTTAGTTTTACAATTTGATTTTTAAACAACGCCATCTGTTGATCAAGCGCGCCTTGCTTTGCTTTGCTATAAGCCTTCAAACAACATTGACGATAAACAGAAAATTATAGACATGATGGTCGGTGCTATGTTGGCAATATACTGACTAATAATTGAGGGACGGGTACCTCTATCAAGCAAAACAAAACTGATAGTATCTATTGAAAAATCTTTTGTTGACAAACAAAATTTCAAAATTACAAAGAGAATTGAGACAATATAACCAGGAATCGAACTCACAACACCCAAGCTAATAGATAAGCGCACTGCTAATCAGTCTATAATCAAAATCTATAATTCTTGCAAAAAAAACCGACTACAAAACAACTATATGTGCATCAATTCTAAACTAAAAATTTAAAAGGAAGTAATCTGTAAGAAATGGTACTCAAATCAAATACTTTTATACTTGATGCTCTAACGGACATAGTAATATACGTTCTGTACATGTAAATGTCTATCCATAACGGTTAAGCAGATAAAGCCATATACGACAAATTACGTCAGATATGAGGACACCCTTTATTTTTTTACACTTATTATTACTGACAAAATAATAAAAAGTAACAGTTCCAAAGATATGGCCATATAGGTTAAACAATATCACCTAGGGGACACCCTTTAATGTACAATTTTAAATTAAACACTTACTTTAAAGGACAGATTCTTTGTAAATTTCAAATGTCTGTTTAAAACGGTTGAAAAGTTTAGCCATATGCATCAATTTACATCAATTATTGAGACACCCTTTATAATTTTAAATATTTATAAATGTTATTATACGGGAATCTCTACTACTAGTAGAGATTCTGTCTAATTTTCCAGTGTTTGTCTATAACGGTTCAAAATATAGGGCTAGATAGGTAAAATTACATAAATTATGGGGACACACTTTAGTTTCCTAATTTAAATTATATACTTGATGTTATAACGGACTTAGAATTTCAGGTTCCTTGTAAATTTCAACCGTCTCTTTGTTACCGTTCAAAAGTTTTGCAATATACATCAAATTACATCAACTATTGCGACACCCTTTAACTTCTAATTATAAATAATTAATTTCTTATTATAAATATTGGATATTCTGTCGAATTTTCAAGTGATTGTCTACAATGGTTCATATATTTAAATTATATGGGGACACCCTTTCTGTTATTGGCAGCTATAGTGATATACTGTTTTTTTACGGTTCATAATACACGTAAGAAACACGTATGTTATATGGGGACACCCTTTAATTTTTATTCAAAATTTCAAACGGTTTGCAAAATATGAGCTTGAGTAAATGATCATTTTTTTGCAAAAATTACATCGAGGCCCCACTTCTTTGAGGGCCCATAAAAAAAACCTGGAGGACTTTGGGCAAAACTGGGAGACAGGGGTCTTTTTTTTTTTGGTCTTTTATCACGTAGTGGTGTCCGTATATGGTTATTTTTTTCCGTGTTGCACTGTGTAATATTCTGATTTTTTGAGAATAAAATCTATTTTGTAGTAGCTGAGAAACTTAAGTGTATAAAAACACTCAACTAATTAGCTTTCACACAATTCGACCTTGCCACTTGTGGCTACATTACTTGTTCCTATTTGATTTTATCTACAATTTTATTCACTACATATTTTTATTCTTTTTGGCTCGTATTTTACATATTTTATTAGCGTAAAAGAATTTTTGAGGTTACTGAACTATTTTATATTATAGATTTTTCCATTTCTTTTTTTTTCTTTGTTCTTCTCTATGATGTTATTTCTCTGTTGAAATATAAATAAATTTAATCTATTTTTAAATTGCAAAACATTAACATAGATATTTAGTTAGATTGAAAATAGATTTTCTTCTTTGAACATTTTTAGATTCTTTGTTTTGTTCGTTTGATACGCCAACTGATTATGATGGTAATGGGGGTAAACATAAAATAGTTGTTAAAGGAAAAACAGTAGATAGAGTATCAAAAAATCTTCCTTCTATGTGCTTAAAAGAGCATCAATAATTATGGCAAAAGAAATTTTGCAAATTGTTTGAAGCAGTGCTGTTAAAAGAAAACTGAATGCACTCAGTAGAAAACTTTTTAATACTTTGTGCTAAATTGGTTAATAAACAATAAGGAGGATGGTTCATAATGTAAGGACACCCCTCGAAACGGGCTAACAACTCCAAACATTACAGCTTAATTTTAATCTGTTCAGCACTTTCTAAAGTAAATAAGGTATGGGTCATGTGAAGGACTTGAAGTTTTATACTTTACTAAGCGATCGCCAATACGGCTTCTTGAAAAGAAATCATAGTTCTATGCACAACATTTGTAAAATTAAAGAGCTGACTTTAGAATCTATTAATAATACCGCTGGCTCTACATTTTTTTAACTAATTTGATAGATTATAGCAGAATGCACCTTACTGGAAACTTGTTTCTTTTGATGTCGGTAAAGTTTTTTCTCGATTTATTTTGCTCTTTCGCGGGAATCGTTCCCTCAAGAAAAGTATGTTATTGCTTCCCTTGTATTTAAGGGAACCGGTACTGCGGCATATTACAGAGGTACCTTTAATGTCTGACAGTAGCCCGATTTAATGATCTAAAAAAAATTTTTACGTCATCAATAAGTCCTTATTTTGTCTGCCTTTCCTTTTTTAATTTTATATATCGGACAGTAATTAACACATTTTGTGCAACTTTTTAGCTTGGGTCAAAACATAAGCCGATATATCTCAAAGTCATTTCGTATAATGTGTCTCAACCTTAAATTTTAGTGGCACATCGCATTAAAAGTAAAAAATTGTTATCTTGTTAATACGTGTAGTCTAGCAACAAACAGCTTGGATGGGAACATTTTTGACTTGAGAATAGCGTGCATTTTCGCGTTAAAAGTAGGTTATACTTTTGTTCCAAGTGTTTAATGTATTTTTTGTGGATGGGTGTAGCGAGGCGCACCGGGGATAGCTAGTACAAATATGGTTAGGTTAGGTTTGGTTTGGAAGGGTTGTGCCAAACATGGCACATCCACTCGGAGACCTGTTGGTCCATTGTGATTCCCTTCAGCTAAACTACAATAAAACTAAGAAAACTATGGGGAAAAAGAGAGACTTATGCTTCCTGCCACCTATCACTCAGCCACCCGATTTCCTTGATGAAGCCGACGACATCCTCGATTTTACACCGCGCGATGTCGAAGAGCCCCTCGATAAATCTATCATCTAGCCATCTAAGTCTGCGGCTTTGTAATACCGGGCAGTGACACATGACGTGCTCAACAGTTTCCAGCTCCTCCTCATCCTCGCACAACCTACAAAAATCTGGTGTGCCGACGACCCAGTTTCTAGTAGTACAAATATAATATAAAGAAAGATATAGAATTTTTTTTTGTAAAAATTTTAACGAAAATATTTGTAAAAAATTTATTGAAAATTTTTATCGAAAATTTGTTGTAAAAATTTTATTGAAAATTTGTTGTAAAAATTTTATTGAAAATTTTTTGTAAAAATTTTATGGATAATCTTTTATAAATTTTACACAAAATTTTTTGTAAAAGTTAGGAATTTTCCACAATCTATATGGTGTTAGAATGGCCAGGGTCTATCGGCAGATTGTTGGGCCTGAATTTTCTGCTCCTCTTCTCGTGCCTTGGTAAAGTTGATTTCAACCCGAACAAACAAGACAGACAGACGGACATCACTTAACCAACTTCTCTATGTATACGGATTCAGAATATATATACTTTATAGGATCGTAAATGAGTATTGTAGAAATTACACACGGAATGACAATCTTATATATACCCGTTTCCACCTGTGGTGAAGGATATAAAAACGATAGTAAATAACAAAACTCATAAATAATTTTACAATCATCTATTTCATTATAAAAATAACATAAGAGAGGTTAGATTTATTAGGTAAGCGATCAAAAAAGAATAACCAATAAAAAATCTAAAAATTCCCCCAAACAAGAACAAAACACACAAATATTTTACACGGTTATATATAATCATCTGGCATCACATTATTTAATACTAGAAATATCTGAAATAATCTAGTACTCTCATTCGTAAAGTAGCTCTGCGCTCGTCATTGGCATTATCGCTTAAAATCAATCAGGCCGTCCTCGTTGCTTCGGCCTTCGAGTGATTTGCGTCTCACTCACACTGGCTGATTGGCTTCCTCGAATAGCTGTACTGTTGTACTGTATTGGTTGGTGGTTGCTTTAATCAGCCACGTGTAATCGTTCGGTTATCGTATATAACCTAGAAATTTTAATTTCAATAAGTCGGACATTGGTGGAGCACCATTTTAAAAACTCTACTTTTAACTGGAGGGGAATTATTTTAAAAACTCAACTTTAAACTGGAGGATCACCATTAAACTCAATTTTTTACTGGAGGAGAACCAATACATTTTTTACACTAGAGGAGCACCATTAAACTCTTTTTAATTTTACCTAGCTGAATTTGGAGTCTTACTTCCTATTTGGTTTCACATATACCATTCACCAAATTATTTTGCTCAGAATCCAAAAAACAAAAAAAATATTCGAGTGCTCAGGAGAAGCGTATAGAGGATTGTTTACTATAAAAATTATTAATTATAAATTGGCCAAATTAATAATGAAGGTTTACCAATAACCTTTGTAGGTTAAGTAAAAAGGCATATCACACATTAAGTTTATAACAGACCTTGCAAAAAAAGTTTTATTTATTGTAGAAATTAGAAACTTATATACACCATCTTTACCTACGGTGAAGCCGAGGTTAAACTCGATACTATTTTTTTTTTTTTTGTTTGTTTTATAATTATCCAGACCTGTCAGTAGACATTAGGCAATGCAATTTTTCCCCCGTGTCTACATCAATTGCTGCTGATTTCTTTAAACTGAAATAAAACAATTTTAAAAATAATGAATATTGTTTTTCACTCACCATCTGTTATCAATTAGTATTTAAAGAATTTTAAACTATTTTTTAATAAAAAAGTTTGTTTTATAAATTTGTAGCTTTTGACAAGAAAATAAGCTAAAACATGACTGATTTTGACATTTGATAAACGGAGTTAGTTTGTGAAAATCAAATCAGTTTTCTTTCACTTAGAAAACGAAAGAACGAATTCTTTCGACATTGTGAAATTGGCCATTTGAGAAATTTTATATTCACCGAAATTAAATTAAATACACTTACATACATAAAAGCCATTTAAAATATTTTTTTATTTATTGATTTACTTTACCAATCAAAATATATTTCGATTTATTAATAGAATTAAAAATAAATTAAAAATAAATTTAAATAAAAGTGGTTTAGTTAATAACAATACAAAAAGAAAACTTAAAAATAATATGTATTTTAAATAAATAAACTTTGGCTTAAATAGAAGGAATTTTCAAAACAAAGTATAAAAATAGGAGAAAAATTCCATAAAATATGCTGAAATAACACTTTTAAGAAAAAAAAAAAACAAATTTAAAAATAACAACTAACCAAAAAAATACTGAATGAAAGAACCACGACAAAAAAAAATAAGCAAAAAGAAAGAAATATAAAATTGGCAGCTATGAAACAATCGACAATATTTTGGATATTTTGGTTGACATTTATCAGCATACATCACAATCAATTACTTTGTAGAAGTGCTGTTGCATTTAAACAACAACAGCTAAAACAATTTCAGCAACAAAGTAAGACAGCTGCAGTTTTAACACTGAAAAAACAGCGCCAGCAGCATCAGCATTTGTTGCCTCTACAAACAACAAAAGAAGTAATTGGTGATGTTGTCAGCATACCCTTAGATATCGACGATGTAAAAGAAAACAATGAAAATAATGTAAAGGGAAATAATATGGCAAAAAACATAAATTTTAAACAAAAGAAAAATGCAAGAAAAACCTTACAACAGGCAACAGAAACAAAAACAGCAGCGGCATCACCGGCAACAGCTACATCAACAAAATTACTCATGCAACAATTTTTAAAGCAACATGAAGAAAAATTGCTAAAATTTAATGATACTGGCGGTGCTGAGAAAAATATTACAGAAGAGTCATCTGGAATGGTAGTCTCTGAAGAAACAGTAGATTTTTCTAATGTGCAAATTAAAAAACAATATAAAAATAATAAAGATAAAAACAAGCATGACACTTTGATTTATGACTTCAAGAAAAACCTTCAAAATTTACTTAAAGCGAATATTAGTCAAATTAAGTTGCAACCAGAATATAATGAAGAGTATGTGTCGACGGCAACATCATCTACTATTAAACGTGCGGCTATATTATTGCAACCACAATCAACCACTACAGCCACAACGACACCAGCCACAATAAAAACAGCAACAGCAACAATAACAACAACAAAAACTTCATTGCCTTCATTGTTGCCAGCATCAACATTAACAACAACAACAACATCAAGCAAAGTATACAACCAGCCAGCACATTCCACCCCCATTGAACGACGCCATATTATACCCGAAAAATTGCAATATACTAGAGAGATTATTATCAAACAGGGTCGTCTTATGGGTATTAAACGTAATTTTCAACTTTCGTCTGGTTTACGTGCTGTTGATCAATATCTCGGTTTACCTTATGCAGAGGCTCCTGTGGATAGTCGGCGCTTTATGCCACCAGGTAAGTTTCTTTAATAGGGGTTTAGTGAAAATTATTATTTTTTTAGTTTTGCGTTTTATTTTAAAGTACATTTAATTCTATAAAAATTAAATAAAATATAAATTTGCTGTTTGTATATTGCAAGCAAGCGATGCGCCTAGAAAAATTGTATATAAATAACTCTAAAAATTGAGTGCTTTTCATATAAATTTTGTCTAGACGAGTGGCTCGCTTGGAATACAGGAGGTTGTTGGGATGAGAAATTCTAAAAAAAGTCATCAAAACTAAAAGTAATTATTTTTATAACTTAGTTTTGTAACGAAACCAGAGAATTTCCTGAGTTTTAAACCATTTATTGCCTTTTTAGTATCAATAAAATCGAATTTTAGCAAGACCGTTGTCCAGGATATTGGGTCTCATGCATAAAACGTGAGCTTGAGCTCGGACTCGATTTTTTGAGTACAAGGTGCTTGTCGTATGCATAATAAAATTTGAAGTATTTGCTTTTACTCACAGCTCACGTTTGATCTCGTCGTGCTCAGTTTGAACTAAGTGAGATGAGCTTTTGAGCTCATTTTCATATGCATAAAAACAAGCTTTTGCTTTCTTTTGTGAGCTCTTGCTCAAATTTTGTTGAGCCTGCCTTATAATTGACTCGCCTACACTAAAAAGGAATCATGGCTCAATATTTTGTGCCACAAAGAAATACAAAATGTTATCAAGAGCGTAAAACAAATTTGGCAAGTGAAGATAAAAAATTATACAGGTTTGTATTCTTAATTATTAATTTTTTTATATAAAGTAATAATAAAATGATAAATACATAGGTTTGATGATAGTAGTTGCTGGTTGGCTAATTATTTTTTGAGGGTTCAGAAGAAGCAAGATTGATAAAATTCGACTGTTTTTAAGATTTCGTGCAGATTCTGGATTCCAAAATGGTATAGCCACAGATATTGGAGTCCATCAATCAACTGTGTCGCGAAATATTGCGGAAGTTGTGAAACTTATATCTGCCAAAGCAAGCGAGTGCTTTCCATTTGCAATTGGAGTGATTGATTGTACTCATGTAAAAATTAAAAAAACCAACAAATCAAAGCGATGAGTATATTTGTAGAAAAGGCTTCCACTCTATAAATGTGCAGGCAACTTGTGATGGAAATGAACTTTTTACAAGCGTTGACATATCCTAGCCCGATTCAGTTCATGACTCACGCATCTTACGAAACAGCGAGGTCTGTAGAATAATGCAAAATGCAATGAACGATGCATTACTTCTCGGGGATGAGGGCTATGGAATATGCCCATGGCTAATGACACCAAACCGAAACCCAACAACTGACATAGAGAAAACATTCAACAAAGTGTTTACAAGAGAACGTGTCATTATAGAACGGTGTTTTGGGCAATTGAAACAAAGAGTTTCGATACTTCAATACAAAATTCGGGTATCGACAGAGTTATCGCCCCAGGTAATAGCCAGTTGTTTCATTTTGCATAACATAGCTAAATTTTTAAAAGACAATTATATCCTTATCAATGACGATTACAACAATACTCATATATGGCAATTAGGAAACGATATCAAACAACAAACAGCAAGAAATTCTCATTCTACTTCACTTTCACTTGACGGCATGTTTGCACTTCAATATTAATTAGACGTTTGATCTCCCTTTGCTCAAGTAATTGCAATTGGTTTGAACTCATTTTTATGCATACAAAATTGAGCAAAAGCTGTTGCTGTTTGATTGAACTCGAATTACGAGCAATTGCTTACCAGCCTCAACTCAGCGCTTTTACTCGTTTTTATGAGGCCCATTATCTAAAATTTTTAAATGACCAACAAATAGGTTTAAGTCCTTAAAAGAGCATTTGCCTCGAATTTTGGAAATGACATAAAAGCTGCTTCAAATTATAATATTGTTACGTTTTTACTTTACGTTGGGTTCTTTTAATTGGAAAATAAAAACACACCCATTTAAATTTCACTGTAAGTAACTTTATTTATTCTGCTTTGAATAACTTCTGTTGGCACCACTGTTAAAAATACACAAACTGTTTAACGCTCTTCTAAAACACGACAACTAAACTCTTATAATTTTCAAATAATACTGCCATGCCACTCGAAACCTGGAATTCTATTTATAGGCGAGCAAAAACGTCTAGATTGTTTTATTCTAGTAAGATCTGGCAGATTACTTTTTATATTTATATTTATGTACATACGTGTTTATATCTCTGCGGCAGAGATTGTAAATTGTACCCCACTTTTTAAATTGTACTTTTTGTACTAAAATTGTACTAAAAAACTTTTGGTTGTGAATTTAAATTTAATCTTTTATCGAATAGTGAGTCGTTTAACAATCACAGTAATTTGTGTGCATAGATACGGAAACAGTACCGATAGCTACTTAACTGATAGAATTAGTCTTAGCATGTAATTGTTAAACTTAGGTGAACACCAACGTTCTGAAGTCTTCTGAGATTATAATGAAATTAAAACACAAAAGAAAAGATCTTTCATTAGCCAACATTTTTCGGGATGATATCGCTTCGCTGGTAGCCCCCTTTATATACTAGCTATACAAGGGTTGGATAATATAAAATATCTTCTGCGTCTGATGACAATAAATTTAATTGTAACTGGTTCTAGAAAAGGTTTTTGGATTTAAATATATTTGCGATAGATTCGTCATTATTTTCATTTCTTTCGCTTTATTAACTACATATGTATTTCGATACTTTTTAAGAAGAATTTTCCTATTCTCTCTAAAAGCAACTAAAATAAACTAATATAGGACTTATTTCTTGGCTACATGGAATCCCAAACTTAATTTAAGTATTTGAATTATTTATTTGAAAGTTGAAGGATCTGTGTATTTAAAAATGAGAGAAAGTTTTTTTTATCCTGACATACCAAACCATCTAAAACATAAATTGGAAAGCTTTTAAATTGTACCAAATAAGCCATTGGTGTACCATTGTACTTTACAGGTTTAAAATGTACCAAAAAAAATACAATTGTACCAACCTTAGCAACCCTGTTTTGCGGTGTTCTGTAATTATTTATAAGCGTGTGTACATTTCTGCTTAAGAAAGAGGGCGTGTTTATTTTATACCTGTATTAATGTGCGTGTGTATCGTTTTATATCTTTTTTTATGAATATTTGTATATGAGGTATTTCTAGAGAGATCGACAACAACAACTAATTAATTCTTAGCAATGTTCTTTGTTTTTATTTCTTTCATTCTATATTGTTAGAAAATAGACCATTAATTTTGTTTTTGTTACATACAAAATTATGGCGTATTTCTTTTCAGAGCATATCGTCCCCTCAATATAACAATAGCGTATATTCTCATACGCTATTATTTTTTTATTGCATAGTTAGAATCTCCATCATTGATTTTATGTCTGGTCAAAATTTCGTCAAATTCTACTTCCAAAAAGTGAGTCAAAATGTCGCTGGAAAAAATGGTGTATAATTTCTCGTTCAAAAATTTCCTTCAATAAGTGTGTAAGTTCATATGCGCTATTTTACTTGAAATTGCCACTCCAAAGTTGTTAAACGAATAATAATGTATGCGAGTTATACTCCATTTCAGCCTGTAGAAAAAAAATACAATTTATGAAAACTTTAACTCATAAAATAGCTTAGAATAATATACACTATTGTTTAAGAAATAATTTTCAAATAGTGACAATCTGTAATCAAAAGCTGCATGATCTCCAAAATTTGTGCAAAAAGAAAGTAATTCCTCGTGGCTCTCAGTAATTTTTTTTTTTTAACTTACAAGGGGGAAAGAAGCGAAATTGTTTAGATGAACCAGATGTAGCAGAGGAAGAGAAAGAAGAGAAATTAAATTCTAGTTATTTTTGATTTACGCAATGTATACCTTAATTTGTAATAATTTTTTGTTTATAATAATCCAAATTGGAAAGTAATGAATATCTGCCACTGAATTAACAAAACTATGAATTAATCACTGTTTTATAATGTTACAAATTGATATTTTTGAGTTCAAATATTTTAATAAAAATATCGTAAAATTATTGAATAAAACAGTGTATACCATACAAAATAAAATATTGTATCAGATAATCATACAAATTCCTTTCAAAATAAATTAACCTATATGGAGGACTTGCGCTTTGAATGACATAATTATGGTCTTGAAGGATGCGTAGAATGAAAAAAAAAATGGTCAATTTAAAGACAAGAAACGGTATTATGTATTCGTCGAAAAATCCAATATAAAGAATTTTTATTTACCGCGATATTGAGGTTTTAATAGACATTCGATTTGACAAAAACTTTAACATCGATTTTTTCAAAACCCCAAAAAAATTATACGCTATTGTTATATTGCGGGGACGATATATAGAATAAATTCTTCTTTCGTAATAATATTAATTTTATTTGAAGAAAATTAAACCGGACATGATGAGTTATTGTTCTTTTGGAAAATACAAAAGCGGTGATTAGGTCAGGGTGGCATTGGCCTTAGAAGAGACTTCACTCCATCTGATGATCCGACCTTGGTAGCAGTTTATTGCCTAACTTGATCATCAACGCAATATGATTTGTATTTCACTGTTTTATCGTTGCTACAATGGTATGAACATTTTTACGAAAAACATGCTCTTCGTTAGGAACCCATTCAGTTGTGGTCGATTGACCATCGAATTCGTTTTTTTACGAACAGTTCGAATGTGAAATAAGGTCCCTGCAGAGATCCTTCCAACCTCTATCAAAATATAAATCAAATATTAAAAAACACTATTCCTTGTTTCCTGCTTTTAATAACCTAATTTTCTACTTTCGTCGCAATACATTCTATAAAAAGGGATCATCTCCTTAGTTGTGTGCAAATACAAAAGAACTAGCAGGGAACTATATAAGAATAGCTTCTAACTAATATTTTATAATAGTGGCGGTGCAGTGTTGGACGAAAAATTAATGTTTACCCTGGTTTTTTCGAATTTGAAAAACTTCGTGGCTTCAACTCCCTAAAGACAATCCTTCAAAAGAAGCTCCCTTGGAAAAATAGCAAATAACATCATGGAAAAAAAACAAAAAGTTAGGAATCAAAGATTAGAAAGGTATCCCACCACAACACCAAATACCCGGAGAGTTTTTCTAGGCAACAACAGATGGCAGTGCCATTAGCCTAGGACCTGCTGCAGCAGACTATTCATCTACTTAGACGGAACAACAACCGATTAATGAAACTGACACAAGGCAAAAAAGAAAAACAATAGACTGATACTTACGGCAACAACCTTCGGCACACGAAAAGGAACGCACAATGAAATATACGAACTCTTTGTGTAGCCATGAGATTCCATGGGAAGACGCGAAATCAACTAAGACAAATAGTGTAAAATGGAGATGTTTTGTGGAAGCCATATGCTTCCAAGTGGTTTAATGGAGAAAAATGTATATTAGTTAAATAACCAAATTATTCCCACATTTAAAATTAAACTTTAATTGTTAATACGTTATGGGTTTAGAAACCATTTGCTTAACATATGTTTTTCGTTACTATTAATTTATGCCTTTAGATTGGTTCTAAATTCCTGTAGTATGATTTTGCTGACATTTTATTATAATATACATGCGAAGTTTTTTGCTTATCTGCAGAAACAACAAAAGTCTTTGGTGGGAATTGAACCTGTAACACCCACTATCTTCCTTTCGAGATTCACTCATTAATTTTTTCTTAATTTAAATAATTTAATTTAAATTAAGATTTAAATTTTATCTGCTTTCAGTTGTTCAAAAAAAAAAAACTGCTAGTATTTTTAAATGCTACGAATAAAATTTTTCCCCTTAACCAATACAGTTTTTCTTCTTTAATTAGACAACAATATATATGAACTTTTACCAATTTTTAATACACAAATTTTAGTTCTTTGTTGATTTTATTATTATCTATTTACTTTGTTATACGGTCAAGTGTTGTTCTTATATTTTTAGTTTTTTGTTCTTCTCAGAGAGTGTTTCATTAGGACTGTTTCTTAAGACAATAAAGTCAAGATGCTGACAAGCTACAACATTATGTGGAAATTAGAAAAATTTATTGTCGATATTGGTGTTTTCCTACGACAACTGTTCCCCTGTTCAAGTATGCAACGTTTAGTAGTCAAAAGAAATGCTTCAGTGATCAGTCAGCCACTGAACGATATCTCAACAAAATGCAAAAACTATTAAAAAAAAGTCCTTTTTGATCGTAATACTTTTCTAGAGAAAGCGAAACAGTCTATTTCGCCCCTGTTCCGTCATAATTGGACGATATGCATTGAATAGTGATGCTGCATGCGCAACACCTAATAACTTAATCGAAATTCTTAAAATTTACCGCTCCCTATTGGAAACTCCTTTACATTTGCAACATATTTTATACATTTTAACTTTTATATATGTATGTATGTACAAGTGTGTATTTTTATGAATTTTTCCCAAAATGAATCTGTAGCAGCATGTTGTTTAGTTCAGTACGGGTTTGTTAGTTTTGTAACACTTTTATCTTGTAATACAGTGTGTATATTTTAATGAATAGAAGCTGTAATTTGTTGCTGTCCATGTTGATTTTTAGATTGCAAAGTACTATCAGTTTTTCCCTGATGTTACAATTAAGTGAAGATAATAATTAAAGTAATCAAAAGATTCAGGGAATGATTTTTAAATAATTTACTAGAAAGAAACTTGAAAATAACAAAAAAAAAAAATTTTAAAGACAAGAATGAAGTTGAAATATTATATTATGTTTATTACAAAAAATTAGATTTCGTTAAAAATATATTTTTTTATTAGATTGATTGAAATGCTTAAAGTTATTAATTAAAATTTTAGCTAATATAATATTTATAATTAAAAACCCGGTATTTACTAAGTCTAGTATTTTTGTTTTGTTATAATAGTTATATTCGTTTCAACTTTAACTATCTATAATCTATAAAGTTTTACATATTTACCTACATTTTATATATAAATAGAACCCAATAACTTTTTCGACATTTCCGGTCCATCCTTTACCTCATATTTGTTTTGTTAAGATCACATATAGTGTTGCCAAGAGCTGTTTATTAAAATATAATAGCGATCCAAGGGTTGATTTGCTACCCCCATCGTATTCTCAGAGCACAAAATCTTTTACTTTAGATGCAAGGTACCACGCTGGACTATACATAATAATACAAATGTTATTTATATGTAATTAAAAAACTCCACCTTCTGTAATTCCTAAGTTACATAATGATAAATATTTACTTTGTATTCGAGGTACCAAAGCCATTAATTTTATTTAGTTATTACTTATTGTTTTACTATTTAATTTAGAGATAGAATTTTACTAAAATTATATTTGGATTCAGGAAGTCAAGGTATATAAATAAAACAAAACTGAAGTGGCCTACACTCAACTATACCAAAGCCAATGGAAACAGATATTTTTGAGGATATATTAGAATAAAGAATAATAGTTCAAAATATATTCGAATATTGGCAGTCGTTGGGACTGCCAATAGAAGTGAAAAATAAGTAACTTGAGAATAATAATTTTTATTTAAATTATTATTTTAGGAAATTAGGCGAGCAGACCTATGTATCGAAACCAATGTTAGGTGACGATGGTAACGATGAAGCGAGCCCAATCATTTTTCTTCAACCAAAAAAATGGAGACCTATATATAGGTGATGATGGTCACGATGAAGCGAGCTCAATCATTTTTCTTCAACCAAAACAAGCAGACCTATATATAGAAACCAATGTTAGATGACGATGCTGACGATGATGCGAGTGCAAACAGTTTTCTTTACCCAAAACAAGCCCTATGTATATAAACCAATGTTAGGTGACGATGGTGACAAGTATGCGAGTTCTATCATTTTTTCTTCAACCAAAAAGAGCGGACCTATGAATATAAACTAATGTCAGGTGACGCTGATGCGAGTTCAATAAAATAATTTAAATAATATAAAATTATATAGATACTCAGCAAAAAAAGACATGAAAAAATACTAGGATATTCATGAGTTCTACTACTCTTGCACTGGTTCAAATTTAAGTGAAAAATGCATGGTTTTAACGCAGGCGTGTCATTGGAGGTCATGTGTTCACATTTAAATAAACTGACTGGCATTTAAATGAGTGCTTAGGACTAATGAAAGTTCGATGATTCAGATGCGTTCTTAATTTATAAATGCTTGTATGTAAATTAAAAATTAAAAAATATATGTACGTACACATGGTTTACTTGAAAAATTGAGTTAGGGATGACATTAAAAATGAATATGACCGAATGGGTGCTAAGCAAATCATGAAAATACCATTTCCTATTGAACACATTCATTATTTTTTTGATGGGTAAAAAATAAATAAAATGCAATTAGTTTTAAACAATAATAATTTTACATGAGAATTTTTGACAGATACACAACACTTGAAGTGCAGATTTAGGTTAAGGTGTTGAACCAACTTTTCGATAATCTTTTCTGCAGCTTCTTCTATAGGGGTAGTTCTTTACAGCACCACCTTCCTAACCATGGCCGTAATTTTTTCAACTCCCTATCTGATACAACACGAGACTAACTATTAAAATATTCTTACATTAACGAAACCAATTTAACTATATTTACAAATGATTTCATGCATAAAATTTAGATTTCCCCAAGAAAGAATTTTTTGCATTAAATTCGAAATTTCAACAAATTTATGTCAAACAAAATTTTATGTTCAATACAAGTTTATGCTAAACACACATAATCTTAAGTTATTGTTTGCAAAATTTACAGATAAATATGTTTATTATTATGTTAATGGACCTGTCCAGCAAAATCTAGTATCTTGTTTTTCGATAAAGATAGCTCCGATTGGCATGTCTATAGCAACGCACTTACCATTTAAATTACATTCCATTTTGTAAATTGGCTTTGGTTCAGGCATATTAGGAAAAAAATGGAGGAGTTTACACACATATAAACACAACAAGTTAGGTTAAGAGAGGATCACACATAATTATATGTATATAGATTCACAAGACCATTATTGATTCATTGTGACTCCTCTGATATTCTCCACTGTTATAATCAATACCTTTAGATAGTCCCTTGAGCTTTGTAAATTTGAGTATAGCTTTCTCATCCTCTAAGTCCGCCATATTCTGAAAGAAAAAAGAGCTAAAACATTTATTACAACTGTGTGATAATGCAGGGCATTGCCAAAGATACTAGGGGGTTACTGCGTAATTCGATTCGAAAGAAAAAACGTACGAGTTCGAACCATTCGTACTGTGTATTACGATTTTCGTATAAATAGTGCGGAATATTTTTTGCTCTAACGAAAAATAAAAATCCCTATCTAAAGAGCAACTCTGAGTTACGAAAAACAAAAATCCCTTTCGAAAGGTCAACTCTGTAGTACGAAAACAAGCATCAGTTACGCAAAAAGCATTAGGAAATTGTTCGAAAGGTATTTTGCTAGTGACAAATTGAAATAAAAGTAAAAATTCAAGTATTTTAACGTTTCAAAATAAATAAAACTATATAATACATAAATTAAACTTATAATGTTGGTTTTAATACAATTATTTTAATGTTTAATGTAAATTTAATTTTATTTGAACTATTTTTTATTAATGAATTAATAATTATTCAGGGTTAAGTTCTGTATTATCCATTACATTCTGTTGGTATCTATTATTTCTTTCTTTATAATAAAGAACTTAAGCCTACATAATTGTTATTTAAAGGAATATTCAGAAAAAATCTTATAAAAATAAAAAACAGTATGAAGAAATTGTTCAATTCATGTCTAAGCATTCAGAGTTAGCAAAAGGTCATCCTAATGTTCCAGATCCTAGGAATAAATCAATATGAAGCAGCAATTGTAGAGTGACTGCCTCATTTAACGTAGGTGAATGGCAGCGGATCTTTGTGACCTTTTTAATTCACTTTCTATGCTATTAAGTGTATACATACGTAATTGAATCCTTACTGAAAGAAGTTTTTTACAAAACTAAATCATACATTTTGTTAATATAATTTAAAAAATATTTATGGCCTCTTGCCTTTTATCATTAAGATTAATGATATTTGATGGGACCCTTACTATTTTACTTTGAACTCTTTCTGGAATTAAATTTAATTAATTAATGAATTTTAATCCACAACCGAACACAATCCATTATTACAATAAAAAATAATTGGAAAAGTATAATATTTAAACTTTCTTTTTTAACTGCTTTTTGTTTTGGGTTATTTTTACCAAGCTTGACAATTAAGTTGCAGTGCTACCAACTTTTCATCATAATTTCCCATTTGTTTAACAATACAACTCTGTCATCGTTTCGAACGAGTTACGCAGTACGATTAAGCTTTCGATTCGGAAATTGCTTTCGAAAAATTTTAGCTTTCGAATCGAATTACGCAGTAACCCCCCTGGAATGTGTTTTCCTCGAATCTTTTTCAAGAAATATCTGAAATCATTATGTCCTGTTGTAATATCTTCATACATTCTCAGTTCAGACTTACTCGTACATAACAGCTTATTCCGTTTCCCATTTTTTCTCCGGGAAATATTTCGTCTGCATGCATCGCAATAATTTATTCTACATTCCATCAGCATCACGTCTGAATTTCTCCCTTATCCTCTCATACATAGAATCGAGACCAGGGTCCACAGAACTAACACTTATGTCCAAATCAGCTTCAGCTCGTGCCTACTCTTCTGCAGCTTCTTTTTCTACGATGTTGTAATGAACGGGTACCCAGCACAGTCTCAGTATGTGTTGTAGCTCTCTGCGGCAACGACTGACTTCTATCTAATACACCTATTTGGGAGTGCTTTTACATCCGCCTGACTGTCTATGTAAATAGTGATATTGCTTGAGAATATCGGCTTTCAAAGAGGTACCTAGGAGGTTCAAACACCGCAAAAATTTCGGCTTGGATAATGTTAAATAATTTAACCAGTCTAGAACTGTGTCTCGAAGTATTCTCAACTTCCTGTACCATTATCCATTTATGAACCATCTGTATAAACATCACGTTCTCCAGTGTAATTGTCTAGATGTCTTCAATCACATTTTAGGTGAAATAAAAATTATTTGTTCAACATTTTCGTCTTTATAAGGCTTTAAAAAAAAACAACGCTCGAAAAAGCATCACAGCTCAAGCATCTATTTGGCTAATAAAAGATCAACAAAGGCAAAATTTAGTTTAAAAAAATGCTGGTCTGAACCGCTAATTGGAATTTAGAAAGCGCATCTTAATATGTATAAAATGTTGTCTAAAGTTCTAAAGATATATAACAAACATTAACAACATAAAAGTTATCTCTTTATCATAAACGTAACAGTATAAATTGTGCTTACTATTGCTTTTAACAAAAACTATTTTGCAGGAAATTCAATAATACAAGTTTACACACACTTACGCAGATATTTCCACAAAAGGTTATGTAATATTCGGGAAACAAAACAAAATTAAATGCGTTTCAAGTTATTCAACAACCATATTCATAAAAATGGTGGAGAAAAGAAAAGTGTTACTAAAGAAATCATAAATAATAAACTTTTTATTAGAATCAGTAGAAGATTCAAGGGTTATGTAGCTGTGACTTTCAATTATAAACATTTTAGTTTAAGGGATTTTTTTATACCCTTCACCACAGGTGGAAATATATAATTTTATCATTCCGTGTATAATTTCTAAAACATTCATATCCGACCCCATAATGGTTATATATTCTGGATCCTTATACATAGAGAAGTTGATTAAGCGATAACCGTCTGTCCGTGTTCTGGTAGTAATGTCATTTTCCAAGGCACTAGACAAGATATAGAAGTCTTAAGCCTACCAATCTGCCAGGTTTAGTTTCAAAAATTTTGGGATTACAATTCAGCAACAGCTGCGGGCAAAAAACCACGCCCACCTATATTTTTTCACGTTTTTTCCTGTTTTTCGGCTTTAATGATTATCTTCAGCTTGTTTTCTCAAATAAATATTAGACCGCGACAGGCAGATCGCCAGGAGTGCATACAAATCTCGGGGTGTCAATAACCGCTTGCGAGGGCCGGTTTTGCGTTTATTTTTAAGTTCGTAAGGTTTTTCTACTTTGATTTATATTAAAGGTCATTATAGAAAACGATACATATAGAGCTAGCTAATACACCCACAGGGTGCTCACTGGTAACCAAGAGCAGTCAATAGACCCATTAGGTGTGGGGGGATCAATATAAGGAAATTTTTTAAGGACCTTTTTGCTTTAGTCTAACCATTCTAACGCAATATAGATTGCAGGAAGTTCCTTACTTTTACAAAAAAAATTTTAATAAACATTTTTAAAAAATTTTCAAATTAAGTTAAAAAAAGGATTTACTAAAAGTTTTTACAGAAAATTAAAAAAAAAATCTTTTACAAAAAAGATTAAAAAAAAATTTACAAAAAATTTTGCAAAGAAACATACGAGGGTAACACAATATCTTGCATTATTATTTTGAAGATTATGAAAGATTCGGCATGGCTGAATAGAGCACACTTACTTGAAAATGTCAACTTTGGTATCTGCTGTTTATAACTTCATATTATATAATTTTGATATCTGAGTTTTTGTTCGTAGTAGGAAACTGATAGCGTTGTTCTTCACATCATTATATATATTTTGCTTCGATATCAATTTTATGAAAAATTTGATCTGTTAAAACAGCTAAAAATGTATTGTAGGGACACGGGATATTCGAATATGCCTACTTTAGCTCTTATCGATAAAAAAAAAATTATATAAAAATTTTTCATAAAGTACACTTCAAGTAGACTTTATTTCTTTTGCATAACTACATTATTCTTTAAATCAGTAACGATGTCCCACTATAATAATAGGGAAAAATAATAGGCAATTTTTTTATTTAGTGGAATAAATAGTAGTTTATTTAATTTATTTATTTTATTACTTTTTCAGTTTGTTTTTTGTTTACAATATGACAAGCGAAGCAAAAATTTATATAAAACACAATTTTATCAAACACCTCAAATTAAAGGCTTAATAAATATGGCTTAGTAAATTATAAATCGTCACCCAAAATGCAAACCACCAAAGCTGACAATTAATAAATCTTCTAAAAAAAACGTATAAACGATATATAAAACTATTACATTATTTTTTTTTATTATTACTCTTTTTTTAATTATTACACTCTGTAAACTTAAACTTAATTAACCCTTAAATGCATAAGGTCAACACACTGAATGAAAACTAACTTACTATAATGTAAAAATGGTTGCTCATCATTTTTCCGGAAAATGTATAGTTTTCCTGGAAATTTGGAAAAACACAATTTTCCGTTGTGTACCATATATGGTACACTATGTATTTGCAGGTTTCCTTTTTTCCAACGAACTCTTTCAAAAGAGTCTGAAGTCAAGTCAACAATAATGTCCTTATACTTCATACATTCTTCGCGTGCTTGGCTAAACTTATCATTTTGATTAATTAAAGATTTGTCAACTGAATTTTGATTATTGTTGTTATCTGTAGTCATTTTAATTTATTTTCGTGGTAAACTAGAAGGGCTCTGCTCCACTTCAGATAAGTCTACCGATACTGCCGAACCAATATCAGGACCAGATATTTCGGAAGCCTGAACTAAAGATAGATCCAGCTCTTCTGTATTTAATATTACACATTCTACTAATATGGCATAATTAGTTTCGGCTCGATTTCTCATACGTTTTGGTATTTGAGTTTCGTCATTAAATTTATCTGCTTAATAAGTCCCGCCTTCGTTTTCATCCTCAGAGCAATCACCATTGTTAGGTAATCCCATCACTTCATTGTCATCGAAATCGTAAAACATTTCCGCCACTTCATCAGCGTTGTACCTTTTCCCATCTATAATAATGCTATCCATGTCTAAATAGGTACTAATAGCAATAAAATAATAAAAAAACAAGTAAAAGTGCTATATTCGGCCGTGCCGAATCTTCTATACCCTTCACCACGGTGATTTTATTTATACAGACATGTACAGCATTATCCATATTGTTGACTCTTTATTTAAATAAAGTCGTATAAGAAAAAATCATTATTCATGAGTTAAAGAAATAGAAGACAAATGAAAACAAATTCCGTTTGCTACAATTGTCGCCGTGTTGTCAGCTACTTAATGATATTGAAGCCGACGCTACATCGTAAACTCTGACATTGTTGTGGAAATACTTATTTTGCTTTTATAAAATTAAATAACTTTTTCAAAAACTTATAAATATCTCCTCCAAAACTTTTTGTTTGTATATGAATTTGTAATTTACAATAATAATGTAATTTGTGACATTTTCTTTTGTTGAATAAAATAGAAATTAGCCTAAGTTGACGACATCCACAACGGTGGTCGTGTAGCCATGTAGCTATACTGGCTTCAAAAAAAAAAAAAACGTTTACCTATAAACGTGTGTATTTTATTTTTGGCAGTTTTTACCCGGTATCCTGATGATGTCTATGTGTTTAATGCACCTAGGTTTTAAACAAAGATCTCATCTATTTTAAATCAATCGCATTTAAAAAAAAAAAATCAAACGCATTTAAAAAAATATGTTACTCTATATACACACATACATACATATGTATATTCTTAATATTAAATATATGTTATGTTACAGTCATGATTTTCATTTTCAAAGAAATATTGAAATTTTTGTTTTAATTTTTCGAAAATTGTGTGTAAAAATTTTTTGTAAAAATATTTTTTTAAAAATTTTTTGTAAAATTTTATTCGAAAATTTTTTGGAAAATTTTTTAAAAAAATTTTTTTTCTAATATTTTTCTGTAAAATATCTTTTTGAAAATGCTTTGTAAATTTTTTTGTAAATATTTTTGAAAAAAATTTTTTTAAAAAATTTTTTAAAAATTTTTTTTTAAAAATTTGATTGAAATTTTTTTGTTAAATTTTGGACCTTTCTCCAATATATTGAGTTAGAATGGTCAGACTAAAGCAAAAAGAAATCCTTACAAAAAAAAAAAAATTCATCATATTGACACATGGGGGGCCCTTTTAACTGCTCCTATTTGTCAGTAGGTACCCTGTGGGTCCATTGGCTACCTCTATGCGTATTGCTTTTTATTAAGGTCTCTAATACAAATCAAAGCAGAAAAACCCTACCAATCTAAAAACAAACAAAAATCGCCCCTCGCAGGGGGTTATTGATCCCCCGAGATCTGTATGCACTCCTTGCGATCTACCTGTCACACTCTAATATTTATTTGACAAAAAAAGGCAAAACAGAATCATTAAAGCCGAAAAAAATTAAAAAAAAACGTAAAAAAAACGTAAAAAAAATATAGGTGGGCGTGGTTTTTGGCCCGTAGCCTCCAAAGGAATGATCCGATGTTGCTGAATTGCAATACCAAAATTTTCGAAACTATGCCTGACAGATTGGTGTGCTTAAATTTTTTGTATCTCTTCTGATGCCTTGGCAAATGACATTACCACACTAACACGGACAGACGGACAGACGGACAGACGGACATCGCTTAATCAACTTCTCTATGTATAAGGATCCAGAATATATATACTTTATGGGGTCGGAAATGAATATTGTAGAAATTACACACGGAATGACAAACTTATATATACCCTTTCCACCTGTGGTGAAGGGTATAAAAATATGTTACTCTATATACACACATACATACATATGTATATTCTTAATATTAAATATATGTTATGTTACAGTCATGATTTTCATTTTCAAAGAAATATTGAAATTTTTGTTTTAATTTTTCGAAAATTGTGTGTAAAAATTTTTTGTAAAAATATTTTTTTAAAAATTTTTTGTAAAATTTTATTCGAAAATTTTTTGGAAAATTTTTTAAAAAAATTTTTTTTCTAATATTTTTCTGTAAAATATCTTTTTGAAAATGCTTTGTAAATTTTTTTGTAAATATTTTTGAAAAAAATTTTTTTAAAAAATTTTTTAAAAATTTTTTTTTAAAAATTTGATTGAAATTTTTTTGTTAAATTTTGGACCTTTCTCCAATATATTGAGTTAGAATGGTCAGACTAAAGCAAAAAGAAATCCTTACAAAAAAAAAAAAAAAAATCATCATATTGACACATGGGGGGCCCTTTTAACTGCTCCTATTTGTCAGTAGGTACCCTGTGGGTCCATTTGCTACCTCTATGCGTATTGCTTTTTATTAAGGTCTCTAATACAAATCAAAGCAGAAAAACCCTACCAATCTAAAAACAAACAAAAATCGCCCCTCGCAGGGGGTTATTGATCCCCCGAGATCTGTATGCACTCCTTGCGATCTACCTGTCACACTCTAATATTTATTTGACAAAAAAAGGCAAAACAGAATCATTAAAGCCGAAAAAAATTAAAAAAAACGTAAAAAAAACGTAAAAAAAATATAGGTGGGCGTGGTTTTTGGCCCGTAGCCTCCAAAGGAATGATCCGATGTTGCTGAATTGCAATACCAAAATTTTCGAAACTATGCCTGACAGATTGGTGTGCTTAAATTTTTTGTATCTCTTCTGATGCCTTGGCAAATGACATTACCACACTAACACGGACAGACGGACAGACGGACAGACGGACAGACGGACATCGCTTAATCAACTTCTCTATGTATAAGGATCCAGAATATATATACTTTATGGGGTCGGAAATGAATATTGTAGAAATTACACACGGAATGACAAACTTATATATACCCTTTCCACCTGTGGTGAAGGGTATAAAAATATGTTACTCTATATACACACATACATACATATGTATATTCTTAATATTAAATATATGTTATGTTACAGTCATGATTTTCATTTTCAAAGAAATATTGAAATTTTTGTTTTAATTTTTCGAAAATTGTGTGTAAAAATTTTTTGTAAAAATATTTTTTTAAAAATTTTTTGTAAAATTTTATTCGAAAATTTTTTGGAAAATTTTTTAAAAAAATTTTTTTTCTAATATTTTTCTGTAAAATATCTTTTTGAAAATGCTTTGTAAATTTTTTTGTAAATATTTTTGAAAAAAATTTTTTTAAAAAATTTTTTAAAAATTTTTTTTTAAAAATTTGATTGAAATTTTTTTTTAAATTTTGGACCTTTCTCCAATATATTGAGTTAGAATGGTCAGACTAAAGCAAAAAGAAATCCTTACAAAAAAAAAAAAAAATTCATCATATTGACACATGGGGGGCCCTTTTAACTGCTCCTATTTGTCAGTAGGTACCCTGTGGGTCCATTGGCTACCTCTATGCGTATTGCTTTTTATTAAGGTCTCTAATACAAATCAAAGCAGAAAAACCCTACCAATCTAAAAACAAACAAAAATCGCCCCTCGCAGGGGGTTATTGATCCCCCGAGATCTGTATGCACTCCTTGCGATCTACCTGTCACACTCTAATATTTATTTGACAAAAAAAGGCAAAACAGAATCATTAAAGCCGAAAAAAATTAAAAAAAAACGTAAAAAAAACGTAAAAAAAATATAGGTGGGCGTGGTTTTTGGCCCGTAGCCTCCAAAGGAATGATCCGATGTTGCTGAATTGCAATACCAAAATTTTCGAAACTATGCCTGACAGATTGGTGTGCTTAAATTTTTTGTATCTCTTCTGATGCCTTGGCAAATGACATTACCACACTAACACGGACAGACGGACAGACGGACAGACGGACAGACGGACAGACGGACATCGCTTAATCAACTTCTCTATGTATAAGGATCCAGAATATATATACTTTATGGGGTCGGAAATGAATATTGTAGAAATTACACACGGAATGACAAACTTATATATACCCTTTCCACCTGTGGTGAAGGGTATAATAACTAAAACAGGTAAAAAATTTACTTGCATCTTACACATAATAAAATCTATGTGTAGATGCATGACGTACCATAAAAGGTACTTCTACAAATAGCCAAAAAAAAGCTTTCTTTGTATCAAATTAATTGAAAATTTGTTATATTTCGCTAAATAAAAGACTATTTTGTGCATTATTTCTTACCTCTTCTCAATATACAAATGCTGTAATTTTTTATTCACAATCAAAGTTCACTTTTAAAATTTTATGCAAAAAATACAAACACAAAAAAAAAATTAAACAAACAAACAAACGGCCACTTTGACAGCTTACTTGAAACTAAAATAAAATAGAAGCGATCTGCAACAACGTTTGAATGAACCGTTATACTGCCTGCTTTGTCATAAAATAACTAATTCCACAGTTAAGGATAATTTCTAAGAATATGACATGATAAAAGTCCAGTACCATATATGGTACGATATGCATTTAAGTTAAGTCCAGCCTAGACTAAAATTCTATGATCCACGGTTGCTGTTATCATTAGTGGATAATCTTGCTGATCTTCGGCCAAGAGCAGAAGTATCGCTTAAGATATTAAGGACCAGTGAGTTGTATATGCATTTCAAAGTTTCATTAAATAAATTGCTACATGTTTCGCTATTTCTGTTTTAAC
Source organism: Phasia obesa (assembly GCA_949628195.1). Taxonomy (NCBI): domain Eukaryota; kingdom Metazoa; phylum Arthropoda; class Insecta; order Diptera; family Tachinidae; genus Phasia; species Phasia obesa. Next base: position 191,910,235 of record OX451215.1, read on the forward strand.
TAATGACACACCAGGGTGCGACTGTAATCATTCTTAAAATCTTATTTTGGCGCTCTTGATTTTTTTTGTTTTAAAGTTTGAAGCTGAGAGAGTATTCTATAACTGAGTGCCAGAACACCATATTGTTTTAAGGATCGAATTATAAAGCAAAAGCTTGCAACTTAAACTTAGGATTAAGTTTCTGCCAATAAGCTAATTTATTTGCACTGCTAGCAGATTAAGCGTCGATGACAATGTATACCAAGGTATTTCAACACCCAGTATTGAATTATAATTTTGTAATTTTGTTGCAAAGGAAGGATTGAGTCTCTTAGCAGTACGAATCTTACGTGAATACATTTATACTCATTAATTTTTATTTTCAATTTTTTCAAGCACAATTCCAAATGGAATATATGGCGTACTGTAAATATCAGGATGCTACTTGGCAGCTTTCTAGTATGATTAGAAAAACAAGTGTGGATTCGGCATATCTAATGTAATATACAAGAATTATAAAATTGGTCCCAAAATACTACTTTGCAGAACTCCGTCTTATATTGGCTGAGAAGAGCTAAAAAATCTCCTTATTTAAGTAAAAACTTACGAACGGTTAACTTTTTAACAACTTATAGTATATAAGACTTTAAAGGCCCAAAATAGAGGAAATTTCAACTTTAATAAATAAAAAAGGTCAATAAAAAATTATTAACTTTAGTAATCTTTGGGCAAGTGAAAGAATAATTTAGTATAATTTTTTTTAATAGTAGAAAAAATATTGCAACATTAGGAAGTAGAAATTTCACCAATTACTTAACGGAATGTAATAAAAATTAAAATAAATTTGTCTCAGTAAAAGAATCCATTTGAATATTGTTAATTCAGACAATTGCATTTTAGGTGGCGTAATGTTTTCACCAGTCTATCGGTTTCTAGGACTTTTAGAATGTTTAAGAAAAAACCAAATTCATACATTTGTTTAATATTTGTATACAACTTTATAGAAAACTTTGTATATAAAATCTGCCATTTGCACATTATACACCATCACGTAAACACATACATATGTATATATACACATACATGCATATGATTTTAATGGAAGTGATTGTTTGAAAGTATTAGTCCAAAATGCAGCTGTGTAAAATGGCCACAAATTTTAACTAAACGAAATTTTACCACCACAAAGACCACGGTATCCCAGTGTTTTAAACAATAAACCATATTTGAGTAGAAAACAGCGCAATTTTAAATATAATAAGTTTTCCTTGTAATTTATATAGGTTAGCCGAAAATGTTGTTAATGTATGTGGAATAACTAACGTACGTAAAATAATACAAAGAAACGTAATTATATTTACAATGTGGTTGGGAAAATTTCTGAGAAAAATATGAGAAATTTCATAAAAGATATGATTTTAAATTTTTTATTTATTTATTTATTTATTTATTTATTTTGTTTATTTTTTATTTATTATTTTTTTTATTTAGTTTTTAGGACTTTAAGAACGAAATTCTTTTATAGTCCAAAAAAGATAACAAAAAGAGTAATGGGAAAATTATAATAATAGCAATAATAATTATTGCAACAACAACAATAATAAATATTTACAATTAATAAAACATAACTTTTATAATGATTAAATTAAAAATATAATAAAATACAGGTCATTCAGTCAATGTAATTAAAAGTAGAAAAAATAAAGAAAGATTAAGTATAAGGCTAGTTATTTTGCGTAACATAGAGCTTTACAGTAGACGCTCAGAATTACGAATTTCCAGAAATTCGAATCAGTAATTTTATTACATTTGGCGCTCTAAAATTAGAATAAAAAATTCGAATTTCCGAGTGGATTTTTCTTTTTTGTTGTAAACACGAAAATTTTGTTAATTTAGTTTAACCAAATACAAAGTAAAAAGGGGAATCCCATTTTAATAGATGATTTATAGATCTTGTTGATGTTGTTACAGTTTAAAAGTCAGTTTTTTGGTGTTTGTATATGTACATATACGGTTTAACATTTATTAAAATGAGAAAGTGGACTTAAAATGCCAAACAAACGTAAGAAAAACACACTTCGGTTCTGAATGGTTTCTTAATCAACTTGGAAAAAGGCGACATTAAATGGACCCACAGTAAAGGAGATGCAAATTTAAAAAGCGGCATGAAATTCACCTTTTAGAAATTAGATTTTATCCAGCGACACTAATTCAGTCTCTTCTTTTATTCATAGACTTCGTGCTAAAATCATAGAAATGGGTCTAGTGGAATCTCAAATAAGTAACGGATGGAGCAAAAATAACCTTCCGATGTCTTTTGGCTGTAATTAAAAAAAAAAATGAAAAACTTTGATTCTTCTTGTGGATTATTTTTATTTGGTCTTTTAATTTTTTTACATCAAGTCGAGAATATGATGTCATGTATGTGGATATATACTTTACGATGTTCTACCTATATATTTTATTAAACTAAATTATGAAGTAGCTTTGAATTTGTTGAACATAAAACTTGAAGTTTCTAAATAAATAATTTTCATTCTTGTTGAAACCTTTTGAAAATAAAGATCTTTTTAATACTAATAATTTTACATTTGGGGGCTCAACCTAAAACCAAATAAGACGCTGTAAAGACGAAAATTTAAGACGAATAAAAAGACGAATAAATATGGAGAATGGAAATCTACTGCTTTCTGTGGTCGACAAGATGCCGGTAAGCCAACTTAGAGTAGAATTGGAAAAACGTCAAGCATCAGTAATTGGGTCGAAAGCTGTCCTTAAGTTTCGTCTGATGAATATTGTGGCGAAAGAAACTGAAAATGCAGAAGATGAAATCGATACAATGGAAGACGAAGAAAATGAACTTTCTGCAAATAATCATCATTCGGAGGAAGCTGTTGAGCAGAATGTCCCTGAGAATCAGTCAGCATCGACAATTTTTCCGGCAAGAGGACCAAATTGTTTTTTAAGTTTTAGGGATGTAGAAGGCGCGATTGAAACTTTTAGTGGTGAAGAGCTTGAGGTATCCGTTGAGTACTGGTTGTCTACAATAGATGATATGGTAAGAATGTTTAAATGGTCGAATCAAGAAGCAATAATTTATGCACGAAAGCAATTACGAGGAGCCGCAAAGGCTTATTTATTTGGACAAACGAATATTTATTCATGGCAAATATTTAAAGAAAAATTAATTAATGAATTTCATTTACAAGTCAGTAGTAAAGATGTACATGAAAAGCTGCGTAATAAGAGAAAATTATTCACCGAATCATGGAGAAGTTACTTTTATAAAATGACCGAACTAGCATTTTCAATAAACTTAGATACATTATCTACAATCGCTTATATTGTCGACGGTATTCAAGATCAATCGATTGATAAGATGATATTATATGGAGCTACAAACTTGGAACAGCTTAAAATTAAGTTTATTGAATACGAACGTCTTAAATCATCTAAAATTAACAACAAAATACAATCAAAATGCTTTAGTTGCGGAATAGATGGTCATAGTGCAAATAAATGTCCAAATGCAAATCGAGGTATGAAATGTTTTAAATGTAATAACTTTGGACATATTTCTAGAAATTGCCCGAGCAATGCAGTAGTTAAACGAGAGGGTTTTAAGAACAGTAACGTTTCTAATGTAAATATAATATCAAAGCCAAGAGACGACCCTATTGTTATGGTACAAATACAAGGTTATCAATTTAAGGCATTAGTAGATACGGGTAGTTGCGTTAATTTATTAAAAAAGAAAATCTACTTTGATATTGGAGAACCAATATGTATTGAAACTTCTCGAACTTTTGTTGGAATTGGTCAGAAGGAAGTTGCTCCGGTTGGACTTTTTGAAATTGTAATTCAAGTTGGTGAAGAAAATTACGAAGTTGAGTTTTACATTATGCCTGATAATAATATGAACTACGATGCTATTCTCGGAAGAGAATTTCTAAAACAGTGCGAATTGCACATGGTTAATGGAGAATTGTTCTTAAAGCAAACACCTCAATTGAAACTTCAAAATTCCGTTGAATTATTTCTTGATCAAATTAATATTGTAGAAAATGCCATTGAATTGGATGTAGATAATCAATTCAAAAATGTAGTTTATGAAATGTACAATAATTACATTCCAAAAAAATGTATTAATTGTCCGATAAAAACTCAACTTATTTTAAATGATGAAACTCCAATTTATCAGCGACCAAGAAGATTAGCACCTTTGGAAGCAAAAGTTGTTTCAGACCAAATTGAAGAATGGTTGGAAAATGACATCATATGTCCTTGTGAAACAGAGTTTGCAAGTCCAGTCGTAGTTGTGAGAAAAAAAGATGGTGGCTATCGCTTATGCGTGGACTATCGTAAACTTAACAAGGTAATACAAAAAGATAGATTTCCTATGCAAAGGATTGACGATCAAATTGATAAGCTGGTTAATGCAAAAGTATTTTCAACAATTGATATGAAAAATGGTTTTTTTCACGTTCCAATGCATGAAGACAGCATGAAATATACTGCTTTTTTAACTGCTGATGGACAATATATGTTCAAGAAAACTCCATTTGGTTTATGTAACTCTCCGTCAAGTTTTAATAGATTTGTATCCCATGTTTTTTCAGATCTTATAAAGCAAAAAGTTGTTATACAATATGTAGATGACATAATTATACCTTCAAAGGATTTCGAAGATGGTATTTTGCGGCTCAGAAGAGTTTTAGAGGTCGCAGCAAACAATGGTTTGGAAATTAATTGGAAAAAATGTCAGTTTTTAAAAACAAAAGTAGAGTATCTTGGATATACAATATCAGATTCCCAAATTTATCCTTCAGAAGTAAAAATTGAAGCCGTGAAAAATTTCCCTTTACCCACAAACGAAAAACAACTACAAAGTTTTCTAGGATTAACTGGATACTTTAGGAAGTTTGTGAAAGACTATGGTATTATTGTTGCTCCTCTAACTAAACTTTTGAAAAAGGGCACAGTTAAAATATTGTTTGAAAAAGAACAACTAAATTCATTTGAATTAGTTAAAGATAAACTTTTAAATAAACCTGTTTTGCAAATTTATGATCCTTTAGCTATAACAGAGCTGCATACCGACGGAAGTAAGGTAGGTTTTGGTGCTATATTGTTACAACGGCAATACGAAAGCGAATTTCATCCGGTTTATTTTTGGAGTAAGGCCACAACAGATGCCGAGAAGAACTATCATTCCTATGAGTTAGAGGTGTTAGCAATTGTAGAAGCGGTAAAGAAACTGAGACCCTATTTGCTTGGCATTAAGTTCAAAATAGTAACGGATTGTGCAGCTTTTCAGAAAACAGTAAATAAAAAAGATATTCCGCCAAGAGTTAAAAGATGGACATTATATCTAGAGGAATATGATTACATAATAGAGCACAGGAAAGGAGAAAGAATGAGGCATGTTGATGCTCTTAGTCGAAGTCCAATTTATGTAATTGAATCAACATTAAGAGCATTTATAAAAAGGAAACAGAGTGAAGACGAGAAAATAATTGCATTGAAGAAAGTTTTAGAAAAAGAGCCTTATAACAATTACTTTGTGTGTGATGAAATTCTAATGAAAAACGAAAAAAACGGAGATGTTTTTGTCGTTCCTGAATTACTACAAAGAGATATTATTAAGAGATCACACGAAAAAGGACATTTCGGTGTCCAAAAAACTATCGATGTGATACAAAAAGAATATTTTATTGATGATTTAAAGCCAAAAGTAGAGCAAGTTATTCAGAGTTGTGTTCAGTGTATAATTATGAATCGTAAACGTGGTAAACAAGAAGGTTTTTTGTATCCAATACCTAAAGATGACTTACCGTTAGTAACATTACACATGGATCACCTGGGTCCAATGTCTACGACGTCTAAGGGATATAAATACCTATTAGTAATTGTTGATGGGTTTTCAAAGTTCACATGGATTTATCCTGTTAAAACAACGTCAGCGAAAGAGGTTATAGATCGGTTCGAACAACTAGCTAAAACCTTTGGTTATCCGCAAAGAATTGTGACTGATAAAGGCTCAGCGTTTACATCTCACGATTTTCAAGAATTCTGTACTTCAAAGAATATACAACATTTGCAAACAACCACAGGTGTGCCAAGAGGAAATGGGCAAGTTGAACGTGTTAATGCTGTGGTAATTACAGTCTTGTCAAAACTTTCTATAGATGATCCAAATAAATGGTACAAATATGTTGATAAAGTTCAAAGATGCATAAATTCGACATATCATCGAGTAATCAATAAATCGCCGCATGAGGTTCTTACGGGGGTTCCAATGAAAACAGAATTTGATATAAGAATAAACGAGATCATTCATGAAGAACTTATAGAATCATTTTGTGATAAACGTGAAGAGCAACGAGTAGTTATACGAAATGATATACATAAGGCCCAAGAAATACAAAAAAGACAATACGATAAAAACAAGAAAGATGCATATAAATACAACGTTGGTGATATAGTGGCAATTAAAAGAACGCAATTTGGAAACAATATGAAGTTAAAAAATAAATATTTGGGTCCATATTCAGTTACTACGGTTAAATGTAATGACAGATATGATGTTAAGAAAATTGGGATCTCTGAAGGACCTAACATTACATCAACTTCTTCTGATCTCATGAAATTGTGGAGTATCTAATCGGAGACCGATAGAAGTCAGGATTGGCCGTGTGGATATATACTTTACGATGTTCTACCTATATATTTTATTAAACTAAATTATGAAGTAGCTTTGAATTTGTTGAACATAAAACTTGAAGTTTCTAAATAAATAATTTTCATTCTTGTTGAAACCTTTTGAAAATAAAGATCTTTTTAATACTAATAATTTTACATGTATATGGCCGCCGCCACAGTTGATTGTCATTTGAGCCCTTTTTATGGCATTTTCCATCACTTTGGCGATAGGTCCTCACATTCTTGATGGATATTTTCTTTAAGAGCTGCAAGAGTCTGAGGCTTGTTGACATAAACCCGCGACTTCAAAAAGCCAAACAAAAAGAAGTCTGCAGCGGTCAAATCAGGACGGCCAGGAAATCTGCGACGATATTCACGTTGTGCCAAAGTCACCGACCGATTATTGGTCAAATAAATAGTCACCAATATTCTGCGTTCTGGAGCAGTGTAGCGTAACATTGGTTATTAACGTGTATTTCGCAAGTGTTTACTACACAAATGTCAAAACAGAATTGACATTAGGGGCCAATCGCAAAATTTATAGCATTTTCTGCTAGGAGGATTACTTTTGCGCCACCCAGTATATAATGTCGACGATACTAGGCTATATTACCGCTGCCTGCCAGCTAGAACATATGTTGGTCAAAGTTGTTCAATTGGAACTCTGACGAATACGACAGTGGTGATGATGTGCCTCTATCACGGTTGCTGGAAGAAGATCAGGAATATAATGACGTTGTCCAAATAAATCAAAATCTGTTGATGCGAATTGATCCGAATAATTCTATATCTGTAAGAGAAATCGAAAGATGGAATGAAGATGCCTTTGAGGATGAACCTTTCCATATATATGACAGCGCCAGTTTGTCTTTAGACACAGATGAAGATAGTGGTGTGGAAGTTTCACCTAATATTTCTTATTTCGAAGCTACTGCAAGTGTAAATAATTTAATACAGTGGTGCAAAAGCAGTGAATTATTTTCCACTAAAAACTTTTCAAATCTTTGCGATCTCCGTAGTAATATTGTTTTGTCGGAAATACAAAAAACTAAAAAATAGACTACTGATTATATAATTAACAAAGAGTCAGAATTCACAATATATTTAAAAAAAAAATATTTTTTTTTTAATTTAGTTAGAAGTAAACTATTTATATTATACATACTAAAGCCAATGAACTGAATTGTTATTTTTTGTTATATTTCGTTAAGTTTTTTATAGTTTTTATGTTAATTAAACTAAAATGTAATAAAACATAGTTTTTTATATCTTTAAACTTTTGTATAAAAAACCGTCCAGAAAGTCGAATAATTCGGAAATTCGAATCGCCCTAAAAACAAAGTAGTTCGAATTTCCGAGCGTCTACTGTATTTCCATAGTTTTATGGCATTGTCGAGGAAGAATTTGCTAGTGTTTAAGTAGTTGTATCTAGGCAGTAAGTAGTTGTATCTAGGCAGTATGTACAAGTATGCCGGTGATTGGGTATGTATTAATTTGTGAAAAAATAAAAGATTGCGCATGCTGTAGTAGTCCACTATGTCGCAACCAAGGATCATAGTTCTCCAAGATGAAATACTACCTAATCTCTATAACTATTGTATGTATGTATGTATGTAGACTCTCAACTTAAGCAGTGAAGACGAATCTAATTTGCTCTACACTTCCACAAAACTACTAATAAGAGGTAGTAGTAGTTGTATAACAAGCCATTTCATAAAGTTAATCGTAAATTACGTAGTGAGGCGTATTGCGTGATAAGGACGAGATGATATGAACACATAAATGTTTAACTTTTTCAACATAAACAAGCCTGGTGTCAGCCAACCTAACAGTTGGAATCTGGTCAAAATGGAGTTTGTTCGTACTAATGGCTAATAATACCGATTTGGCTGAATTGAGCATAAGTCCGTTTGCCTTAGCCAATGTGCAGACAGCCTTTAGGTCCTCATCATGTTTGTAACACATATCGTCAACAAATTTGACTTCATTAAATATATCATTTAAATAAGTGCTGAAAAGCAAAGTTCCTAAAACTGAGCCTTGCAGAACTCTAGAGGTTACATCTTTAAAGCATGACTCACTGATAATATCTACACAAAAATCTGCTTACATTTCTGGACTACCTCTATTACTTTGGAACAAAAATTACTTAAACAACTTTTTTTTTTAATTTTTTATTGTATAACTACCATTTTACCCCTAAAAAACCGTATAGTTTTTTCTTTATATAAACTTACTTAACTTACTTTATATAAATTTACTATGATACTAGTAAATTGTTTTAAACTTTTTCAAAACCAATATATTTTTTTAAAACGGGAACATATTTTTCCCGTTTTAGTAATTAAGGTGTAAAAATTTATTTATTTAAAATACTAGCTGTGAGATCACACGTTGTGTGCGTCCTGACAATGTTTTGTTCGATTTTGCTTTGAAAGTAATCCCTTGAAAGTAATTTTGATACCCTTGACAAAATTCAAAAATTTATATAAAATTTTAAAAATATTGTAAAGATCTGTAAAAGGTATTTAAAATAAATTATATGAATTTTATTTGAACTATTTTAGAATTAATAAATTAATTATTTAGGCTTAAGTTCTAAATTATAAAGAGATAAAGAAAAATTAGATACCAGCAAAGCAGAATACATTCCCTAGACAGCACGTCCGTCATCAGTACTCTTTGTATCGATCTACCCGGTAGTTTCATTTGTTATTAATTTTCTATTTAAACAAACTTATCAAAGAAGTAGAATCTGAGAAATTTTAATTTTACATTATATTTCATAGAAGATAGAAAATATTTTAATAACAATGTAATTCCACAAAGTACAAATAAAAATCAAATACAAATTTTATTCAATTTGCTATTTGGCAGTAAGTAATTTATATTTTGTCGTTATTTTAAAACAGCGTCATCTGTCACGCAACCGAGTTGAAAATATCCCGCTTTCAAGTCATATTTTGTAATTGTTGTAAACAGCATCATCTGTTTCGCAACCGTGATTAAAAAAAACGCTTTCAAAAATAAAAGATGCCTTAAAGTATGTAGTACCTTTAAATAGGTAAAAAAAAATCGGAGTACTTTCACTGCATTTTCACCATTTTCTCTTGGAAATAAGATATTTTTGTGTTTTGTATTGGAGTCAAGGTACCTCCTCCTCCGACAAAATGTTATTGAAATCCATCTAGTAGTTTTTATGTGATGCGAGCACAAAGAGTAAGACAGGCAGGTAGAGAGAGAGGATATATCGCAAAAGAAAGTTAAAATTATTCTTGAAGTAGAACACCGAAGATGTTCAGTAAATTTTTTTTTATAAATGTTAAAATAAAAATTTAATAAAACTAACTAAAGACTATAAAATCCTTAAAGATTATAAGACCTCTCAGAAAAATATATACTTTATACTTTTAATAACAGTTTTTTAAACAAATAACAAAAACATAGTATTTATTTTTTCAAAAAATAACAGTTTTTAAATTATCTAATTATTTACATAAATCCAGAAAAGTAAATTATAGACAAATTGGATTGATTTTGGTCAAAGTGGCAGAAAATCCTAGACCAAAAAATAAATATTTTAATTTCAGAAGCATACTTAAGGAATGCACGAACCGGCTAAGAGACATGCTGGAATCTTGAAGAACTAGCATGCCTGAAAAACTATTTGAGAATCGTTCTTTTTATTTTTAATGCCATTTTCCGTCTTGAGTACTTCCCGACAGAGTGGAAGGTTTCCTTGGTTACCATGATTCCTAAACCCGGAAAAGACCAAACAAAAATTGAATTATACAAAGCTGTTTGAGAGGATATTAATAAATAAGCTTAACCCTATTCTAAGTGACAAAGGATCCAATTCAACAATTCGGCTTCAGGAGAAAACATAGTACGATCTAACAAACTCACAGGTTAGTCAATGTTGTTAAGAAGACATTTGAAGAGAGAAAATACTTCTCTGCGCTTTTTATCGACGTTTCTCAAGCATTCGATAAGGTATGGCTTGAAGGCCTAAAATATAAGCTAAAACTGAATTTGCCCGTAAACCTCTATAAGCTGCTAGATAGTTATTTAACCGAACGAAAATTGTGAAAGAAGGAGATTTTTTGAGCTCGCCCCAGTAAATCGAAGCCGGAGTTCCCCAAGGTAGTATTTTGGGGCCCTTTTTATACTTATTGTTTACTTCAGACATGGCAACTAGTAACCGAGTTCACACATCGACATTTGCTGACGACACAGCTTTTTTGAGCATTCACGAAAGACCCGAAGTAGAATCACGATATTTACAAGACCACATATTTAATTTAGAAAAATGGTTGAAGAAATGGAGAATAAAAGTGAATGAACAAAAATATACTCACATAACTTTCACACTGCGTAGAGAATCTTGCCCCCCTATTCGGATAAATAATAAAACGATACCTCAGCTTTCAGACGTCAAATATCTCGGCATACATCTTGACCGGCGCCTTACATGGAAACGCCACATAGAAACAAAGTTCACACAAATGAAGTTAAAAGCAGTCCAACTAAACTGGCTTATTGGCAGAAATTCTACTCTAGCTTTAGATTGAAAACTTTTATTATACAAGTCAATTCTAAAACCAATATGATCTTATGGCATTCAATTATGGGGCACTGCCACAGCTACCAACGTAGAAAAAATTCAAAGGCGCCAAAATAAGATTCTTCGTATAATTACATCTGCTCCTTGGTATTTAAAAAACTCGAACATTCATAAAGATCTAAACGTGCCATCAGTTAAAGCAGAAATAGCGAAACTTGCCATAAGGTATTTAAAAAAGCTTGAAACTCATCCGAATTCACTGGCCCGTAACATACTAAATGAACCTGGTTACATTCGACTAAGTAGGAGGGACACTTCTTCTCTCATCCGTACATCAGAGGGATAACCCGCAAATTACAGTAACCGTGAAACATAAATTTTTTTTGTCCAGCACTGGTTTGACTAAACAAGTATATTTATTTTTATTTAGACTTAAGATATGAGTAATTATTGATACTTCAATTATATTGCAGATACAATAAATAAAAATTGCGAAAAAAAATTCAAAAGTCGAACGAATTTAATCCTAGATTGGATATTCTTAAAATCTAGCCATCACTGCTCTAAAACCCTTGAAAATAAAGAATATATTTTTATTGCAGTTTAAAGTGCTTTGTTTGTTGTTATTTTTAATTTCCTTAAACACCTTTACTCGATTTAAATTCCATTTTTTTTTTGTCTTTATGTAAATCAAATATACATTTTCGATGTACTATAACCCAAATCTCTAATTAACACACCAAATTGAGTCTCATGGTGACTATAAATTTGTCACACTCTTTATTTTGCATATTTACACTCATGCGTTTTTTCTCTCTTCAAATGTAAATTTCTATTTGACAGTTTTTGTAAAAAAAAAGTATTGATGTTTGTACATACATATACTAGTATTTGTATCAGTACTACTAGAATTTATTGTCGCATTCACGTTAGAAAATTATTAGCAGAAGTTTTATAGAAACACCAGGAGAAATACTAATTGAAACAAATTAATGTCATTGATTTTGCAATTGGAAAATTTGTGAATTCAAGCTTTTATGCTCGTTTGGACAGCACATAAAGTGAACTGCACATTGACCCTAAAACATTAAGCTTAGATAAAAGATAGAATAATTCTTGCAAAAAAAACCGACTACAAAACAAATATATGTGCATCAATTCTAAACTAAAAATTTAAAAGGAAGTAATCTGTAAGAAATAGTACTCAGATCAAATACTTTTATAGTTGTTGCTCTAACGGACATAGTAATATACGTTCTGTACATTCAAATGTCTATCCATAAAGGTTCAGTAGATAAGCGATATACGAAAAATTATGTCAGATATGAGGACACCCTTTATTTTTTTACACTTATTATTACTGACATAGTAATAAAACGTAACGGTTAACCTTAATGTACAATTTTAAATTAAACACTTATTTTAAAGGACAGATTCTTTGTAAATTTCAAATGTCTGTCTAAAACAGTTCAAAAGTTTGGCCATGTGCATCAATTTACATCAGCTATTGAGACACCCTTTAAAATTTTAAATATTTATAAATTTTATTATACGGGACATAGAAGTGGAGATTCTGTCTAATTTTTAAGTGTTTGTCTATAGCGGTTTAAAAGATAGGGCTAGATAGGTTAAATTATATCAATTATGGGGACACCCTTTAGTTTCCAAATTTAAATTATATACTTGATGTTATAAAGGACTTAGATATACAGGTTCTTTGTAAATTTCAACCGTCTCTCTGTTACGGATCAAAAGTTTGGCAATATACATCAAATTATATCAACTATTGGGACACCCTTTGACTTCTAATTATAAATATTTAATTTCTGATTATAAATATTGGACATTCTGTCCAATTTTCAAGTGATTGTCTACAATGGTTCATATATTTAAATTGACGTCACATATGGGGACACCCTTTAATTTTTTTTTTTTTTTTAGTTTCTGTTATTGGCAGCTATAGTAATAAGAAGTTTTTTTAAATTGTAAATGGGTGCCCTTTAAGGTTCATAATACACGTAAAAACACGTATGTTGTATGGTGAGTCCCTTTAATTTTCAAAGTTCTGAACTTCTTTTAAAATATATAATAACATTTATAAATATTTAAAATCCTAAAGGGTGTCTCAATAGTTGATGTAAATTGATGCATATGGCCAAACTTTTGAATCGTTTTAGACATACATTAGAAATTTACAAAGAATCTGTTCTTTTAAATAAGTGTTTAATTTAAAATTGTACATTAAAAGGTTTCCCCTATGTGATATTTTTTAAGCTATATGGCCATATCTTTGGAACCGCTACTTTTTATTACTATGTCAGTAATAATAAGTGTAAAAAAATAAAGGGTATCCTCATATCTGACGTAATTTGTCGTATATGGCTTATCTGCTTAACCGTTATGGATAGACATTTAAATGTACAGAACGTATATTACTATGTCCGTTAGAGCAACAAGTATAAAAGTATTTGATTTGAGTACTATTTCTTACAGATTACTTCCTTTTAAATTTTTAGTTTAGAATTGATGCACATATATTTGTTTTGTAGTCGGTTTTTTTTTTTGCAAGAATTATTTATTATCGAACTGATTCAGTAACACTTACAAAACAAATCTAATTAAATTGCGTACTTTCTAGACTTTCAGTACTCAAAATAGAAATTTATATCAACGAAGGTCACTTCTTAGATCCCGAATCTTTTATCTTCTAGTCACTTTTGTAAATATGGCAGAGGCTTAACATAGAGAATGTGCTAGATGATGCTGAATATCGTACATTTTATTGATTAATGCACCTATGTAAAATGTGGTATACGGGCTCGATTAAGATGCATACAGCTTCAGTCAGAATTCGTATACGGATCTGACTTTTTTTTGTTAGATGTCGCACAAATTTGTAGACTGGGAAGTCATAAAAACATACATTTAAAAGCTAAAGGGTTTGCCATTCAATACGATATTTTAACATATTATCCTTTATTTTTTAAAATTATGATTACAGTTTGATTCCTTTTAAATTTTTATTTTTGAGATTCTGTGCCCTGCTACCTCTTTTGAAGTTAATACATACATGTTAATATTGTGTTCTTAACTCTATCAAATTGGCCAGTATAACTTTGAACTTATAGACGACTTCGTTTGTTAATAGACGAAATTGTAGGGCCTTTACTTTCACAAAACGAGTTCTAGACTACTGGGCCTATAATTTTCTACTGTGAAAGATCATTCAGATCTTCTGGACACAATTTTGTTCTACCAGACCCTAAATCAGGAAATGCACAAAATAAGTGTTCCGAAGAGTATCTCATAGTGCAAATTTTAAGTACTTTTCTATTGTAAGTTGATGATAACGAAGACCAAAATGTCCGGTTAGGCATCCCATACTAGCCTCAAGTTTTATTGAGTGATATTAGTCATTGGAATATATTTCGAGGCAAATTTATAAAATAATTTTCTTGTTTGAGCTCTGTTAGACCTTTCCAATGGCGAAAAACCTATGATTCGAACCAGGAACCAGTTTTTTTCTTATACCCAATGGATATGCCAAGAAGGGTTCTGGTCCTATCTAAATTGGGGCTCTAGGTTGGCGTTTAACCGCCCGCTCATTACCAATGTGAACCTCGGGGCTAGGAACCCAACAAAGTATTAAACTGTTGTGGGAACCGAGTTCATTTGCACAATTCTCACAATTCTTGACTACTCCAGACCTTATCTCAAATGAAGTTAATTTAGCGCAACTTGGCTGCCGACATAATTTTATACCAATTATTTTTGTCCTTAAATAATCAATTGCATAGACAAAAAGACGTACAATTCTGCCTGAAAGACAGTTGGGTATTTGCATATTTAGGGTTTTTGGAACTCAAGTGGGCGGCACTAGGTTCAATAAATTCGCATAAAGGATTATACAATATTCATTTCCGACCCTATAAAGTATATATATTTTGGATCCCTACACATAGACAAGTTGATTAAGCGATCCATCCATCCATCTGTCAGTGTTCGGGTAGTAATGTCGTTTGCCAAGGCACCAGAAGAGATATAGAAAATTTTAGCCCACCAATCTGCTAGGCATAGTTTCGAAAATTATGATATTGCAATTCAACAACATCACATCATTCCTTTGGAGGCTGCGGGCAAAAAAAAAAAAGCCCACCTATATTTTTTCCCATTTTTTTTTTAATTTTTTCGTTTTTAATGATTTTTTTTTGCTTTTTTTACTAAGTAAATATTAGACTGCAAAGGTAGATCGTAAGGAGTGCATACAGATCGCGGGTTATACATAACCCCCTGCGAGGGCCGATTTTGCGTTTATTTTGAGGTTGGTAAGGTTTTTCTATTTTGATTGATATGAAAGGCCTTTACAGAGAGGTAGCCAATATACCCACAGGGTGGCACTTGGTAACCAGTAGTAATAGGCTCATTAGGGGGCGGGGGGTGGTTGTTCAATGGAAAATAACGTGCAACAATTTAAAAGCTGTCAATTTGTTCGATTTTTTTCCATTTGGCGACATATATTACCTGTCACTCTGTTGATTCACTGATTTATATTGTATATGCACATGAATATGCATACATGCATTTTAAATTTCTGGTACATGTTTTTCCCTTGATTGCTACGTTTAATATTTGCATTCTAACACGACTAATATACCACAGAAAAGTCTAAGCCTGTGTGACCGATTCTATTGGATTTTTTTTTTGCTAGAGCACAGTATGTTTGGATAACCTTATCTGGGAATATATTCTTTTGCATTTACATAAACTAGTTGTCAAAAAGAAAACATGACTTGGAAAAGTTTTATATCGATTTCTTTAAATGATACAATTTTAAATCTTATTTATTTAATTTCATTTAAAAGAAGTAACTTTCTTGTATCGTGTATCATTTTAATCATACATATATGAATTTTAAATTGTTTCTTTCTGGCTTCATCCTAATATCGAGTATGTACATATGCATGACTATTTGCTAGCGAGATTCATATGTTTTAGCATACAATTGCTAATGCACACTTTGCGTGTACTATATATTGCAAAACAAGACAAATGTAAACAAGTATCTGTACATAATTCTGCATATGCAATTACATGCATAAACGTACGATGCGCGATTGTATACGAGAGTAGATGTTGTTAACTAAGTTGTTTGGTTTTTAACAAAAGTAAAAATGTTCTTCTTCAATTTAAGAATAAATGTAGAAGAAGTGAAAATGTTTAAAAGTCCAGCAAACATGCAAAGACTACGTCTAATAGTAAAACTAAAAATTATCCAAACAAGTTAAAGCTATCAACTTCACAACCAGCCATTCACAACAAAAGCATAACAATACATTGCCAACAATACAAAATATAAACTAACTTTAAATTGATTGATATGCCAACCTTGCAAGAGTTAACATTTGTTTACTGGGTTACATTTGAAATTAAATTTGACGCCATGCTGTCATTCTTTCACATGAGTTTGGGTGACTTAAAGTCTAGATCAAGCGCAATAAAAACTTAAGGCATTTACTTGTATAATCAAAACTTTCTTAAAAGAAAACAACTACACAATACCGACAAAAGCAAGAGAATAATATTTAAACTGAAGCTCATTAGCATATTAATAGTGAATTTTGAAAAATAATTTTGTCAGAAAGCCAAAAATCAAAGAATAAAGGGAAGTTATAAAGTATGAAAAAAGATAGCTAACTGAGCAAATCAGCAACTAGTGGCCCCAGAAATGTTTTACAATTTAAAAACAAACATATTAAAAACATGACCTCAGACATAACTAAGTAGTTCGTGGTGGTTCATTTATTGATTTATGTATACAAAAAAAGATATGGTCCTTATGTTAGTAAATGCAACACAAATCAAAAAAATTGGAATCTATATATGTACATACACATATACAGGGACCCATTTAGGAAGTTTTATGCTTCCATTTTTACCCTATATTATTACACACTGTGTAATTTTTTAAGTCATGTCAAAATAACCATATACGGACACCACTACGTCATAAAAGATAAAAAAAAGACCCCTGTCTCCCAGTTTTGCCCAAAGTCCTCCAGGTTTTTTCTTATTGGCCCTCAAAGATGTGGGGCCTCGATGTAATTTTTGCAAAAAAATGATCATTTCCTCAAGCTTATATTTTGCAAACCGTTTGAATATTTGATATACTCTCTGAGGCAAAGTTTTAGCTCTTGTCATAAAGAACAAAAATTGTTAAAATATAATATCAGAAAAACTTCATCTTCAAGGTCAAAATCGCAAAAAACTTTAAAAAATTAAATTTTTTTACCTTTTTTCCCCTGTTCAGGTCCATTGGTAGCAAACCGTTAAAAATTCAAGGAAACAATCAACTACAAAAATGAACCTAAGATCTCAATAAACAACTTTCTAGAACATATGAACTTCCTAGGAATGATTCTTAACACCGTTAAGGTAGCGCTTAGGTAATG
Source organism: Phasia obesa (assembly GCA_949628195.1). Classification (NCBI taxonomy): domain Eukaryota; kingdom Metazoa; phylum Arthropoda; class Insecta; order Diptera; family Tachinidae; genus Phasia; species Phasia obesa. The sequence continues at coordinate 191,927,929 of OX451215.1, forward strand.
TTGATGGCCCTGGACTTTTGCGGCTACCTAAGAAAGTTGTTTATTGAGATCTTAGGTTCATTTTTGTAGTGGATTGTTTCCTTAAATTTTGAACGGTTTGCTACCTATGGATCTGAATAGGGAAAAAAAGGTAAAAAAAAATTGATTTTTTTAAAGTTTTTTTCGATTTTGACCTTGAAGATGAAGTTTTTATTCTTTATGACAAGAGCTACAACTTTGCCTCAGAGAGTATATCAAAATTTCAAACGGTTTGCAAAATATGAGCTTGAGGAAATGATCATTTTTTTTGCAAAAATGACATCGAGGCCCCACATCTTTGAGGGCCAATAAAAAAAAACCTGGAGGACTTTGGGCAAAACTGAGAGACAGGGGTCTTTTTTTTGGTCTTTTATCACGTAGTGGTGTCCGTATATGGTTATTTTTTTCCGTGTTGCACTGTGTTATATATATAAAGCACAAAATGTGTTTGTTTGTCGGTAAGTTATATCGGTTCTTAATCGGTGGTTAAATTTTAAGGACAGATGTTGAATTAGAACTACACCTAAACATCAAGTTTTTTCTGTGTCGTCGGGCCCAACAATTGCACCTCTCACGCTTGTACAAATGGACTCAAGAACTAAAGCCTCTTGATCATTCCAAAGGTCGTCAATTGTTAGAATGGTGGCAAGAAATGGCAACAGTTTATGAGCAATTTTCGAAGAAATGAGGTACATTTTCACATCAGTGGATTCTTCAATAAGCAGAATTGCCGCATTTGGGCGAATGATAATCCAACAGTGATTGTCGAAAAACCAATGAACCCACAAAGACTGACTGTTTGGTGCGATTTATGGGCTGGCGACATCATCGGGCTGTATTTTTTCCAAAATGAGGGCGGTCAGGCAGTTACTGTGAGTGGTGTTCGCTATCGTGAGATGATAACGTACTTTTTATGGACCGAATTGGAAGATATGCATGTGGACGCTATGTGGTTTCAACAGGACGGTGCCATTTACCACATAGCTAACGAAACAAAAACTCTTTTGCCGACATTTTCAATGGCCGTGTTATCTCACGTCGTGGCGATGTCAATAGGCCGCCAAGATCATATGATTTGATACTGTTGGACTTCTTTCTTTGGGTTTTTTGAAAGAAAAGGTGTACTTCGATAAGCCAGCAATAATTGAAGAGCTAAAGGATGTGCTAATTCGGCACATTAACGGCATAGAACCTCAATTATGCCTCAGCGTCATCGAAAATTTAGAGCATCGGATGGAGGTGTGCCGCCGAGGCCGCGGGGCACAGTGAGACAACGCCGGCATTAAATACAAGGAGTCGTTGTAGAGCTCTGAAATTTTGCACAGGTTATTTTTGAAAAAAAATAAGAAAATTCGGCCACTTTTACGCCCACCTCCCATACAATCGAAATTTGTAAACTGCTGTTTTGTCCGTAATACTTGAGGTATAACTTTCAATTTTGGTATACTTGAATTTTGAACTTTGGGCCACTTTTACCCCTACCACCCATACAACCTCAACCTTCAAATTTGATATTACTGTCATTTACATCATTTAAAATGTGTCATGCAAAAATTACAATAACACGTCCACTATTTCGCCCACCTCCCCTTGAAATGCAATAAAAAAGAACAATTTTTTTTTTCATTCAAGCAATAATTTTTTACCATCATCATGGTATTGTAATTTTTTCAATTTCTTTCTCATTCTAAATGAATTAATATAAGGATCTGTTGATATTTGCAAATAGTGCATTACCTCTTCATTCGTAGAAATACGTGAATTTTTACGAGAATGGAATAGCCTACAGTTTCTATACATCTTATTCATTGCTTCTTGCGCTTCTTCGGATAGCATTCCTGTAGCAAAAAGAAAAGTTAATATTAAATAAAATTTAAAAAAAATACTTTTAAAAATAAAAATTGCAAACAAACCTATATCAGAGATCTTAGGTTCATTTTTGTAGTTGATTGTTTCCTTGAATTTTGAACGGTTTGCTACCTATGAACCTGAACAGGGGAAAAGAGGTAAAAAAAAAATTTGAATGAATTTTTTAAAGTTTTTTGCGATTTTGACCTTGAAGATGAAGTTTTTTTGATTTTATAATTTCACAAGTTTTGTTCTTTATGACAAGAGCTACAACTTTGCCTCAGAGAGTATATCAAAATTTCAAACGGTTTGCAAAATATGAGCTTGAGGAAATGATCATTTTTTTGCAAAAATGACATCTTTTTGCAAAAATGACAGCTTTTATCACGTAGTGGTGTCCGTATATGGTTATTTTCTTCCGTGTTGCACTGTGTAATTGAACCATACCAAAATTATCAAAATAAAAAGAAATGCTAATAAAATAATCTGTGTTTTATTGATCTTTGTCGTTTAATTAGAGAAACTAAATATCATCGGTTCGCTTCGCCGCCCCTTTCTCAAAAAATAAACACTTGGAAGCAAAAGTATGGCAATGACTAAATCGAAAACGCACATGTTTCTCTTGAAATTTAGTTGTATGCAGCTAAGAGAAGGCCATGTACATATTTTTTTGTGGTGTTAGTAAGAAGATGATAGTCGCATTATTCTAAAACTATTGAACCGATTTATATAAAAATAAGTAGAAAAAGCTTTAAAAGCATATAAATATTTCCAAAATCGGTGCAGTATTACGTACGTAAAAAGGTGTTTGTAAGAAATATTTTTTCGTTAACCTTGGGTTAATAGGAAGCGCACCGGGCCAGCTAGTATATTATATATTGCTATGTTTATGGCTATCAAAATCGTTACCAGCTAGTTTTCAAATTAACGCAGGTAATTTCTTAATTATTCATTATTAAATAATGTGTAACCACATTAAGTCTAATTAAAAAAAAAAAAACAAAATGTCATTACTAAGTTGTTTGAAATTTTTAACATTTTTGGTTTTTATATTTACATACAAATATATGTATAATCCATCAAAAATGTTAAAAATTGCACTGTGCACAAATAGCTAAACATAGGGAAAAATGAAAACTTGAACTGTTTAATGAACAGAATATAATGATGCCGTAAAATTTTATAAAAGAAATTAACTGATGGATGTTTAACTTTTTTCATATAGGCAAGGGGTCTACTTATCTACTCATTAACATTTTTAATTTGAATGGATAAAAATGTTGAATATTAAAAATTCTCTCCCTTTAATGCATTAGACCAAAAAAAGCCGTCAAGGTTCTCTGAACACAGTGGAATTTATGCAAAAAAAAAAAAAAAAAAAAAAAAATAATAATAATAATTACCGTATTAGTTGGCTCCACCTCGTATTTAGTTGAAAGCACTTTTTTTTTTTTGTCTTTCGAGACAAGACCCATCTTCATGCATTTGTTAACTGGCAGCAATTCCGCAACTGATTATAATTGGTTATACCACTTTATAAGAGCACATAACCACTTAATTTTCACAGTCTTACTACACGCAAGGAGAAAACATGGTTGAGTAAACCATAATCTATGAGCAACATTATGATTGAATTATATGGTTAATGTTATTATATTATTAATATAAACACTATATAGTTAATTTAAATCATTATAATATCAATAAAAACTATAAAATGTCATATCGTTGCGTTTATTCTTAAACCACGTAAGCGCCAAGAAATCGTTTTTCAGAAAACGAAAAAAACTTAATAACTTCTTTAATACGGATTTTTAAACAATTTAAACATGGCTGTGCAAGTCTCTGAAGGGTATAGAATCATTTAAAAAAAAAAAAATTGTTACTTACAATTAACTGTAGCCAAATCTTTCACTTACGTGGTTCTGGTGCAAACAGCAAATTGCAAATTGCTATGTGTAAATTAACGTTTATTTTTATATTTATTAAAAAAAACTTTTTACTTTACCAAAAATGCTTCAATTGGTCTGAAGCTTTCCGAATTTTTTTAATCTCAAATACAAAAAATTTTGTGACTGAGACTTTATTATTTCCAACTTGAAATATAAAAACCATTATATTGTGCATGCGAATGGCATTTGTATGGCGCTTACGAGCTTTTGAAATGGATTTATTTATTTTTCATACAAACTTGTTCAGATGAGAATGTAGTCTGGTAGTAACTGTTATTTTCTACCATAAAAACCTAAAAAGTCAATTTCGAAAAAATCAAGCTTACGTGGTTTAAGAAGAAACGCGACGATGTGGGATATGCCAATTTTTTTTAAGTTTTTGATAATTGATAAATACTTTTTATCTTTATACATATAATAAAATAGTAACTCATTTCCGTCTGTCTGTCTGTCTGTCTGTCTGTCTGTCTGTCTGTATGTTTGTATGCCTTTCATTTGTGTTTGCATCACGTAAAAAGTACGGGATGGATTTTAACAAAATTTTCTGAGGAGGTACTATAGCCTCCTGATTCCAATATAGGATAAATTTTTCCGCAAAAATATATAATTTCCAAGCAAAAGGTACTGAAATTTTCAGTTTAAAACTGGAATATTTTCAACACTGTTATTTTTTCAACACACCTTTTTATTTTTGAAAGTGGTATATTTTAAAAACTATTGCGCAACATTAGGCGCAAATTAAAAAAAAATTGTATTTGATTTGTATTTTCACTTTGTGGAATCACATTGTTATTTAAATATTTTAATAACTTTTACAGAGGTTTACAATAATTTTTGAAATTTTATATAAATTTTAGAATTTTATCCAGGGATGTGTACTTTTATAAAAAGCAAATACATAAACCAACTGAAGTTTATTTTTTTTGAAATTTTTTAATTGCAATATTTTTTAGTAAATTGCAAAACTAACAAAAACCCCATTGCACATTGGTCGAAATGCCTGATCTGGCGTCATTAAATTCAAATTTTGAAATGTTAAAATCGATAATTTTTTGCACTTTATCGATAACTGATACCATATGGATCATATTGACGTTTTTATTTATGTTTTGCTATTAATATTTGCACAGCTGTGAGCTGTTAAAGATATTATTTGTTGTAGCTTTTTTATTTAAAAATTTGGCGCCAAATTACTCAGTGTGTGATTTTTGTTGATATTGACACAAGTGATTAATTTTTTGCAAACTATATATTTTTTTTTTTAAATAAAAGGTATTTATGTACTAAAAAATTAATGTTTGTGACCTGTGTTCCTGTAGTTTTTTAGAAATGGGTTGTGGTAGGTGACGTATATGGTAGTATATTAGAAGTGGTCTATATTGTAGTTTCATGGAGTGCAACTTTCGAGATTCAATAGGATTCAGTCCAATTTCTATTTTATGTATTAATTTTATTTTTTGTTATTGTAAAATGGCCAAAATGGCCTGCCCGTTCACCTGTTATTGCATTTTTTTGGCGCAATGTATGTCTCAAAACGCACACTTTTTTAAGTTTGGTATAACGAAAATGTACCCACAAACAAATTTTCTGCTGTAGAGGCCCATGTATTTGATAATATCATTCCCAAAAATAATTTTAGTGAGAACCAGTGCCGAGAAATAAAAACGAAACTGAGAAGCTTTATAAGTAGACTGGTAGAAAAGTGGAAGAACTCCAACAGGACTCTATCGACATACAAGAAAAATTGAGAAATAGAATGTCGTTATTAGTTGATATTCCTAGGCCTGCGTCAGGAAATACTATTAATTTGAGGGTGCTGTAGCTTAAGTGGTTAGCACGTTGACTACTAAGCAATGGTCAGGAGCTCAAATCTCAGCCGTGGCAACATCAATTTTTCTGATATGTATTGATTTTTCTTTATAATAATGCATATCACAGCGCCCTCCTACGCCGGTATTACCACATAGCACTAAATCGCCGGCGAAGTAAAATAATTATAAATTGGCTATGCTAGCTTCGAACTAATTCACCTAAATAACACCAGAGGCGCTGCAATACTGTTCTAAAAATAATCATAAGGTGCAATTACAGTGTTGCCAGAATTGAAGCTGTACTATCACTAACCATCTGTCTTATCTACTACTATCCCTTTCCAAAGGAAGTACCACAGTTAATATAGACATTAACTGCCTGAGTGTTACTTATCCTTTAAAAAAAAAAGGGTAATACTGCAAGAAGATTTTTTCAAGAGCCAAATTTAGCTGCTATTTTGACCGGAGTCAATGTAGAATTAATAAGCAGAATGAATGTAATTTTACGAACTATTGCGTGTGGGTATAAAGTTAATACAGAAATATATGTTGCGGTATATCTATATATATGGTTTTATATGCCGTCTTCCGTGCACAAAATTTTAATTCATGGTGCCGATATTATAAACCACGTATCTCTACCAATAGGGATGATGTCTGAAGAAGCTCAGGAATCGAGAAATAAGGATCTAAGGAAATTTTGAGAACAACATACACGAAAACATTCAAGAAAAAACACAATGCATTCACTTCTCTTCTGATCCTCTTATTTCCTCGATCTCTAAGCGCCCTCTTTAATAGTAGATAATGACGTCCAAAACTTACTTTTAGAACAAAATATACAGGAAGACGCTGTTTGTTCTTATAATTCTGATTCTGATTAGAAACATGCATTTTTGCCCTAAAACTATGTATCAATTGTGCAAATTTTTTTTATCTAAATTATTAAAATAAATAAAATGTGTTTAAAATTAACTTTTTTATACTTTTCCAGGTGAAACAAAAATAAATTATTATGTTTCAACGCTGTTTTGAATTAAATGACGCCGGAATGCGTATTTCGAACACTGTGCATTGGCGATTGAAAAAAAAACAAGGAACTTTTTACCCAAATTATTAACCGATTTCGGCTGATTTTCAGTAAGGAAATTTCGAAATGCAATTCCTTCCCCCCGGGGGTTCCAATTGTCACTGCAGGAATGGCAAATGCTTTGACGCGGTTCACTCGGGGAAAATAGGGGCACCAGACGCTAGGGTTCCTAGAGCCTAAATCTGGAAGAAAAGGTCTGTGATAAAAATCGCGGGTCCTCTTCGAGGCCCGACCAGTGCCCAAAGGACTGGTACCACGGGAATCGGTGGCCCCACAGAGAGACTATCCTCTCTGTGACCGGTTATTGGTGAGGTCCCCTTCGGGGGTACACGTGGTGGTTGTGGTTTAAGATCGATTTATGTAGGTAAGGTGCAAGGTCGATCAAGTGTGCTGTTGCACTCTCAACAGACGGAGTTTGGATAGTCTCCAAACCCCTAAGCAAGAGGTTATAATGTGGATCTAGGCTTGCCTTGGAAAGGCTTGCCATATTAT